>JAKSZT010053929.1:48918770-49062051 GCA_026826555.1 Tolypeutes matacus
ATGCAAGGTCCCATGTTCAATCCCTGGGATCTCCTTCACACAAACATACACATTATAGGTGTCCCATAAGGAGAAGAGAATGGAAAGGGGACAGAAAGTGTAAACAGAGAGATAACAGTAATATATGACAATGGAAGCCAAAGGATAAAATGGAAGAAGTAAGTAATGTCTTTAGAGTGATAACATTGAACATGAATGGAGTGAACTCCCCAATCAAAAGACATAGACTGACCAGAATGGATAAAAATACATGAGCCATCTATATGCTGTCTACAAGAGACTCATCTTAGACATAAGGACACAATCAAGTTGAAAGTAAATGGTTGGAAGAAGATATTCCCCACAAATAATAACCAAAAAAGATCTGGAGTAGTGATACTAATACCAGACAAGATAGATTTTAAATGCAAAATGGTTATAAAAGAAGATGAAAGTCATTATATATTAATTAAAGGGGCAATTCACCAAAAGGAAATAGCTATATTAATTCTTTATGCACCTAACCTGGGTGTCCCAAGATACACAAGACACAGACTGAAAAAACTGAAGGGAGAAATAGATGTCTCTACAATGACAGTTGGAGACTTAAATATATCACTCTCAGAATTCAATAGAATATCTGGACAGAGGATAAATGAGGAAGCAGAAAGATTGACTAATATGATAAATGAGCTAGAGTTAACAGACACTTATAGCATTACACCCCCAAAGAGCAGAATATACAGTCTTCTCAAGTGCTCATGGATCCTTCTCCAAGATAGACCATATGTTGGGTCACAAGACAGATCTCAATAAATTTAAAAAGAGTGAAATTATACAAAGCACTTTCTCTGATCATAAAATGGAATGAAGCTGCAAATCAATAACAAATGGAGAAAGTGAAAGTTCACAAATATATGAAGATAAAACAACACACTCTTAATCAGTAGGTCAAAGAAGAAATTGCAAGAGAAATCAGTAAATATCTCAAGATGAATGAAAATGAGAACACAGAATATCAAAACTTATAGGATACAGCAAAGGCAGTGCTGAGAGGAAAATTTATAGCCCTCAATCTTACATTTAAAAAAAGAAGAAGAAAAAGGGAGGAAGCCAAGATGGCAGCAGAGTAAGGAGCTCCTGGAGTCAGCTTGTGCTACAGGGCAGTTAGTAATCACCCAGAGCTATATAAGCACCTGTTTCGGGGTCTCAGGAGACTAGAAGAGCATCCTGCAACATCATTGAAAGTATGGAAGGAGAAGACGCCCATCTGAAGAGAGGATTCGTGATTAGAGCCCTCCACACCATGGAAGTCGGTGCCTATGGCACAAGCCTTCTCAGGAGTTAATCTGTAGCTGGAGTTTGAAGCTCCATTTTCCAAAAAATGAGGAGGAAGACATGGTGTGGCATCAACTTCAGCTACTGATTAGTAAATTTGGGGGGCTAAAGTATAATCCTAGGAACAGCTAAATTTTGAGCCTCTCCAGGTCAGAAAGAGGCTGGCAGTCACCTTTTTTACTCCACCCCTGGCATAAGGGGAAGCGTAGCTGATTAGAAATCACAGTGCTGGTAGGGACTGGCTTCTTTCCACCCAGATCAGATTGCAGCTCTAGCCTAAACCCCAGCCACACCTCTGGCACGGAGGAAGCTGGAGGGACCTGTACCATCTCTCCAGGAAACTGCAAGCCACGCCATAGAGGCTGGTGCCCATCCTACTCTAGTGGTACAAGCTGCCTCAGGAGTTATTCTGTCTCTGGAGTTAGAAACTCCACTTCCCATAAATGTTGGAGGAAGAGACAGTTATCCACCAACTTCAGCTACTGATTAGTGGACTCAGCTGGCTAAAGTATAATCCTAGAAACAGCTAGGGTTTGAGCCTGTCCAAGTTGGAAAGAATCCAGTAGCTGCCATTTTTGACTCGGCCCCCAGCATGAAGGGAAGCCTGGCTGACTGAATAACTAGTGAGGTTAGGGACTGTCTTCTTTCCACCAAGATAGGACTGCAGCCCTAGCCTATGCTCCAGCCCCACCTCCAGCAGACAGAAAGCCAGGGGGGCGCGGGGGGGGGGGGAAGACCTGCACCAGCCTCTCCAGGCAACTGCAGGTGGTCTCTGCTGGCACAGACTGAATAGTTGGACACCTGGGGCTGCATCCCCACACCCCAATAGGATAGGAGAGGAGCTGGGTATCCTCGGCCTCTCTGGGCAATGGCAGGCACTTTTAGCCCACATGAACTGGTTTGTTGAGTGCCTTCGAGTCCATATTCACCTCTGTCCCCCCATAGGATAGGAGGGGGCTGGTGTTCCCTCAGTCTCTCAGGGCAATTGTAGGTGCTTTTCTTTTTCTTCAGAATATGCATATTTTATTATTATTTTTACAGATACTTAGATTACATAAATGTTACACAAAAAATACAGGGATTCCCATATGCCCCAACTCCCACACTTCCCACAACCTCCTACATAAACATCTTTCATTAGTGTGGCACATTAACTGCAATTCATAAATACATCCTGGGGTTTTGCCATTAAGCATGGACCAAAGTTCACATTATAGACCACACTCACTCTCCTACACAGTTCTGCATGTTATATGATGATATAAAATGGCTTATATCTGTCATTGCAATGTCACTCAGGCCAATTCCCAAGTCCCAAAATAGCCCCTGTATTACAACTGCTTTTCCCTCTCCTTGCGCCCAAAGCCTCCAGTGGCCACTGGCTCCACATAAATGTTGTAATTTCTTCCATTGCTTGAGTCACAATATGTCTATAGCAGAATACCAGTAAGTCCACTCTATGGTGGCTCAAGTGGTTGGGCTCCCGTTTACCATATGGGAGGCCCTGGGTTCGATTCCTGGGGCCTCCTGGTGAAGGCGGGCCGGCCCGGTGCAGGGAGCTGACCGCCGATGATGCAACAAAGGGAGAAAAGCAGACACAGAAAGACGCAAAAGCAAATGGACACAGAGAGCACAAGCAGCAAGTGGGGGATAAATAAATAAATAAATCTTAAAAAAAAAAAAAAAAGTAAGTCCACTCTAGTCCATAGCTCTTCTCCACATCCTGAGGAGTCTGGGATGGTGATGTCCACTCCACCTCCAATTGAGATGGGACTTATACCCCATGGGGAAGATGGATGGGATTATCTTGCCTGCAGCTGCAGACTCTCTATTCCCTGGGATGGCCGCTGTCCATCATCATCTCCCTGCCAGTTGTCCTGGGTGAGTCCAATGAGCTGTAGAGTAGGAGTTGCTGCTCCACTGAGGTTCTGGGCTCAGCTGGCACATAAACAGCCCAAAGACTCAAGTCTCTGGACGTACACCTACAAACTCCAGCACCAAGTATAGGTTTGAATAGAAGGGACTGATGAGCCATGTGCAGGCAAGACAGAGTTGAGTCTAACTTTGTCACTCTAGGTGCTTTTGATCTGCACAAACCTGACTGCTTGGGCATCTGTGGCTCCATCTCCCATCCCCAATAGGACAAAAGATAGACTGTGTTTGCCCAACCTCTGGGTAACTGCAGATGCTTTTGGCCCACACAGCCTGGACTGGTGGGTACTTGTGGATAGACTCTCAACTCCCAATAGGAAAGGAGGGGGCTGGTGTTTCTACAGATTTTCTGGGCAATGGGCAGACACTTTTGGCCTGCATGGACTGGACTGTTGGATGCCTGTGGATCCACCCCCACCCCCAATAGGATAGGAGGGGTCTGGTGTCTCCACAGCCTGTCCAGACAACGGCAGGTCCTTTTGGCTTACAGGGACTGAACTGTTGGGTGCCTATGGTTCCAACCTCATGCCCTAATAGGATAGGAGGGGGCTGGGGTTTACTCAGTCTCTGCTGGCAACGGCAGGTACTTTCGGCTTATAGGGACTGAACTGTTGGGCATTGGTAGTTCCATTCCCACCCCCTAAAGGGCAGAAGGGACAGTACTTCTTCAGCCTTTCAGGGCAACTGCAGGTGTATTTGGCTCACACAGATTAGATTGTTGGGCACTCCAGAGGGTCCATTCCCACCCCTGGCAGGAAGGGGGTCTGGTGCTATGTCAGCTTACCTGGGCAACTGTGGTCATTTTGGACCTATATGGCATAGACTGCTGCCTACAACTATAGCTTCATCCCCACCAAAGCTAGGGGAGGAAGGGGTGTGAAGCTTCATCAGTTTCTCCAAACTACTACAGACAGACTTGTCCTGCACAACTTGGATTATTATACATGGCTGCACTCTGTCTCTACCCCTGACAGAGGAGAAAGGTGGGAGAAGCTTCATCAATTCCTGGGTAATGTGGACAGCTTCAGCCTCCATAGCTTACAGCACCAACTACATCCTCAACTCCTACTACACACTGAGCAAGGAAGAAAAGCCTTCCTTGAACTAAAGGGAGAAACTGCACCCAGAATAAATACATCTAGCAAGCCAGATGTGAAAACACCAACAAAAAGTTACAATCCATACCAAGAAACAAGAAGCTATGACCCAATTAAAGGAACAAGATAAGCCTGCAGATGACATAAAGGAGTTGAGACAACTAATCACAGATGTTCAAACAAATCTCCTTAATAAATTCAATGAGATGATTAAAGACATTAAGGATATTAAGAAGACACTGGGGGAGCACAAAGAAAAATTTGAAGGGATACATAGAAAAATAGCAGACCTAATGGGAATGGAAGGTGCAATAAATGATATTAAAAATATACTGGAGGCATATAACAGCAGATTTGAGGAAGCAGAAGAAAGGATCGGTGACCTTGAAGACATGGCCTCCAAAAGAAAATATACAAAAGAACAGATGAAGAAAAGAATGGAAAAAAATTGAACAGGGTCTCAGGGAAATAAATGACAGCAAGAGATGTCCAACCATATGTGTCATGGCTGTCCCAGAAGGAGAAGAGAAGGGAAAAGAGGCAGAAGGAATATTTGAAGAAATAATGGTGGAAAATTTCCCAACCCTTTTGAAGGACACTGATATCCATGTCCAAGAACCACATCACATTCCCATCCAAACAAATCTGAATAGAACAGCTACAAGACACATACTAATCAGAATGTCAAATGCCAAAGACAAAGAGAGAATCTGAGAGCAGCAAGAGAAAAGCAGTGCATAACATATAAGGGATACCCAATAAGATTAAGTGCTGATTTCTCATCAGAAACCATGGAAGCAAGAAGGTAGTAGTATGATATATTTAAGATACTGCAAGAGTAAAACTGCCAGCCCCAAATTTTATATCCAGCAAGATTATCTTTCAAAAATGAGGGTGAGATTAGAATATTCACAGATAAACAGAAACTGAGAGAGTTTATAACAAAAAGACCATTTTCAGGAAATACTAAAGGGAGTGTTACAGCCAGAGCCTTGGAAGAGAGTCTAGAAATGATGACTGTATTAGTAACAGTAACTAAAAGTGTCAAAAGAGTGGTGAAAATAAAATGATAGATAAAACCCAAAGATCAAAATGGATGAAATAAGAACTGCCTTTACAGTAATAACATTGAATGTTAATAGATTAAACTCCCCAATCAAAAGAAACAGACTGGCAGAATGGATAAAAAAATATAAACCTATATGCTGTCTGCAATAGCCTCACCTTAGACCCAAGGATACCAATAGATTGGAAGTGAAAGGTTGGTAAAAGATATTCCACACATACAGTAACCAAAAAAAAAAAAAAAAAAAAAAAGCTGGGGTAGCTATACTTATAGCAGATGACATAGACTTTAAAAGCAAAAGTGTTATTAGAGACAAGGAAGGACATTACATATTAATAAAAGGGATGATTCACCAGGAAGAAATAACAATCATAAATGTATGTGTACCTAACCAGGATACCCCAAGTTACATGAGGCAAACACTGGCAAAACTGAAGGGAGAAATAGACATCTCTACAATAATAGTTGGAGATTTCAATACACTATGCTCAGCACTGGATAGAACATCTGGGCAGAGGATCAATAAAGAAACAGAAAGCTAGAATAATATGATAAATGGACTAAACCTAACAGACTTATATAGAACATGGCACCCCAAAACAGCAGGATATACATTCTTTTCAAGTGCTCGTGGATCTTTCTCCAGGATAGACCATATGTGGGTCACAAAGCAGATCTCAATAAATTCAACAAAAATCAATGTTATGCAAAGCATTTTCTCTGATCATAATGGAATAAAGTTGGAAATCAACAAGTGTCAGAAAAAGGGAAAATTCACATATATGTGGAGATTAAACAACATAATAATCAGTGGGTCAAAGAAGAAATTTGAAGAGAAATCAATAAATATTTCAAGATGAAAGACAACATATCATTCTTGAGAACACAACATATCAGAACCTATGGGATGAAGCAAAGACAATGTTGAGAGGAAAATTTATAGCCCTCAATGCTTACATTAAAAAAAGAAGAAAGAGCTAAAATCAATGACCTAACTACACAGCTGAAGGAACCAGAAAAAGAACAGCAAACTAATCCCAAAGCAAGTAGAAGGAATGAAATAACAAAAATCAGAGCAGAAATAAATGAAATTGAGAACGATAAAACAATAGAGAGAATTAACAAAACCAAAAGTTCATTCTCCAAGAAGATTAACAAAATCAACAAATGCTTAGCTAGACTGACTAAGGAAAAAAAGAGAGAAGATCCAAATAAATGAAATAAAAAATGAAAATGGGAACATTACTATTGACCCCACAGAAATAAGAGAGATCTTAAGAGGATACTATGAGCAACTTTATGTGAAAAAAACTAGACAATGTAGACGAAATGGAAAAATTCCTAGAAGCATACAAACAACCTACACTGACCCTAGAAGAAATGAAGACCTCAACAAACCAATCACAAGTAAAGAGATTGAAACAGTCATCAAACAACTCCCCAAAATGAAAAGCCCAGGACCAGATGGTTTCACAGGTGAGTTCTATGAAGCATTCAAAAAGATTTAATACCTATTTTACTCAAGCTCTTCCAAAAAATTGAACAAGAAGTAATGCTACAAAACTCATTCTATGAAGCCAATATCACCCTAATACCAAAGGCAGGTATAAGTAAAAATTAGGTAAAGAGATTATGAAAAAAGAAAATTACAGTTCCATTTCCCTAATGAATATGGATGCAAAAATCTTAAAATACTTGCTAATCGAATCCAACAATACATTAAGAGAATTATTCATTATGATCAAATGGGTTTTATACCAGGCATGCTAGGATGGTTCAACACAAGAAAATCTATCAGCATAATACACCACATTAATAAATAAAAGAAGAAAAACCACATGATCATATCAATTGACACAGAAAAGGCATTTGACAAAATATAGCATCTTTTCTTGATAAAAATACTACAAAAAATAGGAATTGAAGGTAACTTTCTCAACATGATAAAGGCCATATATGAAAAGCTCACAGCTAACATTGTACTCAGTGGTAAAAGACTGGAAGTGTTCCCGTTGAGATCAGGGACAAGACAAAGGATGCCATTGTCACCATTGTTGTTTAATATAGTGCTAGAGGCTCTAGCTAGAGCAATCAGGCAAGAAAAAGAAATAAAATGCATCCAAATCAGAAAGGAAGAAGTAATTCACAGATGATATGATCCTACATCTAGAAAGTCCTGAAAAATCTACTACAAAGCTGCTAGAGCTAATAAACGATTTCAGTAGAGTGTCAGGATACAAGATCAATATGCAAAAATCAGTGGTGTTTCTATACAATTGTAACCTGCAATGAGGAGGAAGTCAGGGAAAAAATTCCATTTACAATAGCAACTAAAAGAATCAAGTATTTAGGAATAAACTTAACCAAGGATGTAAAGCACTTGTATTCAGAAAACTATAATGCATTGCTAAAAGTAATTTAAGAAAAGACCTAAATAATTGTAAAAACATTCCATGCTCATGGATTGGACGAATAAATATCATTAAGATGTCAATTTTACCCAAATTCATTCAATGCAACCCCAATAAAAATTCCACCAGAATTTTTTAAACAAATGGAAAACACAATCATCAAATTTATCTTGAAGGGTAAGAAGCCCCAAATAGCCAGGAACATCTTAAAAAGCAAAAGTGAGTTTGGAGGACTTTTGCTTCCAGACTTTAAATCATATTACCTAGCTACAGTGGTTAAAAACAGCATGGTATTGGCATAAAGATAGACACATAGACCAATGAAACCAAATTAATGGTTCAGAAACAGACCCTCACATCTATGGCCAAGTAATTGTTGACAAGCCTGTCATACCCACCTAGCCGGGACAAAGCAGTCTATTCAACAAATGGTGCTGGGAGAACTGTATATCCATAGCCAAAAGAAAGAAAGAAGACTCCTATCTCACACTTTATACAAAAATTAACTCAAAATGGACCAAAGACCTAAATATAAAAGCAAGTACCATAAAGCTCCTAGAAGAAAATGTAGGAAAACGTCTTCAAGACCTGGTGATAGGTGATGGATTCTTAAACCTTACACCAAAAGCATGAGCAACAAAAGAAAACATGGATAATTGGGACCTCCTCAAATTTAAACACTTCTGTGATTCAAAGGACCTTATCAAGAAGGTGAAAAGGCAGCCCACTCAATGGGAGAAAATATTTGGAAACCACATATCTGATGAGTTTGATTTCCATTCTATATAAAGAGATCATAAAACTCAACAATAAAAGAACAAACAAACCAATTTTAAAATAGACAAAAGATTTAAACAGACATTTCTCCAAAGAGGAAATACAAATGGCCAAAAAAGCACATGAAAAAAAAAAGTTCTGTATCACTAGCTATTAGGGGAATGCAAATCAAAACAACATTGAGATATTATCTAACACTGCAGAGAATGGCCATTATTTAAAAAAAAAAAAAAGACAACAATAAGTGCTGGAGAGGATGTGGAGAAATAGGAACACTCTTTCACTTTTGGTGGGATTGTAAAATGGTGCAGCCTTTGTGGAAGACAGTTTGGCTGTTCCTTAGGAAGCTAAATATAGAACTGCCATATGCTCAAGCAATTCCTCTACTAGGAATATATCCAGAAGAACTAAAAACTATGACACGAACAGTCATCTGCACACCGATGTTCATAGTGGTGTTATTCACAGTTGCCAAAAGATGGAAACAATCCAAGTGCCCATCAATCAATGAATGGGTAAAGAAAATGTGGTATATACATATGATGGAATGTTATGCTTCAGTAAGAAGAAATGAAATTGAGATATATATGATAACATGGATGAATCTTGAAGACATACTAAGCAAAGTAAGACAGACACAAAAGGACAAGTATTGCATGGTCTCATTAATATAAACTAAATATGAAGAATAAACACATGGAGTTAAAACCTAGAGTATAAGTTATTAGGAGATAAGAGGCGGGTTGAGAAGAACTACTGATGCATAATGTATATAGAAGTTTTAATTGACTGTAAAGTGTGGAAATGGATAGAGTTGATGGTAACACATTATAGTGAGTAGCAGCTGGTTTATAAATGGGATTGTGGCTGGGAAGAGTAGTCTGGAGAAATGTCAACTGAAAGAAAGCTAAAGAATAATCTAGGGCCTGAATTACACAGTGAACCCAGAGGTGGATGAAAATTGTGGTTGACGGTACAGATGTAAGAGTGTCCTTCTGTGAGCTACACTGAATGTATATCACTATTGCAGGGTGGTGGGAATGTGGAGAAGCATGGGAAAACTACAGTTGGTGTGACCTATTAACAGCAATACTATAATATTCTTGCAACAATGCCAAAGTTGTACTGTGTTGATAATGGAGGGATATGGAAAAAGTGTGCCAAACGTACACTATGGACCATGGTTGGTGGTAATAGTCTGATCATATTATCTCATAATCTGTAACAAATGTTTCACCACTGTGTGGTGTATTGGTGGAGGGGTGTTGTATGGGAATTCCTATACATGTGCATGATTGTTTTGTAAGTTCACAACATCTGTAATAAAAATATATTTTTAAAAAATAGGGTGAGTTGGGGGAAAATTACACCAAATGCAAGATAGGGTCTATAGTTAGTAGTAATATTTTGGTGATGCTCTTGCATAGTTTGTAACAAATGTTTCACAACAATGCAAGATGTTGGTGGAGAGGTGATGTATGAGACCCCTTTATAGTGTTATGCATGTTTATTTTATAAATTCACAATCTTTACTATACACTTATTGTTTATGCACATTCATGTATGAGTGATATACTTAAATAAAAAAAATTTTTTTAAAGAAGAAAAAGCCAAAATAGAAGACCTAACTGCACACCTGGAGGAATGAGAAAAAGAACAGCAAATAAATCCCAAACCAAGGATTTGAAGGAAAGAAATAATAAAGACCAGAGCAGAAATAAATGAAATTGAGAACAGAAAAACAATAGAATCAACAAAACCAAAAGTTGGTTCTTCAAGAAGAGCAACAAAATTGAGAAGCCCTTAGCTAGATTGACAAAGAAAAAAGAGAGCATATGCAAATAAATAGAATCAGAAATGAGAGGTCATTGCCACTGACCCTGCAGAAATAAGAGAGATCATGAGAAGATACTATGAAAAACTATATGCCAACAGTCTAGACATTGTAGACAAAATGGACAAATTCCTAGAAACACACACAAAACAACCTAGAAGAAATAGAATACCTTGACAAACCAATCACAAGTAAAGAAATTGAAGTAGTCATCAAAAACCTCCCCAAAATGAAAAGCCCAGGACCAGATGGCTTCACAGGTGAATTCTACCAATCTTCAAAGATGATCTAATACCATTCTTGCTCAAGCTTCTCCAAAATATTGAATAGGAACTCATTCTATGAAGCCATCACCCTAATACAAAAGTCAGATAAAGATACTTTGAAAAAAGAAATTTAAAGGCCCATTTCTCTAATGAATCTAGATGCAAAAATCCTCAACAAAATACTTGCAAACCAAATATAAAAGCTTATTAAAAGAATTATACACTATGATCAAGTGGGTTTTATCCCAAGCATGCAAGGGTGGTTCAACACAAGAAAATCAATTACTGTAATACACTACATTAATAAATTGGAAAAAAATAACATTACCATCTCAATTGATGCAGAAAAGGCATTTGACAAAATATAGCAAACTTTCTTCATTAAAACACTCCAAAAGGTAGGAATAGGAGGAAGCTTTCTCAACATAGTAAAGTGTATATATGAAAAACCCACAGCTAACATTATACTTAATGGGGAGAGACTGGAGGCATTCCTGCTGAGATCCAGAACAAGAAAAGGATGCCCACTGTCACCACTGTTAACCAATATTGTGCTAGAAGTGCTAGCAATAGCAATTAGGCAAGAAGAAAAAATAAAAGACACCCAAATAAGAAAGGAAGAAGTGAAATTTTCACTATTCTCTGATGATACAATCCTATACCTAGAAAATCTTGAAAAACCCACAACAGAGCTACTAGAATGCAGACAAGTCTAGCAAAGTGTCAGGATACAAGATTAATTACCCCCAAATCAGTAGTGTTTCTACAATTAGTAATGAGCAATCTGAGGAGGAAGTCAGAAAAAAATTCCATTTATAATAGCAATTAAAAAAACAAATATTTAGGAATAAAATTAACCATAGATATAAAGGAGCTGTATTCAGAAAATTATTAACATTGCTAAAAGAAGACTTAAATAAATGGAAGGGCAGGGCATTCTGTGTTCATGGATTGGAGGGCTAAATATCAAGATGTCAATTCTCTCTAAACTGATTTACAGATTCATTGCAGTCCCAATAAAAATTCCAACAGCGGTTTTTTTTTTGTTTTTTTTTTTTTACACATAAGTGGAAACGTCTATTTCAAATTTATTTGGAAGGGCAAGGGGCCCAAAATAGAAAAAAGAAAAGAAAAACAAAGTTGGAGGGCACTCATTTCCTGACTTTAAAGCATATTGCTTAGCTACAGTGGGAAAAACAGCATGGTACTAGCATAAAGATAGACCTATTGACCAATAGAACCAAATTGAGAACTCAGAAATAGATTTTCACATAGGGTTAAGTGATTTTTGACAAGGATATCAAGACTACCCAGCTTGGCCAGAACAGTCTATTCAACAAATGGTTTTGTGAGAATTGGATATCCATAGCCTAAAGAAAGAAAGAGGCCCCCTATCTCACACCTTATACCAAAAATTAACTTAAAAAGGGGTCGAGTACCTAAATTTTAAAATGACAACCATGAAACTCCTTTAAAAAAAATGTAGGGAAACATCTACAAGATCTTGAGTAGGCAGTAGTTTTCTAAACCTTATACCCAATGTATGAACTTTGAAAGAAAAAGTGGATAAATGGGACTTCCTCAAAATTAAACACTTTTGGTCTTCAAAAGTTTTTTTCAAGAAAATAAAATATTTGGAAACCACATATCCATTAAGGGTTTGATATCCATGTTATATAAAGAGATCATACAACTCAACGATAAAAAAGACATTCAACCCAATTAAAAAATGTGCAAAAGACTTCAATAGACATTTTTTCAAAGAGGAAATACAAATGACCAAAAGCACAGGAAAAAATATTCAACATCACTAGCTATTAGGGAAATTTAGATCAAAACTATAATGAGATATCATTTCACACCTTACAGAATGGCCAATTATTTAAAAAACAAAACACTACAAATGCTGGAGAGGATGTGGAGAAATCAAAATACTCCTTCACAGTTGGTGGGAATGTAGAATGGTGCAGCCTCCATGGAAGACTGAATATAGAACTGCTGTATCATCCAGCAATCTCATTACTAGAAATATATTAAGAAGAACTGAAAGCAAGGATGTGAACTGACATTTGCACACCAATGTTCATAGTAGCATTTTCATAATTGCTAAAATATGGAAACAACTCAAGTGTCCATCAACTGATGAAGGGATAAAATAAAATCTGGTATATACATACAATGGAATACTGTTCAACTGTAAGAAGAAATGAAGCCTAGAAGCACATTCCAATGTGGATGAACCTTGAGGACATTATTTTGAGTGAAATAAGCCAGGCACAAAAGGATAAATAGTGTATGATCTCACTAATATGAAGTAAATACAATGTGTATACTCATGGAGGAAAACTCTAGAGTATAGGTTACTAGGAGATAGAATGTGGGTTGAGAAGGGAACTGATGCTCAATGTCTGGAGAATTTTTAATAAGATTTATTGTAAAAGTGTGGAAATGAATAGAGTTGATGGCAACACATTATAGTGAGTATAACAAACACTGCTGATTTATAAATGAGATTGTGGCTGAAAGGGTATTCTGTGGATGTAAATATCAATCAAAAGGAATCTAGAGAATTATCTAGGGACTGTATAACATAGTGATTTCGTTGATGGATGAAGATTGTGGTTAATAGTATAAATATAAGAATGTTCTTTTTTTTTTTTTTTTACCAAGTGTTAAGAGTATAGTGATCCATGGGAAAATTACAACTAATATAACTTATGGACAATAGTTAACAGTAATATTGTAATATTTTTGCAGCAATGGCAAAGAAGAAATTGTATCAATTTTAAGGGATAACAACAGAATAAGGGATATGCGATTTGGAGTAATGAAAATGTTCTAACATTGACTGAGGTGATGACCGTACAATTCTGATAAATATGAGAGTCACTGAGTGTAGACTTAGAATGTATTGTACAAGGCATGGGACTGTATAACACAGTGAATCCTGTGGTGGAAGATGGGACTGTGGTTAACAGAACAAATATGAGAAAATTCTCTCATGAACTATAACAAATATATAAAACAGGGTGTTAATAATTGGGTGGGTTGGGGAAAAATACACCAAATGTAAGATATGGGCTATAGTTAGTAGTAATATTTTGACAATGCTCTCATAGTTTGTAACAAATGTTTCACAACAATGCAATACATAACAACATATGCATGTTTGTTTTGTAAGTTCACAGCTTTTACTATACACTTATTTTTATGTATGTTCATGTACCTCAATGAAATAAAATAAAAAGATCTTGTGGGAGGTGGTGTCTTCTTAAACCTTACACCCAAAGCATGAGCAATCAAAGAAAAATGGATAAATGGGACCTCTTCAAAATTAAACACTTTTGTGCTTCAAAAGACTTTGTTAAAAAGGTGAAAATTATTGAAAAAGGTGAAATTATTGAATCCTTAACACAAGGGTTTGTTTTTTGTTTTTTTTTAACTTTTTTTTTAATAAGAAAAAAAGAAAAAAAAAATAAGAAGGTGAAAAGACAGCCTGCTCATTGGAAGAAAATTTTCAGAAACTACGTATCCAATAAGGGTTCGATTTCCATCTTATATAAAGAGATTATGCAACTCAATGATAAAAAAGTCAAGCAACCCAATTAAAAAATGGTCAAAAAACTTGAACAGACATTTTCCCAAGAAGAAATAGAAATGGGCAAAAAACACATAAAAAAATGATCAACATCGCTAGCTATTAGAGAAATGAAGATAAAAACTACAATGAGTTATTACTTTACACCTTACCAAATAGCCAGTATTAATTAAAAAAAAACCAAACAAACAGAAAACGGTAAGTGCTGGAGAGGATGTGGAGAAATCAGAATACTGTTTTGCTGTTGGTGAGAATGTAAAATGGTGCGGCCTCTGTGGAGGACATTTCTGCAGTTCCTCAGGAAGCTAAATATAGATCTACCATATGTTCCAATAATCCTGCTACTATGAATATCTACAGAAGAACTGAAAGCATGGATGTGAACAGACATTTGCACACCGATGTTTACAGTGGCATTATTCACAATTGTTAAAAGATGGAAACAACCCAAGTGTCCATCAACCAATGAATGGATACACAAAATGTGGTATATACACACAATGGAATACTATGCAGCTATTAAGAAGAAATGAAGTCAGGATACATATGACAACATGGGTGAAGCTTGAGGATATTATGTTGAGTGAAATAAGCTAGACACACATGGACATATATTGTATGGTCCAACTAACACAAACTAAGTATGAGGGGTAAACTCATGGAGTTAAACTCTAGAGTATAGGTTACTAAGAGATAGAATGTGGGTTGGGAAGGGGGACCTGATGCTGAATGTATCTAGAATGTTTAATAAGGAGGAATGCAAATATGGGGGGAATGGATAGAGTTGATGTTAACACATTTCAGAGAGTATAATGGGATAGTCTAGGGAATTTAATGTGAAAGAAAGCTGGAGGATAATCTAGGGACTGTAAAGAAGTGATTTTAGTGATGGATGTGATTATGGTTAATTTACAAATACAAGAATTTTCCTCTATTACAAGGTGTTAAGAATATGTAGATTCATGGAAAAATACAACTAATTCAGGGACTTCCGGGAAGAAGGTGGACTAGTAAGACACGGGAATCTCTTCTCCAGAAAAAAAGCTAGAGGACAGGTTGAAACAGCCCTGGAAAAGATCTTCTAGGGTTTAGGGCAGCAGGTGAAGGCTGCACACCACCCAGAGGAGAGAGGGACAAAAGAGGGAAATTGTGATGACAGAATTGTGAATTGGAACCAGCAGCGGCTGCTGCTACCGGCACCCTCCCCCACACTAAAGACTAGAATTCTCAGGCCTCTGGGCCTGCGACTACAGACAAAGGAGGCTGCAGGGATCTACCAACCCAGGAAAGAGGAGAGAGAGGGACACAGCCTAAGGATGACTCAGCTTCTGACCCACAAATTTGGGCTGCAGTGCCGAACAAGCCCTTCCAGGCCAGGTGGGACCACAGGGTGCTTTGCCTGGGAGTCGGCAAAGGACTGGAGAAATCTGACCCTTGCAATCTCCCTCTCTTCTAGCCTGGACTAATTGCTGAGGACTCCACAGGAGAGGGGAGAGAGAGCCTGGGGTTGACTTGGCTTTTGACTCACAGGTTTGGTCTGCCATGTCCTAAGAACCCTTCCAGGCTGGGTGGGGCTGTGTCATTGTTTGCCTTGGAACCTGCAAGGGACTAAAGATATACAAACCTCCCAATCTCCTCCTCTACTAACAGGGACTGATTGTTGAGGACTCAGAGGAGAGGGGAAATATTTCCTAGCTGGGAAAAGGGAGGGGGCTGCCAAAGAACACTGGAGAATTGTTTCAGAAAGGTTGAAATACAAGTCTTTTAGCCTCCAGACAGGAAGCTCTATCACATTGATTTGGTCTGTGTCACAACAAATACGATCCGACCAGGCCTTGAATTGAGAGCTGCCAAAGCATGCCATCTCCTGGCAGATGAAGGAAGTGCACATAAGAAAATTAAAAATAAGTAGGAGAGGCTTTTCCTGGCCTCTATAGCCTACCTGCCCAAGGTCCTAGGAAGTGACTCTAGAACCAATTACTGGGTCCAGTGCCCAATTTTGAGCAACCAGCAGGACAATCCTAATAATCCAGGTTGAGCCAAAAATCAAAGAGCTGTGGTAACTCACAACCTCCTGCCACTAAATCCCTATAAAAGAGAAAGAGATTGAGCATCTGAGTAAACTACATCCTAACTGATGCCTAAACACCAGCAAAAAATTATGAGCCATATAAGAAAATAGAAGACATGGCCCAAGAAAAGGAATACATCAAAGTCCTAGAAAAGATGCAGAATTTGAGAGAAATATGCAGAATTTGAGAGAAATAATCAGTGAGATGAGCACAAATTTCCAAAATCAAATTAATGAGTTGAAAAACAATATAGTTAAAGAGATAAATGACATCAAGGAGACATTGAGCGAACGCAAAGAAGAATTTGAAATCCTGAACAGAAAAGTAACGGAGTTCATGGGAATGAAAGACACAATAGCTGAGGTCAAAAACACATTTGAGGCATACAACAGCAGACTCGAAATGATAGAAGAAAGAATAAGTGATACTGAAGGCAGAGCAGCTAAAATTGAGAGAAAAGAACAGAGAGAGAAAAGAATGGAAAAAATTGAGCAGGGGCTCAGAGAGTTGAATGACAACACAAAACTCAGCAACATATGTGTCATGGGAATTCCAGAAGGGGAAGAGAAGGGAAAAGGGGCAGAAAGAGTATTTGAGGAAATAATAGCTGAAAATTTTCTAACTCTCATGAAAGAAATGAACTTATATGTCCAAGAAGCACACCGTACCCCAATGAGAATAAATCCAAATAGACCTATGCCAAGACACATACTACTCAGAATGTCAAATGTCAAAGATAAACAGAAAATTCTCAGAGTAGCAAGAGAGAAGCAAATGATTAAGTACAAGGGACGTCCAGTAAGACAGTGCAAAATTCTCTTCAGAAACCATGGAGGCGAGAAGACAGTGATATGATATAATTAGGAAACTAAAAGAGAAAAACTGCCAGCCGAGAATTCTTTATCCAGCAAAACTGTCCTTCAAATATGAAGGTGAGTATAAAATATTTGCAAACAAACAGAAACTAAGAGAGTTTGCAAAAAGGAACACACCTTTGCAGGAAATATTAAAGGAAGCCTTAGAACCTGAAAGAAAAAGACAGGAGAGAGAAGCTTGGAGGAGAGTATAGAAGAAAGAATAGCAGAAAGGATAAGCAAAAGAGTAAAAAGAGAGACAAAAACAGGATGACATATGAAAAACAAAGAATAAAATGGAGGAAGTATATAGTGTATTTACAGTAATATCATTAAATGTGAATGGATTAAACTCCCCAATCAAAAGATACAGGCTGATAGAATGGATAAAAAAAACATGAGCCATCCATATGCTGCTTACAAGAAACTCACCTTAGACCCAGGGATACAAACCGGCTGAAAGTGAAAGGTTGGAAAAAGATACTCCACGCGAATAGTAACCAGAAAAGAGCAGGGGTACCTATACTAATATCAGACAAAACAGACTTTAAATGCAAAAAAGTTATAAAAGATACAGAAGGCCATTATATATTAATAAAAGGGACAATCCACCAGGAAGATATAACAGTCATAAATATCTATGCACCTAACCAGGGTACCCCAAAATATATGAGACAAACTCTGGCAAAACTGAAGGGAGAAATAGACATTTCTACAATAATCATTGGAGACTTCAACACCCCACTCACATCATTAGATAGAACAACTAGACAGAAGATCAACAAGGAAACAGAGACCTTGAACAATATGATGAACAAGTTAGGCCTAACAGACATATACAGAATACTGCATCCAAACTCAGTGGGTTATACATTCTTCTCAAGTGCCCATGGATCTTCCTCCTGGATAGACCACATGTTAGGTCACAATTGACCTCTCAATAAATATAAAAAGTTTGAAATTATACAAAGCACCTTCTCAGATCATAATAGAATGAAACTAGAAATCAATAACAGGAAAAAAGTAAATTCGCAAATGTGTGGAGACTGAACAACACACTCCTAAATAATCGGTGGGTAAAAGAAGAAATTGCAAGTGAAATCAGTAAATATATTGAGACAAATAAAAATGAGATCACAATGTATCAAAACTTAGGGAATACGGCGAAGGCAGTCTTGAGAGGGAAATTTATAGCCCTAAATGCCTATATTAAAAAACAAGAAAGAGCTAAACTCAAAGATTTAACTAAACAACTAGAGAAACTGGAAAAGGAACAGAAGACAAATCCAAAGCAAGCAGAAGGAAAGAAATAATAAAGATTAGAGCAGAAATAAATGAAAATGACAACAGAAAAACAATAGAGAAAATCAACAAAACCAAAAGCTGGTTCTTTAAGAAGATCAATAAAATTGACAAACCCCTTAACTAGACTAACAAAGAAAAAAAAGAGAAGATGCAAATAAATACAATCAGAAATGAAAGGGGGGAAGTTACAAATGACCTCACAGAAATAAAAAGAATCAGAAGAGCATATTATGAGAAACTATATGTCAACAAACTAGACAACCTAGATGAAATGGACAATTTCTAGAAATGCACAACCAACCTACACTGATGCTACAAGAAATACAAGAACTTAACAAACCAATCACATTTAAGGAGATTGAATCCATCATCAAAAATCTCCCAGCAAAGAAAAGTCCAGGACCAGATGGCTTCACAGGTGAATTCTACCAAGCATTTCGAAAAGAATTAAAACCAATTCTGTTTAAACTTTTCCAAAAAAGTGAAGAGGGGGAAAATTACCCAACACATTTTATGAAACCAACATCACCCTAATACCAAAGCCAGATAAAGATTCTACAAGAAAAGAAAATTACAGACCAATCTCTCTAATGAACATAGATGCAAAAATTCTCAACAAAATATTTGCAAATCGAATCCAACAGCATATCAAAAGACTTATACATCACTACCAAAGGGGATATATTCCTGGTATGCAAGACTGGTTCAACATAAGAAAATCAATCAATGTAATACACCACATTGACAAACTGAATGAATAAAACCACATGATCATCTCAATAGATGCAGAAAAGGCATTCGACAAAATCCAGCATCCTTTTTTGATAAAAAAGATAGGAATAGAAGGAAAATTCCTCAATATGATAAAAGGCATATATGAAAAACCCACAGCCAACATCATACACAATGGGGAAAGGTTGAAAGCTTTCCTTCTAAGATCGGGAACAAGACAAGAATGCCCACTGTCACCACTGTTATTCAACATTTTACTAGAAGTTCTAGCTAGGGCAATTAGACAAGGAAAAAAAAAAATTTAAAGGCATCCAAATAGGAAAAGAGAAAGTAAAACTCTCACTGTTTGCGGATGACATAATCCTGTACTTAGAAAATTCTGAAGTATCCACAACGAAGCTACTTGAACAAATAAATGAGTTCAGCAAAGTGGCAGGATAAAAGATCAACATGCAAAAATCAGTAATGTTTTTGTACACTAGTACTGAAAAACCTGAGGAGGAAATCAGGGGAAAAATTCCATTTTCAATAGCAACAAAAAGACTCAAATACCTAGGAGTTAATTTAACCAAAGAAGTACAAGATCTATAAGCAGAAAACTACAAAACAATGCTAAAAGAAATTTAAAAAGACCTAAACAAGTGGAAAGGCACTCCGTGTTCATGCATTGGAAGAATAAATATTGTGAAGATGTCAATCTTACCCAAACTGATTTATAGATTCAATGCAATACCAATCAAAATCCCAACAGCTTACTTTACAGAATTAGAACAGGCAATTACCAAATTCATCTGGAAGGGTAAGTGCACCCGAAGAGCCAAAAGCATTCTAAAAAAGAAGAGTGACATGGGAGGAATTTCACTGCCTGACCTTGAAACATATTACAAAGCTACAGTGGTCAAAACAGCATGGTACTGGCATAAAGACAGACACATCGATCAGTGGAATAGAATTGAGAACCCAGAAATAAACCCTCACCTATACAGTCAACTGGTTTTTGGCAAATCTACCAAGACCACGCTAACAGGAAAAAAGTCTCTTCAACATATGGTGTTGGGAGAACTGGATATCTATAACCAAAAGAATGAAAGAGGACCCCTATCTCACCCCCTATACAAGAATCAACTCAAAATGGATCAAAGATCTAAATATAAAAGCCAGGACCATAAAACTACTAGAAGAAAATGTAGGGAAACATCTTCAGGACCTTGTACTAGGTTGTGGTTTCTTGGACCTTACACCCAAAGCACCTGCAACAAAAGAAAAAATAGATAAATGGGACCTCCTCAAAATTAAACACTTTTGCACCTCACAGGACTTTGTCAAAAGAGTGAAAAGGCAGCCAACTCAATGGGAAAAATATTTGGAAATCACATATCTGATAAGGGTTTAATATCCAGGATATATAGAGAGATGTTACAACTCAACAATAAAAAGACAAACAACCCAATTAAAAAATGGGCAAAAGACTTGAATAGACATTTCTCTGAAGAAGGAATACAAATGGCAAAAAAACACATGAAGAAATGCTCAGCATCACTCACGATTAGGGAAATGCAAATCAAAACTACAATGAGATATCATTTCATACCTATCAGAATGGCCACTATTAAAAAGACAGAGAACTACAAGTGTTGGAGAGGATGTGGAGAGATAGGAACACTTCTTCACTGTTGGTGGGAATGCAGAATAGTACAGCCACTGTGGAGGACTGTTCGGCAGTTCCTAAAGAAGTTGAATATAGACTTGCCACATGATGCAGCAATACCACTACTGGGTATATACCCAGAAGAACTGAGAGCAGTGACACAAACAGACATCTGCACACCAATGTTCATAGCAACATTATTCACCATTGCCAAAAGTTGGAAACAACCCAGGTGTCCATCAACAGATGAATGGATAAACAAACTGTGGTCTATTCACACGATGGAATATTATACAGCTGTAAGAAGAAATGAAGTCGTAAAGCATATGACAACATGGATGAACCTGGAGGACATTTTGTTGAGTGAAGCAAGCCAGACACAAAAGGACAAATACTGTATGAATGCATTACTATGAACCACATATATTGTGTAACATATTGTTTGATTAAAAAAAATTTTTTTATGTATCCATTACATTTAATTGAGAAATGTATATATTTATTCATCTGTTTATTTTTTAGTTTTTAATTGTTTATATTTTCAATTATTAAATGTACAAAATAAAGTTTAAAAAGTACAAATATGAGAACATTCTCTCATGAACTATAACAAATATACAATACTAATATGTGGTGTTAATAATAGGATGGTTTGTGGGAAAAATACACCAAATATAAGCTATGGACTACAGATAGCAGTAATATTATTATGATGTCCTTTCATCAACTGTAACAAATGTGTCACAACAATGTAAGGTGTTGGTGGTGGGGAAATGTATGGGAAATCTGTATGGTATGCATGATTGTTTTGTAAACTTACAACTTCTCAGATTAAAAAAAGAGAGACATTGAACAACATGGTAGACAACACATTCTATTACTAGTTTAAGGAGATGCAGAAATAGTCTTTATATGGCTATTTCTTATAACAATTCTTTCTAAAACTTAAGGTAAAATATTAAGTCAAATTTGTGAAAATGTGTCTATATTAAGAAAATAGATTAGTCAGGAAATGTAGTTTTTTATATGACCTGATTGCTGCAGTGTAAACTGTTGAGAAGCTGGGGGAATAAGATTTTCTCCCATGAATCAGATGAGTTGGATGAGTTCCTGACAGGAGAAGCAGATATGATTATTCAAAACTGAGCCTGTGTCTGAAACAGTAGGATCCTGGGTTGTAGATTGAAAGGAGTTCCTTAATAGCTACTATGTGTGTAGGAAGCAAAGTCAAAGTTCTCTCAGGCAAGTTAAAGAGCCTTTTCCAAATTCCTTTCCAGATGGAAGTTCTTATATTTTCATAGAAGTGGGCTCCAAACTCACTTTCTCTCCAAACAACCCCCCATACACACACACAAAAAAAAAGCAAGAGGAAAATTAATGGTTATGGTTTTCATATAGTAAATTAGCTACTGGCATATTATTTGAAAAGAATATAAAGCATGCATTGACTATCTGAGTGAAAACTCCTTGAACTATCATTTTCCAGCTCATGTAGTGGGATATTCTATTGACACAGCTTGTCTTAACCAATGTGTGGCAAAATATCTGCTTACTAATGAGCACTCCTCATCACCATCTTGCTTTGAGGAGTACCTTGTAAAGAAAAATAACCTATGGAAGTAAAGAATGTGGGAGAAAATTTGTTTTGTATTTTTTTTACTTGAACTTTTTATTAAGATAATTGCAGATCCATATGCAGTTGTAAGAAAAAAATACAAAGAGAGCCTGTGTATACTTTACTTAGTTTCTCTCAATGGTAATATTTTGCAAAACTATAGTATATTATCACAACCATGATATTGACATTGATACAGTTCACCCACCATACTCAAATTTCTCCAGTTTTATTTGTACTCATTCATGTGTATATGTTTAGTTCTATACATTCTTACCACATGTGTAGGTTCCTGGATCTACTCTACAGTCAGGATGTTGAACATTTCCATCACCCCAAGATCCTCCCTATTGCCCTTTTATAGCCACATTCACTTCTCTTCCAATTTACACTCTCTCACCCTCATCCCTAACCCCTGGTAAGCACTATCTCTCCTCCATTTGTAAAATTTTATGCTTTCAAAAACATGAAAATGGAATCATACAGTATGTAAGCTTTTGGGATTTGCTTTTCCTCTCAGTGTAATTCTATGAAGAGCATCTACTATCGCTTGTATCAATAGTTTTTTTTTTTTTTAATTGCTGAGTAGTATTCCATGGTATGTCTGTACTACAATTTGTTTAACCATGCATCTGCTGAAGACTGTTTTCAGTTTGGCTGTTATGAATAAAGCTGCTGTCAATACTCATGTACAGGTTTTGGTGAGAACATGAGATTTCATTTCTTTTGGATAAATGCCCAAGAGTAAAATTGCTGGATCATGTACTAGTTGCATGTTTAGTTGTACAAAGAAAGATTCATGCTGTTTTCCAGGTGGTTGTACCTTTTTACATTCAGCAAGGTATGAGTGATCTAGTTTCTTCATATCCTTGCCAGCATGTGGTGTTATCACTATTTTTATTTTAGCCATTCTGTTATGTTCATTATTTCATCATGGTTTTAAATTGCATTTCCCAGATGGCTAATGATGTTGAGTCTTTCCAAGTGCTTATTTGCCATCTGTAAATCCTCTTCAATAAAATGTCTGTCCATATCTTTTGTCCTGCTTTGTATTTTAAAATGCACAATTTTTTTAACTTTGGTTGTAGATTTTTTAAAATTGGGAAGTGCATGGATACCATGTACAGGTTATTTGTCATTTATTATTTCAAAGAGAGAAACTTCCATTGTTATAAATGTTACATTTGTACTCCAGATTTACTTGAGAGCTCAGCAACCAAGGAGCAGGGTAATGGCTTCCAGAATTCTGTCTTTTTTTTAAAAAAATATCCATGTATAGTTAGGATCCTTAGGAATTCTGATTGCAGTATTTTCCATTAGCTTAGTAATGGAAAATAATTTTTGTACATCTCAGTTGTAGGATATACTATAATTCCCCATCAACAAGTAGGTTCAACTAGAAGAAAACTTCTAGGGAGAGGAAGTAGGATCTAAAAGAAAATGTTGACTCTATCTTGGGAAGTTAGACTCGGCAGAGTTTGCAAGACAATCACCAATTGCCAACCCTTGGCAATTATCAGTTAGTAGCAGTAGAGAACTGACAAGGTGGCAAGAGGGACTGAAATCTCATTTCAGTCAGCCACAGCACAAACCAGCATAACACAAATGGCTGGATGCTTGGTGGAAGTCTCCCTACAGTGAGAGGACTAGGCAGGAGTAATGGTGGCTAAGATAGAGCAACTAGTGGCACCCCCAAAAGCCCACACCAGTCTAGGGCTCAAAATAAAGGATGAAGTCTCCAAGCCAGTGAAGACAGAGATGGATGAGATGGGCCCACAAGCAATGTTAAGAGGTAACAGGAGATGGTCCTGTTTAATTGAAATCTTTGAATGAGAGGGAAGCCCCAGACCTATGTGGTAAAACACTCTTTTTTCCCCCATGTAGGGTCACACCATTGAAAGCAGATTTTAGAAACCATAAACTCTGATATGAAGTGTGTTGGTAGTGGGTAGTGAATGAATAACCCATTCCTTTTTCATTTTGGAGTCTACATATTGGGCCAATCTCCATCCTCTTCCTCAAATATCCTCTACAGCTATAGGCTGGACAGGACCAATCCAAATTAAAGGGAGAAAGAATTCTAGACCAATGGACCAAGGGACTTAATCTGTGTGATTTGAGGGGTGAATAAAATGTCCCCCCAATATTTCCCAACTATCTCCCCCTCAGCCACCACCACTTTTACTCCTACTTTTCACAACCAAGTTTCTTCGACAAGTTGGCTCCATTTTCTCATTCCCTCTCACTATTTGACCTGGATTTTCCTCCCATCTCTTCTCCAATATAGTTCTTGCTAATGACCTCCATGTCACTAAATCCAAGAAGCATTTTTTGTCCTTATATTACTCAACCACTCAGCAGCGTTTTTTTTCTGTGACTCCATAATCTCCTAATGTTCCTCTGACTCTCCTACCTCTTCTTTTCAGGCTCCTCCTCCTCTTTTGAGACCTCAAAAGTTAGAGCCCCGGGAAGCGGATGTGGCTCAATCGATAGGGCTCCTGTTTACCATATGGGAGGCCCCGGGTTCGGTTCCCGGGGCCTCCTGGTGAAGGCAAGCCAGCCCATGCGGCGTGGTGAGCTGACGCAGCAGGACGACCCGGCAAGGGGAGACAAGCAGACACAGAAAAACGCACAGCAAATGGACACAGAGAGCACAAGCAGCAAGGGGGCGGGGGAGAATAAATGAATAAATAAATAAATAAAATCTTAAAAAAAAAAAAAAAAAAGTTAGAGCCCCTCAAGACTACTTCCTCAGCCTTTTCTTTTTATCTACATCTATGGGTATGGGTGTTGCCCATACTTATCCTGAAGTTATTAAAATCTTTCCATCAAATCAAATTTGCTATGCTAATCAAACTTACTCTTATTTCACTCTTTCCCCCTTCAATTCATTCTCAACAGTGTTATTTTTTAAAAGTAATCTTGTCACTTCTCTGCTTGAAATCCTATAAGGTAAACCCACTATTCTTAGATAAAGCCTGTTTCCTGTTTGCCTCTCTTACTGCCCCCAGTCTCAGGCTCCATCAACATTGGCCACTCTTTCAGTTCCTTCTGTCTCTGAGCCTTTGCTAAGGCAGGTTCCTCTATCTGGGATATTTCTCCCATCCCCCCTGCCTCATCTAGTTGTTGTCTAATCATCCTTCATGTTTTAATCCAAATGTTACTTCCTCAGGAAAGCTTCCTTACAACACTAAAATCTCTCTCTCTCATGTGCTTCAGAGTTCCTTGGACCCTTCCTTTAAAGGATTTCCACTATATTTATGTATTTGAGTGATTATTTGATTAATGTGTGTCTCTAACACTAGCCTCTAAACTCCAGCAGAGGAGGTGCTTTGGCTATTTGCTCTCTCTCTGTATCTTCAGAACCAAGAACAAAGACTGAGTGAAGAAATTAGTTAGTCATATGACTTCAAGTTACTAAAAAATTTCCTCTCTCATCACAGATCTCCATGGAATGGGTCTTACACAGTCAGAAGGCCTGGGAAGCCTGGAGTAGGTACACTGGCCTTGGAAGTGAGCATGAATTGTGACCATGGATACAGGGCTGTGGAGTGGCACTGGAACAGCCATCATAGAGGGGCTGGCTGTGGATCACTGCAAAAGGGTAAATGGTCTACATCAGACCAGAGGACAGGACCTCAGGGGAGCTCTTTGCCCAGGTACCAGTAGATCATTTTCCTGGCACAGCTGTAAAGAATGTGATGGATTCCAGTTGGCACTTCGTTATCTGCATTGAAGATGGAAATGTGCAACAGGCATTTGTTGGAATTGACTTTGGGGACTGAGGCCATGCTTTTAACTTCAATGTTGCATTAAAGGACCATTTCAAGTGGGTGAAACAGCAGTATGAATTTGCAAAACAAGCCCAGAACCCAGACCAAGGCCCCAAGTTGGATTTGGGCTTCAAGGAGGGCCAGACCCTCAAGATAAACATTGCCAATATGAAAAAGAAGAAAGGAGCAGCCAGGACTCCCTGACCTTGGCCTGCCAGCACAGGAAGTCTTGGCCTGCTTCCTCCTCCCCCGGGGGAAATGCCATCACCCCGATCCCCCTCCCCCTGGGGAGCAGTTATCTTTGGGGGGCTTCCTCAACCAGCCAGCAGTTGCTTCTAGTTCAGGAGTCATCACAATGTCTGGCTGCTGCCCAATCCTGCCACGGCTGCCACCACTGACATCTGGGAAGACTATACTGCAAACACAGTGTCAACTTCCATCCAGACTTAGCCAGGCACAGGCTGGGTCCAATTCTGACATGAGCACCGTGGTATTTTTCCTCAGGTGACTTCTAGGAAGGAGGACAAAGCACTCTGTGGCTGTCCCCTGTGCTTGGAGCATGACTCTCTCCTCCCTCTTCACCTGGCTCTTGACAGACTGGGCATGTTAGGCAGTAAATTGGCACCTTCTCACTCTGGTCTCTGGGATTCAAGTATGAAACCAGAACACAGGAGAAGAAAAGCAAGAAAAGCTTCAGGAGCCCCATCCCTGTTGTCCTCTTGACGGAAAGAGACTCTGAGACTTCTTCCATCAAAATGACGTGTATTAAACACTGGCCCCAAAAGAAAAAAAAAATTGTGCCAAGTTCATTTTCTGGTGCTCTTTCTTTCTGATTATATAAATAATTCCTGGAAGCTCTGCTTAGATAGGAATTTTTCCTAGATTTTGTTTTTTAAATGTTTTAAAGTCACATTTGTAGAGGCTTTTATAATTTACGAAGTGTATATATTTCCATGATGTCATCTGAATCCACAAATACCTGCTGGAGTAAAATATTATTCTTAACTTAGACTTGTGGAAAATGAGGCTTAGAGGGATTCAGTGATTTACCTAAGGTCTCTTAGCTAAAAAGGGGCTCAGCAGGGACTTCATCCCTAATTTGGGGGGGTGCCTCCATCTGTATCAGTCTTTCTTAGACTGGAGGAGATAAATTTGATTTATATTTGTGTCTTTGTACAATGGCCATACAGCTTTTTACTTTGTTTAACTGATAACATTCAAGGGGAAATTATTGACCAGGTTTGAAAAACAATAGGGCAAACCTTCAAATCTATGGAAAAGTGGTTACTGTCTACTTAGTATTTCAATCATTACTCTTTCATTATACCATCAAGTCATATTTATATTTTTTTCAGATAATGGTCCAAAACATAAGGCAGTTATTGGATTGAGAAGCTTTTATATGGCTGACTAGGCACTTTAATTGTTATAAAACTTTATATTTTATATAGTAAATATGCATATAGTTAAAAAATATAATCCCCAAATAAACCAATAATTGGATTGAGAAGCTTTTATAATTGGTGGTTAGGCATTGTGAAGTGAGGCAAAACTTTACATTTTCCAGCATAAAGAGAAGAGCATATATTAATAGTTCAGGTTTGCAATTATAGCCTGACCTTTTATCATGAGACATTCAGTTGCATAAAAACTACTTTGGTCACCCATTTCAGAATTCAAGTCTTGTCTATCCTGATCAGCAGATCAGTTGCTGTCGAGAAATTGAGAAAATAATTGCTGTCAAGGCAGTACTTCCTTTAGTCATTTTTTCTTTAAGCTTATATATGTCATATTTTATTTTTATTTCTCTTTTTATCCTTTTAGTTACTCTTACTAATAATCTTCCTTTCTACACTCTTCTCCAACCCTCTCTCCTGTTTTTTCCTTTCAACTTGCAGAACTCCCTTTAGTATTTCTTGAAGGCCTCTTGTTGAAAAACTCTCAATTTCTGTTTATCTGTGAATATTTTGAACTCTCCCCATTTTTCAATTCCAGTTTTGCTGGATAAAGAATTCTTGGCTGGCTTTTTTTTTTTAGCACCTTAACTATGTTGTACCACTGCCTTCTCACTTTCATGGTTTCAGATGAGAAATCAGCATTTACACTTATGGAGCTTCCCTTATATGTGATGGATCTCTTATCTCTTGCTGCTTTCAGAATTCTCTGTCTTGAGTGTTTGACAGTCTGATAAGTTTGTGTCTCAGGGTGGCCTGCTAGGATATATTCTGTTTGGAGTGTGCAGTTCCTCCTGGACTTGTATATCCATGTCCCTCCTAAGAGTTGGGAAATATTCAGTCATTATTGCCTTGAAAACTCCTGCCTCCTGTAGCAGTTTGATATTATTTATGAATTCCAAAAAGAAATATAGATTATGTTTGTAAGCTGGTTGGTTCCTCCGGTGTGATAACCCTTTGATTGTATTAGATTCAGCTGAGACAGCTGATTAAATTACATTAAGATTAGGGCTCTGATCCAACCATGTCATTAGAGTGTGACTCAGCATTGAGTCCCAACCCCCTTGGGTTGATTAAACAGACTCTCACATGGAAGTAGACATGGCCCTGAGAAGAGAGATGAGCCTGATGGTCTACAGCTGACCTAGTGGAGAGAACAGAGCAGCTGAGCCTGGGGAAGAAACAAGCCCTGTGGATAATAATGAGCCTTAAACCAGCCTAAAGCTGAGATCAGAAGAACCTGAGCCCATGGAGCCTTAGGAAGGAGGAAGGCTGAACCCTCACAGACATCACCCACCATCTTGCATCAACATGTGGCAACAGATTTGTGGTGAGAAAGTGCCTCTTCTGGTACCTTGAGTTGGACTCTTTAGAGCTTGGTAACTGCAAGGTTCAACCCCAAATAAATACCTTTTATAAAAGCCAACAGAGACTTTTGTGGAGGCAAGATGGTGTCAGTTTAAGTGGGTGCTCACCACATCTCTCACAAAAGACAGCTGATTGGGGACAGAATCCTGCCTGAGTGAGCTGTTCTGGGAGCCCATGGATCGGGAGCCTTTGGGGCATCAAACTGGAGGGAGTTGGACAGGGAGATAGAGTGCTCAAAATAAAACCATGAGTTTTTAGCTCCGTGCCTGGGAATAACAGATGGCTAAGCCCCACACTCAGGGCAGGGAGCCAGGGTGAACCCCGATTCCCGCACACCACCCATTGAGAGGGAGCATTCTCCAAGAGTGCAAGGGGCGGAGAGGGGTTTCCTTTCTGTGGGTTTGGTTGCTTGGACCCCCTTTGAGCTTTGGGGAACACAAAAGCCAGCTCAAAGTGGCACCAGGCAGAGGGGAGAGGTGAATCTGCTGAGGAAGCCTGATTTACCTAACTGCCCTGGGATACAGAGGCTTGGCCTGAGAGAGGACGGAGTCAGCCAATTTAATAGTTCCGCACTGAGGACTATCAGAATTTCAACTCCCCTAAGGGAGTCAGGCAGTGGGAAGTCCTTATATTACTCAACCTATTTATGGTCCCCTGGGAAGAGGGGGTGGTCTAGAAGAGGCTTGAAAATCATTTCTGTGCTGAGAACTCAGTCATCAGGGTCCCATTTGAATTTCAAAAGGGAACTAACTCACCCTGACCAGGAGAGGGGAGGGGGATCTGCTCATACAGCCTGCTGAATCCTGCTGCCCTAGGGGAGTAAAACCTGCCTGGGGGAAAGTGACTGAATAGCTTTCTGAAGAGCTTACTGATCCAATTAGAAAGGTAGCTCAGTGGAGGGGTTTCTGACTCGAATATATGAAATCCCTAGTTCAATTCCCAGCTCCTGTAAGAGTAGTTATCCACTGGGATATCTAACATCCAACTGATACTTTAGGACAGGGAAAACATAGACATTATTTTTGTACTAGCTTCTTCTGGGTCCCTTATTTTTCAAAAAAAGGTTACTTAAAAAAAGATTAACTTAGTTTACTTGCTAAAACCCGCCTCAAACCCTGCAGAGAGAAGCCTGCAGGGTAATTGATTGATGAACACAGGCAGCCTGAGAAGTTCCACAAAGGCCCAAGAAGGAACGCTGTTCTTCCTTAGCTTTGTTTGACTGTTTGCTTGTGCGTTTGTTTCTTTTCATTTGTTTGTTTTTTGTTTTCCTTTCCTTTTTCCTCCCTCCCCCCACCCCCTTTTTAAAATTAGGTGCTGCTAGCTTGTTTTTTCTTTGCTGTGCTTCTTCTTCCTTGATTTCCCATTTTCTGTGTATACTGATTTTATCTACCAATGCTATCTCTTTCCCTTCCTTCATCTTTCTATCTTCTGTTTTCTGTTGTGGTTCTTACACTCCACCTTTCTTTATTTAGTCCTCAACTTTTCTGGTTTCAATTTCTATCTTGTTTATTCTGTTTTCTTTTTTTATATATTAACTTTTTTCTTTCTATCCTTTCTTTACTCTTTCTCTCTATCCTCATCATTCTGGCCTTTAAAATCATTCTATATATTTTTCTCTATTCGGTTTCCCATTTCATTGTAGGTACTCCACTTTTTTATTTCTATTACTCTATACTGCTTACATGAGTTAAATATTCATTTTACTAAGTCTTATATGGCCCCTCTTCTAACTTTTATTATTATTATTACTATTATCCTTTTTCTTTTCTTACCTCTTTTGCTTTCTCTGGCCCTAATCTTTTTCCTTCAAGGGAACATAGAAAACAGCAAGGAAATAGAACAAGAAGAACAAAGTGTCAGAGAAAATTTAACACACACACAAAACCAGTAGCTAAATAAAACTCTAGAGCAGAGAGAGAAGCTAATCAACTGACTAAACCCATCAAGATAAAAAGATGATCAGAGGGCAACAAAAAATTACAAACCATACTAAGAAACAGGAAGACATGGACGAGTCCAATGAACAAATTAAAAACCAGGGAGAGATGCAGAACATCAAATAACTAATCAAAGCTGTCCAAGCAAGTATCATGGACCAACTTAATGAACTGAAGGAAGAGATTAAGGATATTAAGAAGACACTGAGAGAACATACTGAAGAAATTGTAAACATATATAAAAAGATAACGGATATGATGGTGATGAATGGCACAATCCAAGAAATCAAAAAGACACTGGAATCAGATAACAGCAGATTTGAACAGGCAGAAGAAAAAAATAGTGATGTGGAAGACAGTACATCTGAAATCAAACAGATAGTAGAACAGAGAGATAAAAAAGATAGAAAAAATCCAGCAGGGACTTAGGGATTTAAACGACAACACAAAACATACAAACATATGCATTAAAGGTATCCCAGAGGGAGAAGAGGAGGGAAAGGGAACAGAAGGAGTGTTGTAGGAAATAATGGCTGTAAACTTCCCAACTCTATTGAGGGAGATGGACATACATGTCCAGGAAGCACAGCACACCCCAAACAGTATTCCCAACAGGCCTACTCCAAGACATATACTTGTCAAAATGTACAATGCTCAAGACAAAAAGATAATTAAAAAAAAAAAAAAAAAAAAGGCAAAAAGAAAATACTCAAGGCAGGAAGAGAAAAGAGGACCATCACATACAAGGGAAGCTCAATAAGATTAAATGCTGATTTCTCATCTGAAACCATGGAGACAAGAAGGCAGTGGTATGACATAGTCAAGGTACTAAAAGAAAAAAACATCCAGCCAAGAATTCTCTATCCAGTAAAGCTTTGCATTAAAAAATGATAGAGAGTTCAAAATATTTACAGATAAACAGAAATTAAGAGAGTATGCCAATAAGAAACCTGCCATTCAAGAAATACTAAAGGAAGTTTTGCAGGTTGAAAGGAAAAAACAGGAGACAGAGAGAGTTGGAGGAGAGTGTAAGAACTAAAAAAAGACAAAAAGAGAAATAAAAGCAGCATATGACATACATAAACCCAAAGAAAATATGGTTGATATAAGACATTCCTTGAGAGTAATAACACTGAATGTTAATGGATTAAACTCACCATTCAAGAGACACAGATTGGCAGAATGGATAAGGAAATATGACCCATCTATATGTTGTCTACAAGAAACCCACCTTAGACTCAGGGATTCAAGGAGGCTGAAAGTGAATAGCTGGAAAACAATTTTACAAGCAAACAATAACCACAATAACCAAAAAAAGGGTGGGAGTAGCTATACTAATATTGGACAAAATAGACTTTAAATGCAAAACTATTTTAAGAGACAAAGACGGACACTATATATTAGTAAAAGGGGTAATTTTTCAAGAAGAAAGAACAATCATAAACATTTATACACCTAATCAGGTGCCTCAAAATACATGAGGCAAACACTGGAAAGACTAAGTGAAGAAATAGATGCCTCTACAATAATAGTGGGGGACTTTAATACACCGTTATCACCATTAGACAAAACATCTTGACATAGAATCAATAAAGAAACAAAAACTTTGAATAATACATTAGAGGATCTGGACCTAATAGATATATACAGAACATTACACCCCAATACAGCAGTGCACATGGATCATACTCCAAGACAGACCACATGCTAGGCCACAGAACAACTCTCAATGAATTCAGAAAGGTTAATATTATACAAAGAAATTTCTCTGACCACAATGGAATGAAATTGGAAATCACTAAGTGCCAGAGAATCAGATTAGGCACAAATATATGGAAGTTAAACAACACACTCTTAGACAAACAGTGAGTCAAGGAGGAAATCTCAAAAGAAATCAGTAACTACCTTGAAACGAATGAAAATGACAACACAACATATCAAAACCTATGGGAGGGAAGCGGCTGTGGCTCAATCAGTAGGACTCCCGTTTACCATATGGGAGGCCCCGGGTTCGGTTCCCGGGGCCTCCTGGTGAAGGCAAGCCTGCCTGCACGGTGTGGTTAGCTGACCCAGTGAGCACAAGCAGCAAGGGGGGGGGGATAAATGAATAAATAAATAAAAAAAAATCTAAACAAACAAACAAACAAACAAAAAAACCTATGGGATACAGCCAAAGCTGTACTGAGAGGGAAATGCATACCCATAAATGCACGTATCAAAAAAGAAGGAAGAGCTAAAATTGAAGACCTAATTGCACTCCTGGAGGAATTGGAAAAACAACAACAGACTAACCCCAAAGGATACTTCCTCCAGAAGGAAATAACAAAGATTAGAGCAGAACTAAATGAAATAGAAAACAAGAAAGCACTAGAAAAAAATAAACAAAACCAAAAGCTGGTTCTTTGAGAAGATCAATAAAATTGACCAACCCTTACTAGCAAAGAAAAACAGAGAGCAGATGCAAATACACAAAATAAGAAATGAGGAAGGGGATATCATCACTGACCCCTCACAAATAAAGAGTATCATAAGAGGATATTTTGAAAAATTATATGCCAACAAGAATGATAATTTAGAGGAAATGGACAAATTTATAGAAACTCACAAGCAGCCTACATTGGCGAAAGAAGAAAATGATAAACTCAACAGTCCAATTATAAGTAAAGAGATAGACTCAGTCATCAAGAACCTCCCAACTAAAAAGAGCCCAGGATCAGACGGCTTCACAGGTGAATTCCACCAAATATTCTGGAAAGAGTTAACACCAATCCTGCTTAAGTTCTTCCAAAAAATAGAAGTAGAAGGAACATTGCCTAACTCATTGTATGATGCCAACATTACTCTAATACCAAAGCCAAACAAAGATGCCACAAGAAAGGAAAATTACAGACCAATCTCTCTAATGAAACTAGATGCTAAAATCCTCAATAAAATACTTGCTAATCACGTTCAACAACATATCAAATGAATTATACACCATGACCAAGTGGGTTTCATCCCAGGTATACAAGGATGGTTCAATATAAGAAAGAATCAATGTAATACACCACATAAACAGATTGAAAGAAAAAAAAAATCACATGATCATCTCTATAGATGCAGAAAAAGCATTCAACAAAAGACAGCACTCTCTCCTGATAAAAACACTGCAAAAGATAGGAATAGAAGGAAACTTTCTGAACATGATAAAGGGTATATATGAAAAACCCACAGCTAACATCATCTTCAATGGTGAAATCCTAAAAGCTTTCCCTCTAAGACCAGGAACAACACAAGGATGCCCACTATCACTGCTCATATTTAACATTGTCTTCAAAGTACTTGCTTGAACACTGAGGTGAGAAAAAGATATAAAAGACATCCAAATTGGGAAGAAAGAAGTAAAAATTTCACTATTTGCAGACAACATGATCCTATACATAGAAAGCCCTGAGAAATCTACAACAAAGCTTCTAAAACTTATAAATGAGTTCAGTAAAGTCACAGGCTATAAGATCAAAGTTCAAATATCAGTAGCACTTCTGTACACCAATAACAAGCAATCTGAGGAGGAAATCAAGGAAAAAAAATACTATTTTCAATAGTAACTAAAAGAATCAAATACCTAGGAATAAATTTAACTAAGGATGTAAAGGACTTATATACAGAAAACTACACAACACCGTTAAAGGAAATCAAAGAAGACTTAAATAAATGGAAGAATATTCCCTGTTCATGGATAGGAAGACTAAACATTATTAAGATGTCTATCCTACCCACACTAATCTACAGATTTAATGCAATCCCAATAAAAATCAACATAGTATTTTTTAATGAATTGAAAAAACTAACTACAAAATTTATTTGGAAGGGTAAGAGGCACTGAATTGTCAAGGACATATTGAGAAAGAAAAATGAAATTGGAGGCATCACACTACCTGACTTTAAAACATACTACAAAGCTACAGTGGTCAAAACTGCATGGTATTGACACAAGGATAGACATACCTACCAATGGAACTGAATTGAGAGTTCTGATATAGATCCTTGCATATACAGTCATCTGATATTTGATAAGGCCACCAAGCCAACTCAGTTAGGAGAGAATGGCCTTTCAACAAATGGTGCTTGGAGAACTGGATATCCATATCCAAAAGAATGAGAGAGGAACACCATCTCACACATTATACAAACATCAACTAAAGATGGATTAAAGATCTAAATATAAGAGCCAAGACCATAAAGACCTTGGAAGATAATGTAGGGAAGCATCTACAGAACCTTATAATAGGAAATGGTTTCATGAACTTCACACCCAAAGCACGAGCAGCAAAAGAAAAAATAGATAAATGGGATCTCCTCAAAATTAAAAACTTTTGCACCTCAAAGGACATTATCAAGGAAGTAAAAAGGCAGCCTACTCAAAGGGAGAAAATATTTGGCAACTATATATCTGATAGGAGCCAAATATCCTGCATATATAAAGAAATCCTACACCTCGAAAATTAAAAGACAACCCATTTAAAATATGGGCAAGTGACCTGGAAAGACACTTCTCCAAGAAAGAAATACAAATGGCTAAAAAGCACATGAAAAGATGCTTGACATCGCTGGCTATTAGGGAAATGCAAATCAAACTACAATGAGATACCATCTTACACCCATTAGAATGGTGGCTATTAAAAAAAACAGCAGACTATAAGTGTTGGAGAGGATGTGGAGGAATGGGAACCCTCATTTGCTGCTGGTGGGAATGTAGAATGGTCCAGCCACTGTGAAGGACAGTTTGGCAGTTCCTCAAAAAACTAACTATAGAACTTCCATATGAACCAGCAATTCCACTGCTGGGTATATATCCAGAAGAATTGAAAGCAAAGACATGAACAGATATATGCACACCAATGTTCATAGCGGCATTGTTCACTTTTGCCAAAAGTTGGAATCAACCCAGGTGCCCATCAACAGATGAATGGATAAGCAAAATGTGGTACATACATACAATGGAATATTACTCAGCTGTAAGAAGGAATAAAGTGCTAACACACCGGATAACATGGATGAAACTTGAAGACCTTATGTTGAGTGAAGCAAGTCAGGCATTGAAGGATGAATAGTACATAACCTCACTGATATGAATTAAGGAAATTGAGCAGTCTCAGAGAGCTACTGTCTGGCAGATAGGTTTACAAGAAATAGAAACAGAAGAGAAGTTTGTGAGCCATCACCCATACGGACATAATCTATGGTAAGGTAATAGCATGTAGTTGCATATTGAAGGGCTAGGACAGGAGTGTAGTGATATTGTTGGGTTGGGTGGTACAGGGTTGACAGGTGGGTAGATTGGGAAGGGTGGGTTAGAAGGTCCAGGATACTGGGGGGAGGGTTGGGAGAGGGATGAGGTGAACAATGGGGATTTGTGGGTATGAGGTAGAAAGTACAGAGTTGGGAATGCCCTTATGGCAATATGACAAGGAAGGGTTACTGGTTTAAGGTGTTAGTTGGGGGGGCATTAGGGACAGGGCACACCTGGAGAAAGCATCTAGGGAGTGTGTGAGTGTTCATTCTGTCATAATGTGTTTTATCAGTGGATGGAGACCCACATAATGAGCAGGAAGGAGTCAGACTCCCATCCTCGGGGGGACCAATTTGTTCAAAAACAGACAGGTGGGAGTCTCTTGAGAACAAGGGTGGTTCCTGATAGGGAGGACAAACCAGTGGTCCTCACTTTTGTTGCATGTAACTACGAATCTTGTCATCCAATGAGTCAAGCCAGAGGGTCACCATGGGCCCTGGGGGGATAGGGAGGGAGGAATAGAATAGATCAAACAGGGGGTATTTAGTGGTCAGTGGAAATGTTCTGCATTACCTTACAGTGATGGACACAGAACATGGTAAATATCATCAAAATTTATGAAAGTGTATGGTCTAAAATGTAAATCATAATGTAAACCATTGACAATGTTTAGTAGCTATGTTTCACTATTTGTTTACCAGTTATAACAATGCTACCATCCACATATAAAAAGGTACTAATATGGGGAGGAGGAAAGGGGGAGGATGATGGGTATATGAGAGTCTCCTGTATTCTGTGTGTGACTTTGCTGTGACCTAAAACTTCTTTGAAAACAAAATGAAAAATAGTGAGACACTGGGGAATGAGAGGGGGAAGGTGCCATGGTACAGACTGGACACCAGATATTGCAGTGATGAAAGGCAAAATGTCAAAAAAAATTTTTTTTATTTTTTCATTTTTTTAATATCCCAATCTTTTAATTTAATTTAATTAAAAATTTTTTTATGTATTTTATCTCTTACATTTAAACTTATCATAATTATTTCATTTTCCTATTAATTGTATTCAGCTATTGTAATGGCTTCATCTTTGAAGAAGCTTTGTATCACAGAAGAGTTACAACTGGGGTGGGGGAGGATCATTGGTGTGGGGTGTCTGGGATGGGGGATGCATGGGAGGAAGTTCACCTGAGCGTACATATAAGGTATATAAAAATGTTCAAATATTCATGGGGCATTGTCACAGTAGGTGGAGAATCACACAATAAATGAGAGAATACTGAATTCCCATCCTGGAGAGCTCTGCCACATTCTCTAAGGGAGCAGCAACAGTCCCCCAAGTGCAGGGGCAGTGACTGGCAAAGGAGGATGATTCACTGATGGTCCCTTGATATTGATGACTACGCTTATGGGTCTTTGCTCTTGAAATTGAAACTTAGCCTATTGTGATGGGGTGCCTAAGGTTTGCCTCCTGAAAGCCTCCTTGTTGCCCAAATGTAGCCTCTCTCTAAGCCAAACTCAGCATATGAATGCCAAACTCAGCATATGAATGCATTACCTTCCTCCCAGCATGGGACATGATACCCAGGGATAAGCCTCCCTGGCACCAAGGGATTGCTACCAAGCACCAACTGGCAATGTGACTGGAAAAAGACCTCGAATAAAAGGGGGAAAAGGTAAAGACACATGAGTTTATATGGCTAAGAGACTTTAAAGTGCGTCGGGAGGTCATCCCAGAGGTAACGCTTACGCACATCTCAGTAGGAACTCATAGACTTCCAAAGTGGATATCACCCCAAATAGTGGAGCTCCTGAGGGCTCTGGAGACATCCAGGTCCTATGGTCAGGGTGGAGAGCTCCAGAGTTTGGTGCCTTGACAGTGGGCCCTACTTTGGAGTTTGTACTCCTGAGAGTGACAGAGTTGGACTCAATCATGTCCTCCCTGCACACGGCTCATCTGTCCCTTCTATATGAACCTATACTTGGTGCTGGAGTTTGTAGGTGTACGTCCAGAGACTTGAGTCTTTGGGCTGTACATGTGCCAGCTGGGCCTGGAACCTTGGTGGTGCTGCAACTCCTACTCTACAGCTCATTGGACTCACCCAGGATAACTGGCGGGGAGATGATGATGATCAACGGCCATCTCACGCAATGGAGAGAGTCTGCAGTTGCAGGCAGGATAGTCTCATCCATCTTCCCCATGGGATATAAGTCCCTTCTCAATTGGAGGTGGAGTGGACATCACCATCCCAGACTCCTCAGAATTGGGGGAAGAGCTATGAACTAGAGTGGACTTACTGATATTCTACTATAGACATATTGTGATTCAAGCAATGGAAGAAATTACAACATTGATGTGGAACCAGTGGCCACTGGAAGCTCTGGAGGCAGGGAGAGGGAAAAGCAGTTGTAATATGGGGGCTTTTTCAGGACTTGGGAATTGTCCTGAGTGACACTGCAATGACAGATATAGGCCATTTTATATCATCACATAACATGCAGAACTGTGTGGGAGAGAGTGTGGTCTACAATGTGAACTATGGCTCATGCTTAATAGCAAAGCTCCAAGATGTGTTTATCAATTGCAATTAATGTGCCACAATAATTAAGGATGTTTATGTGGGAGGTTGTGGGAGGTGTGGGAGGTGGGGTATATGGGAATCCTTATTTTTGTGTAACATTTATGCAATCTAAGTATCTTTTAAAAACTAAAAAAAATAAAAAAGCCAAAAGAGTTCTGGTACTTTGCATCAGCACCCCTCTGGCTAACTAATACACCCGCTTTCCCTTCTTTTCTCCCTCTGGGATGCCTATAATGTATATGTTTGTGCATTTCATGTTTTCATTCATTCTCTGAGTCCCTGATGAATTTTTTCCATTTAAAAAAATCTGTCTAACTGTGCAATTTTAGATGTCCTATCTTTAATGTCACTAATTCTTTCCTCTGCCTGTTCAAACCTGTTATGTGCTTCCAGTGTATTTTTAATTTCTGGTATTGTACCTTTCATTATCATCAGATCTGTTATCATTTTATGTATGTTTATGATTTCTTCTGTATGTTCCCCCGGTGTTTTCTTAATATCCTTTATCTCTTCCCTCACTTATTAAATTGATTTATGATATTTGTTGGGACCTCCTTGATTAGTTGTTCCATATTCTGCATCTTCTCCTGATTTTCAGTTTGTGCATTAGACTGGGCCATGTCTTCCTGTTTCTTAGTATGACTTGTAATATTTTGCTGGTGTCTACTCATCTGTTTACCTTGATGGGCTTGTTCTATTGGTTAGCTTCTCTTTCTAGTTTAGGGTTTTATTTCATTTGGTTTTGTGTTAAGGGTCCTCTTTGACACTTGGTTCTACTTATTCTATATCTTTGTAGTTGTCTGTGTTCCCCTGAAAAAAACATTAGGTCCACAAAATGGAAAGAAGGAAGAAGAGAAAAAAAAATAATAATGTTTTTTTAAAAGGATGGAAAAGGAACAATAAAAGAGCCAGGAATAAAAATAATTAATAAAAGTGAAAACTCATTAAAAAATAAAAGGAATAAGAATAAAAAGGTGAAAAAATGAAAAAGGAAAATAAAATAAAATACCATAAAGATGAGAAGAGAAGAAAGAGAAGAAGACTGAACAAGAGAAGGTAGAAGGAGAGAAAAGGAAGAGGGGAAAAAATGAAAGAAAAAAAGAAATAAAGAAAATGAGGGAAAAAAAGAAAAAGAAAAAGAAAACAGGCTTCCCTCTCAGGCCACTAGTAACTATCTCAGACTGCTAGTGTTCTCCAATCACCCTGTGGTGGGCCCTCCATAGGTAAGGTACTCATATGTAGAGGAAATAAAAAACTGAAAAAAAAAAAAAAACAACAAACCAAAACAAAACACTAAAACAAACCTCAGTCTAAGTTTCCTGTCACAAGACTGCTTGTCCCACAGCAACCCCCACCACCAGGGAGCCGGTTGGGTGCTTGACAACTCATTGGATTGCTCTCTGGCTCTCTTCTTCTCCAGGCCAGTTGGACCCCTGACAGCTTACCGGCTGCTTCTTCCAGCTTCTCTTTCCCTCAGGTGGGTTGGGTGCCTGGCAGTCCACCCCCTTACTGCCCCAGTTCCTTGTTCTCTTGGGATGGGTGGTGTATTCGTCAGCCAAAGGTGTGCTGATGCAAAATACCAGAAATCTGTTGGCTTTTTTTTTTTTTTTTTCTGTTGGCTTTTATAAAGGGTATTTATTTGGGGTAGAAGCTTAGTTATCAGGCCATAAAGCATAAGTTACTTCCCTCTCCAAAGTCTGCTGCCATGTTTTGGAGCAAGATGGCTGCCAGCATCTGCAAGGGTTCAGCATTCTTTTCCCTCTTACGGCTCTGTGGGCCCAGCTTCTTCTGATCTCAGCTGTAGGCTGGTATAAGCTCATCTATCTCCCAGGGCCTTGTCTTTCCAGGCTCAGCTGCTCAGTTCTCCTCACAAGGTCAGCTGTAGACCATCAGGCTCATCTCTTTTCTGGGGCATCTGCCATGTCTAATGAGCTGTCTCACTTCCTCTGTGTTCTTCTCTGTGTATTTAATTCCATGTGAGCATCTGTTTTATGGCAGGGACTCGATGCTGAGTAGCACTTTAATGACATGGTTAGATCAGAGCTCTAATTTAACATAATCAGGCATCTCGGCTGAATCTAATACAATCAAAGTGTTATCATGCCAGAGGAACCAACCAGTTTGCAAACATAATGTTTTTGGAATTCATAAATAATATCAAACTGCCACAGGTGGGTATGTGTCAGCCTGCCTTATTGGCTACCCCCTCTCCCTTTCCTGGAGCTGCTTCACTGCTGGGCTCACATCTCTCCTTTTCCCAGTAACTGGTTGAGATCTGGTCCGTCCCTCCTATCTCACTCCTTCCCCCACCCCTCTCTACCTCTGAGCCAGCTGGGTGACACTCCTTGTGGCACTCCTGGTTACTCCGCTATTCCCTTTCCCTTGAGAGTGCCAGCAGCATGTCCATTTGCACCATTGTTCTCTCCCCCTGAGCTGACTGGGTGATGGTCCCCATGCCTGATTGCCCTGCAGCTCCCCACCCCTCGAGAGCCTGCTGGGCACCAACATACACACCTGATGGCCTGGTGGCTTCCCTCACTCTTGGAGCTGGCTGAGCACTGGTCTTCCCGCCAAATCATTTCCCTGTTCCCTCTTCTCTGAGCTGGTTGGACACCAGATTGCCTACCTTATCTCCCATGGCTTCCTTCTCCCCCTGCCGACTGAGATCCCCCACTCTAGCTTCCTTCTCTGATTGCCCCCATGGTCCCATGGCTTCCCTTCTGCCAGGTAAGCCTGCCTATCTTCCCTCAGTTTCTGGAGAAGTACAGCTTTCTCTTCCCTACTCTGCCATCTTAGATCTCCTGAGAAAATACTTGGAGTGCTGAAAATTATATTTTCTGATTTGGGCTCATTTAGATTTTTATCAAGAAAATGTCTTCCCCTTAAGGCAAGGTTTATGGTGACAGATAAAGCCCAATTCTTCTCTACAAATCTATTTATTTGAAGATCACCTATAAACTTATATTGGCACACAAGCCAGGAGGACTAAAGGCAGGTAATCTTCCCCAATCCTGCAAGGACTAGTGAATCTAACTATAACTATAAAATCACAGCCTGCTTAATGCCCTCTTTTGGTTATCCATTTTAAACTGGTTCCCGGATATATCCCCACAGGACATAATCCCGAGCCTATGTGGGGGCTGGGGCTCAGGACCCCTCCATGTAATGTGCCCAGGTTTGTTGGACCTGACCCCAGCCAGGAGAGCAGAGGTGCAAGGAGGGGACACAAAGCAGCACCCTGTCAGGTTGTGCCTAGTAAGGGGAGTGAATGGATATCAAAATCCAGGACATTTACTAAACTTTTCTCCGGGAAAATAAGAAACCTCCTCATATGCTGTCAATCAAGGCTAAAAAGTTCCTAGAAAATGCTATGGGCATAAAATTCTCTCTTCTGTTTTAATCTGTGCTTAACTTTGTGTTTAACTTTTAAATTTGTTTTTAACTTGTCAGTCTGCTTGTAACTAGGAAATCAAATTTGGGGTTTGCCTGTTACAAATTGGGTAACAGTGAAAGGTAACCTAAAAATGAGGCTTTAAATTTCAATAATGTCTTGCAATTGCATTTAATGTATAAATCACAAGTGGAATTAGTTCAATTGCTAGAAAAGCAGAAAACTCAGCAAAATTGTTACTAGTAAAATTCTTGTGGCTTAGTTAATAAAAGTAATAAATTTTCTTTAAAGTAAAAACTTACTAGAAACTGTAACTAAAAGTGAAGATCATTATATAGATGCCCGTATATTATAAAACAGCAGAAGGATAATTAACTGAAATTACTATAACAGGGTGGTTTAGCCTAGACTTCAGCTATTGTAATAGTAATCTTCACCTAATTTACCTTTGTTTATAGCTACTTCAAGTCTAACCACACCTTTGCTTATGCTAGCTATTGTAATAGTAATTATAAACTGAGTTTGCCTTTGTTTATGGTCACTTCAGGTCTAGCCTCACCCTTGCCTTTGCTTATGGTTATTTCATGACTACTACTAAACATGCTGGGGACTCTCTCAGATGGGGTGAAACAGCTCAGATGTTGATATGATTGTTATTGCCTCATCAAAAAAGTTAAGTGCTTGAAACTATTGTGATGAAAGTTCTTCTCCAGTTTAATTTAAATTGAAGTGTTGTATCACTAAAAAAAAGTCAATAGTCTAAAATTTAGATCTTATAAACAGTTGCAGTTGGAAAAAATCATAAGAAAATAAGTATGTTAATTTTAATTCAGAATCATTCTTAGAAAGCCTCTTTTCTGTAAGCTCTTTCTAAATTATCTCTTATTTCGTAGACAATGGTTTAGAGAAATCATGCATTTTAAAGGAACTTTGTTAAATCTATTCAATTATTTGTATGGAAGAGCCTGTAAGGAGAATTTACATTATAATTAGTCATTATTATAAGAAGCTACATATTTAATCTCTGTTGTATGTGCTAAAAATGGTCAAAATAACAATATAGCAGACTTTTGATTATTGATAAATTACTAAAAAATTAAACCAGTTCAAATATACTGGTATTTGGTAATTTTCCTTCCTGTAGAATAATGGTCAAACAGTAGACAAATATCTTAAACTAGGCCAAACTTAAACTTTTTTTTTTTAACCAGCTCTGCAACTGGTTAATCTGATCTAGAAATGGATTCTTACTACAACTGAAATCACATGGTTGGTTTGGAAGTTTCCTGTTATAGCTCCAGGGGATATGGGGATGACATGTGGCTTTACATGTGATTCTGCATAGGAAGAAAATAGTAAATTTTTTTTATGATGCTCTCTTGTCTTCCCTGGCAGAAAGATGTACAGAAGTGTATAGTAATATTTAAGAAATATATAGTACTTTTCATTTCCAAATAAGCCTGTGGGGTCTAAGCTTGGGACATTCTTAACTATTTCTATGAGGGGGAAAACTACCTTAAAAGAACTTAACCTCTTTTGCACTATTAAAATTTTCCAGCAAATAACTTAAACTTGGTATTTCTACAAGTGCATATTTGTTAGCTGTATTTCATGACACAATATGTCTTGGACCCATTTAAGGAATATTTCCTTTACTCATATCATCTTATTATTCCTTCTCCTTCTATAACACTCCCCTTCTCCCTGCCTCAATACCACACCTCAATCTCAACAGGGTTGACTTATTTTCCAGGGACATTTTCTCTCTTAGATGACCACAGTTGATGATGGAGTAATCTGCTCACATCATCTGTGCTAACGTGTTTTTTGTTTTTTTAAATAAATCGATTTTACTGATACATATTAATTAAGCATACAATTCATCCAAAGTGTACAATTAATGGTATTTGATATAATCACATAGTTGTGCATTCATCACTTCAATCATTATTAGAGCATTTTCATTATTTCAATAATAATAATAATAAACAAAAAACAAACAAACAAGAAAATTCTTCACCTTTCAATCTCTCTATGCTTCCCCTGCTGTACATAGCTGCTATTTCTGGCTATTCTTGCACAATTATGTATTTATTTATTTAGCCTTTTTATTGAGATATATTCACAAACCATATGATCTAGCCAAAGTATATAATCAGTGACTATTAGTGTAATCACAGTGCTATGCATTCATCACCAAAAAAAATTTTTTAATCAATTTCATTACTCCAAAAAGAAAAACTCCGTAACACTTAGCAGTCCTTCCCCAGCCCTACATAACCACTAATCTAACTTCATCTTTACAAATTGATTTATATTTTATATAAATTGAATTATACAATATGTAGTACTTTGTGTCTAGTTCTTTCATTTAACATAATCTTTTTTTTTTTTTTTTTTTTGGTCTGGTATTAACATCTTGTAGTATTAGCATACATTTGTTCATTTGCAAAGAAAATCTTATATGTGCAATTTTACCCATATTCATATTTCACATGCAGTTTTACTATGCTGTACAGTCCCATGTTACATTTTTTAGTTTTCCTTTTAGTAATATTCATGACTTTAGGCTTTCCCTTTAAATCACTTTCATACCCACATAATAATACTGCTAATTACTAACATTATGTTGGGCTTTTACCTTTTCTCTTTGTTTTCAAACATTAACTAACATACATCCTTTTTTTCAATTCTGCACAAGTTAACCTTCAGCTTTCCATTCTCTAACCTCATTCTATTTTCTGGTGACACAAAATCGAGTTATTAACTCCATAAGATTACACAATATATTTGGTTCATAGTACTGCAATCATACAGTATTTGTCCTTTGGTCTGGCTTGCTTCACTCAACATAATGTCCTGCAGATTTATCCATGTTGTCATATGCTTTACTTCATTTCTTCTTACAGCTGGATAATATTCCACCGTGTGAATACACACAGTTGTTTATCCATTCATTGGTTGACGGACACTTGGGTTGTTTGCAACTTTTGGCAATTGTGAATAACACCGCTATGAACATTGGTGTGCAGATGTCTGTTCATGTCACTGCTCTCAGTTCTTCTGAAAGTAGTGGTATTGCTGGGTTGTGGCAAATATTTTGTGCTAGTATTTTATGGGAATTGTGGATATTCTGGCAAGTAAGTAATCAGAAAGAACCTTTGGCTTCTCGCAAATACCAGGTACAGGCCTTGCCTTGTGCACCGAGAATCTTTTTGTAGTGATGAGGCAGGTTAGTACAGGGAAAGGTTAAACTTGGGTCACAGCAGAAGACTCGGCAGAAAACATGGCTGTGAAACCCCACACGGAAACTCCCTGCTGGAAGGGCTGCTGCTAAGAACAAAGCTGGAAAGACCCTGTGAGCTCCCAGTCACGAGATCCCATTTGGAACTCTTTCCAGGGTCAAAGAGAAGCCATGATACCTCCAAACAGCAGGCCTCCCATTGGTCCCCTGGGAGCTAAGAGGCGGGGCTCGTAAGGCAGCCAATCAGAACAGCAAACACCTGGGGCTCCTCCCCAACATTATCAAGCGGGAGGAGTAAAGGTTTTAAAAAGGCCTAACCAGGGCCCATGGGCACAACTCACCCTGCAGCAAGCCTGCAACCTATGCCTCAGATTGTGTACTGTTTTTCATTTCTTGTTTCTTAATAAACTTTTTTTTTTTTTAATCAAACAATATGTTACACAATATATTTGGTTCATAGTAACACATTCATACAGTATTTGTCCTTTTGAGTCTGACTTGTTTGCTCAACATAATGTCCTCCAGGTCCATCCATGTTGTCATATGCTTTACGACTTCATTTCTTCTTATAGCTGCATAATAGTCCATCGTGTGAATAGACCACAGTTTATCCATCTGTCTGTTGATAGACACCTGGGTTGTTTCCAACTTTTGGCAATGGTGAATAATGTGGCTGTGAACATTGGTGTGCAGATGTCTGCTCATGTCACTGTTCTCATTTCTTCTGGGCATATACCCAGTAGTGGTATTGCCGCTTCACGTGGCAAGTCTATATTCAACTTCTTTAGGAACTGCCAAACAGTCCTCCATAGTGGTTGTACCATTCTGCATTCCCACCAACAGTGAAGAAGTGTTCCTATCTCTCCACATCCTCTCCAACACTTGTAGTTCTCTGTCTTTTTAATAGTGGCCATTCTGATAGTGTGAAATGATATCTCATTGTGGTTTTGATTTGCATTTCCCTAATCATGAGTGATGTTGAGCATTTCTTCATGTGTTTTTTTTTTGTCATTTGTATTTCTTCTTTGGAAAAATGTCTATTCAAGTCTTTTGCCCATTTTTTAATTGGGTCATTTGTCTTTTTATTGTTGAGTTGTAACATCTCTTTATATATCCTGGATTCTTAATAAACTCTTTACTTCCTTGCCTATCCTATGGAATGTCCTTAAATTCTTTTATGCAACATAAACCAAGAACCTAGAAGCCCAGAACCCAGAACTTTCTGCTAACAGTGAGTCAGAATAGGTAATTGCATTTAATCTTATGTAAACCAGCCAGCAGGAAACATTTGCTACTTATTCCATAATCCATTCTCCCTATTTCCCCATCACTTTTCTTATTCCACCCATATATAAAGTTCCTCTAAGTAAAGTTCATCTAAGAGGCAAAGGAACATGTATATGATAACACTGTCAGCATTATTTACATTCTACTTATCATGAGAACATTTGTCTGTTTATGGATGTGCCCACTTATAATCAGACACACTAATACTTTGTTTTAAAAAAATTGTGATAGTGAACCATTATCCACACAAAAAATACTATTGACCCTTCCATATAAATTGGATAGACTCATTGACACTAGTCCAGACACTTGGGTTTGTTTTCTCATTCATCATGGTGGATTTTCACAGCTCTATCCATACTTGCTTGCTTTGTCATTCATAAACCTTATTAGCAATTTGTGAGGTAGCTGGTAGGGAGTTATAAACCCAACCTGGGGTCTTTAATCTTGTTGAGGTATGTTCTTGTTTATGAGGTGATGTAAACTGGTAAAATGCAGATACATCATTGTTGCCTTTAGGAAAACTTTATAACAAGTAACAAATGAACTAGAACTAACCAGACCCAACTGGGCTGCAGGACCTGACCAAGGTCCTCACTGAGAGCATCCAGATAACCTTTGCTATCTTCCCCATCTTTTATTTCGCAACACTGATTTACTTCCTCCTTGGGAATATTGTGGCAGGGCTTAGCGAAGTCTTCAGGGTTTCTTTTTGTTGCCTTAATACTCCCTGAATATCTGCTGCTATCTTTAGATAAAAGGAAAAATTTGAACCAACTGCCCCCAATTCAATTTGGCCACATTTTCATTCTTGAATTAGCTTAAGCTCCACTAACACTATTTGTCAGGACAATAAATATCTAGTGAACACAAAACAAGCGTATGAAATTGGCTAGTATTTGGTTATTGTGACCAGTGTTAAATCTTGGCTACATTCTATAATTTGTTGTTATTTATCTGAATAGCTATATTTTTATTTAAATCATAAAAGCAGTTATGTATGCCCTTGCAAACGAGTAGTTTTTGTTAGATGTTACAATTTGAAGATTTTTGGGAATCCCAGTAAAGATAATGTTCTTGGAGTTAATCCATTCCTGTGGTGTGAGACCCTTTGATTGGATTGGATTCAGTTGTGGGGCCTTTGAATGGACTACTTCAGTAAGGTGTGCCCGAGGGTGGATCTTGGTCCACTTGCTGGAGTTTTATATAAACAGAGGACTGAAAGCAGGGACACAGAGAGAAAGAGACCTGCCATTTTACCCTGTCAGATGAGAGGAATCCAGGATCACCTATAGCTGCAGAAAGACAGAGTAATCCCAAGAGGCTGAGAGAGAGGCTAGAGGCTAGAATCAGTGGAACAGCCTGAAGCTGAAGAGACAAGGTCCAGAGAATGATGAGCCATATGCCTTATTGTCCACAGCTGAGCTCAGGGAGCAGGTGCACATGGAGGAGGCAGAGACTGGCCACCATTTTGCCTTGCCATGTGGCAGGAGTCCAGAATCACAGCAACCTACCTTTGGTGAGACAGTATCTGTGATGATGCCTGGATTTGGGCATTTTCACAGCCTCGGAACTGCAAGATTTTACCCTAATAAATTCCTATTATAAGAGCCAACATATTTCTGGCATTTTGCATTGGCAGCCTCTAGCAAACTAAAGCAGTAGTTTTTGGGAGATAAACTTATTTTTATCTGTATATCCTTTGAAACCTGAATATTTTTTTACTATCTGCATGACCTATTAAAAAAAACTAATATAAAACATTTTAATCAGAAAAAATAAAAAATACATCATCATAAATTTCCCTAGTCTGACTTATTCTCTCCTCTTCCCATATTTCGCCCCAAACTCTTCTCCCCTTCTCTGCCAGAGCTGTTTATTTAACTAATGATCCATTATTTTTAAACTTCTGGCAAATGGAGTTTTAGGAATTTATTCTAAGACAATAAATCATTCATGTATACAAATATATATGTACAAAGGTTTTTATTGTACCACTGTTTTAAATTAGTGATAAATTTGGTCAACATAGATGGAGAGATTATATAAGTAAAATATCATGCATTCATCTATTGGAATACTATGTAGTCAAAGTTATGATGTAGTCTATTTTATTGACATGGAAATGTTTATGATACAAAAGAAAAAAGTTTATGATATAATAAAATATCATGAGTAAATACTCAAACATGAATTCTCAGTTTACATTGCTGTTTTTTCTTCTTTTTCTTTTTTGCAGTAGAAGGACTCGTTTGGAGGAAAGGTGATCTTTGCTAATTATCTGAGCTCAGATTTTAATAGGACACCGAGCTTCTGAACATTAAAGGATATTATGAGGGGAACTGAAGTGTTTAAGGCAAAAAGAAAGCTGGGAATAGAAAAGGAAGACAAAATATGTAGTGAGCTTGGACACCAGGAGCCCCCAAATGAAAAAAGTGGTCTGAGAGCTCTAATGAGAAGGTGTCAGGCCAGTGGGCCTAAGGAAGAACTGCTTTTGGGCACTAAGAGCCACACTGTATTGTAGACCTTGCCAGCCAGGCAACTACGCATCCTTCCTATGAAACAGAACTTTATATGGCCTGTGCCCAGGTCCCATACCTGTTTATCATTCAATTTGTACTCTGAGGGAACGTTTCTGTCTATACTAGGGACTCACTAGCTGATTGTCCAGCATGGACAATCCACACCATAGGTATGTTTTCTGCCTCCCCCCCGCACCCGCATGACTGTCCAATCTGGACATCTTAGCTCAAGGGGACCCCCTAGAGACCTAATGGTGTGGTGGTGGTATGGGAGGGATGGAGTTGACAACTGTATATGCTTAAGGACTCAAGGTTGGAGCAATGGGGAGTGATGGTGTAGAAGGATATATATATCAAATGAGTATTTTGACCTCTTGTGGGTAATTTTACCAATATTTTTATATATCGTTTCTAAATATTAGCATTTAAATTAGAATATTAGTGTTTAATTTTCAAGAAAACAACATTCTAAAGCAAACCCCATTAAACATATTTATAGCCTTGAATGATTTTCACAAAGTATTTCTAATTTTCCATTTTCATTTTTATTTTATTGACATTACTTTCTTTGGGGGAAAGATTTTTGGTATAAATTTTACAATGGAATTTTTATTGAGGATGGCATCTAACATTTGAGCTTTATTTGGGTGCCATTATTCCTTTCAAATCTACTTTTCCCAGATTAAATTTTGAAAATTAATTTTTTCCAAGGATTTTTAATTGTTCCATTAATTTTAGTCAAATTTTTATTGTGAGTAGTTTTATTAACTTTCAGTTTTATTTTGTGCCCATTATTTCTTCTAAGCTTACATTTTTGAGTTAATGGGTGCAGTTATTCTTCTGTCAGTTTTCTAACAATTACAATGAAGTGAGGTACAGACCACATAGACAGATTAGTTTTTGATGGAAGCAAGAAAGCAGATTCAGGATAGCTGGTGTCCTAGTTTGCCAGAGCTGCTATCTCACAAATACCATACAGTGGGTTGGCTTAAACAACAGGAACTTATTGGCTCATGGTTTTGGGGCTAGCAGAAGACCAAAATGAAAGCATCATCAAGGCAATGCTTTCTCCCTCTCAACCTGGTGTTCCCTGTTGGCAGTCCTTGGGTTTCCTTGGTCCACATCTCTGCTTCTTGTCATCACATGGTGAAAACCTCTCCTTTTTCACATCTGTGACTTCCAGATCTCCTTTAAAAGCCCTCAAGTAATCCAGATTAAGACCCACTCTGTTTTACTTGGCCATACTGTAAAAATAACATAGTCAAGAGGTCCTATTTACAATGAGGTCACACCTACAGGAGTGCAGATTAAGATTAAGGACATGTGTTGGTTGGGGTACATAACTTAACCTACCACAGCTGGTAGATTTGGTTGTGGAAAAATGTCCATCTAAAATAGCTTCTTCCCCCATGATGTTTATGAGGCAAGGCCAGCATCTGAGAGTGAAGGAGGAGACAGACATAAGTAAATTTTTAAAGAGAATGTGTGATACAATTATTTTGGAGAGAGATGCTATCCTATTAGGGAAGAATGGTAGGATCGCTGGGCAATGTTAAATGCTTTTTTGAGATTCATGGACTTGGATTTAAAGTGAGATCAGCTGTGTATTTTTCTCCCACTTCGTTCAGCTGCTTGAATTCAGGAGAATGGCAGACAGTTGAGTTTCACTTAACTTGGAGTTTGGCAAGGTGTTTAATGGCAGAGGGAGAGAGGAGAAAGGCCTTGTCAAAGCATTGCTCCCATAATTATCCCGTTCTCTTCAGTATCATCCAACTTTTACGGTCTGATTTTCCTTTGGTATAAAAATATGCCCCAGTATCTTTAAATAACAAAATACAAACAAAATTTGCCTTTTGCCCTATTTCTCTTAGAAGAGCCAAGCTACCACTGTTTCTCTGTTCCCCTTCAGAGCTTAATTTATTAAATGAGTTTTTTAATAGTCTCTGTTCCATTTCCTCACTTGACATTTTCTCTTAACCCATTCCACTCAGCCCTTTCTGACCACTCTACTGGGACTGTGCTTATTAAAGCCATTGATCACAATTGTGCCAAATTAAGTCAGTTCTCAGTTCTGATCTTATCTGACGTCTCAGCACTTGACCACTTTCTTCTTGGTTTCCTTGACACCACACATCCCTCTTTCCCATCCCACCTTCATTTCACTGGCTATTCCATTGAAGCCTCATTTGCTGGTTTCTCCTCTGCAGGATTTTTAAATGTTGGAGAGCCCGTTCTTGGGACTCAGTTTCCCTAGGGGATCATCTTAATCAAGGCTTTCATTATTATATGTCAGTGACTCCTGTAAACAGATTTTCCAATGTTGGGAAACCCCTGCATTCCTAGATCCACAGAGAATTATGATATAGTGTTTTGTTTTGTTTGTACATTGATGGGTACAACTTGCAAATGCTTTATTTAGGAGTTTTGCTATATATTTATTAGTGAGACCATCTATAATTTCTTTTTTTATACAGTCACTGTGTTTTTGTTGTCAAAATTATCTTGGCTTTGTGAAATGAGCTGAGTAGCTTTGTTTCAGTTTTTATTTGCTTTCTTTTTAAGAACCTATTTTAGGTTAGGGATTGACTATTTTTGGAAGTATGGTAAAAACTGGCTCTAAAACTGCCTCTTACAAATTTTGGAGAAAGATTTTGGATTACTGATTACATTTCTTTAATAGTTATAGTTTATTCTGATTTTGCATTTCTTCTTGAGCCAAATTAGGTAATTTGTATTTTGGTTTTTAAAAAAATGTCTTTTTTATCTAAGATTTTCAAATCTTTGAGCAAATTTGTTCATAATATACTCTTCGTGGTGGAAATGGTGAGCTGGCACTTGGCTTCCATTCACATTTTTACCAATGTGTCTTTCCCTATGCAGAGGCTGGAATGCTAAAAACTGTACTTCTCAGAAGCTTTCTCACAGCAATTGTTCTGGGTGTAAATTAAGTTCTGCCAAATTAGTTGCTTTGCTGTGATATTTGGAACGTGAAGCAAGGCACAGGTCATAATACTGCTGCTTTAATTGTTGCTGCTGGCCAGTATGGTCTTTGACTAGGTAGGTATTTGGCCTTCCAATGTATGGCAGTTTGTGATTATTAATGAATCCCCAAAAGAGAAAGATTATGTTTGTAAATCTATTCCTCTGGGTGTGATGCCCTTTGATGTGTTAAATTCAGCTGAGCAGGCTTTGACTAGATTACCCGTTAAGATTAGGGCTTTTTGATTTGACTAGTCAGTGGGCATGACTCAGGTTGAGTCTCTGCCCCCTTGCTGGGTCTGATATAAAGGGTCACTCACACTCACTGAGTCACAAGGGAAGAGGGCTCAGTCATTTTTGATCCAGCCATGTGACAGAAAGAAGGCACAAACAGCTGAAGCCCCGGGGAGAGAGGAGTCATTTTGCCTGATAGTTTACAGCTAACCTTGGAAAGTAAGCAGGACAGCCGAGACTGATATTAGAAGTCCTAAGAGAAGCCCTATGCCAGGTTGTGGCTGAAATCAGGAAGAAGCGGAGCAGCTGAGCCTGAGAGAGAAAGCCCAGAGGGGAAGGTTGAAACCTCACAGAGGTGCCTGCCATCTTGTTTCAACACGTGGGCAGCTGACTTTGGTGAGAAAGCACCTCTTATGGTGCCTTGAGTTGGACTTTACATGGCCTTGGGACTGAAAGCTTTTATCCCAAATAAATACCCTTTATTAAAGCCAACAGATTTCTGGTACTTTGCATTGGCACCTCTTTGGCAGACTAATACACACTGTTCAGACACTAGTTTTATGACTTTTGAGAGGCAGATGTGACAGTGGCAGTTGCCTGATCCCTGAAGCACAAGCAAGGCTATGTGTTCTTGAGTTAACATTTCTAGTGGGAGCCTCCCGATTCCATAATTTCCGGATTGTATCACTTAGTTTTTCTACTTTTGTGTAATTTGCAATTTTTTTCATAGTAAACATTAAAAAAATAATAATGTAAGGAGAGAAAAAAAAAATCCCCACAAACCATTTCAGCCCAAAGGGCGTAACTTGTCCTGAGTGACCTGTCTCTGAAGGCCAAACACTTCAACTTCCACTTATCCTACTGGGTTGTTTTTTTACATGAACTTTACACTTTGACATTAAAAAACAAAAAACACCCAAATATTTTATTTTTATATTTATTTGATATATTTAATACTTATTTATATCTTACGTATTTTAATTTTTTTTACTGTTTTGTTATTTTTTACCTTACTTGGAGTGGCTTCATCCATTGACTCAGTCTGCCATCTTCACTTGAATTCCTCAGCAGGAAATCAAATGGAGAGTGGGAGGGAAGATAGTGGCTACAGGTTGGCTGTACCCCTCTACTGCAGGCCACGGATCCTGTCAGGGAGCCATCTCCACCCATCTGTATCTCTTTCCAGCTTCTGGTAATTATGCTTGCTCCATCACCATTCAGGCCTAGTAATGGTAACATCATCCTACTCTTGGATTACTGAAGTTTTCCTCATCCCTTCCCTACATCTTACCCACACTTTTGTAAATAGTTTCTGTATTGAACTCTACTCAAATTAACTAATTTGACACAGAGAGCATGCTGTTGAGAGCTGCATGCTCTCAACACCCATAGCTTCTGGGATAAATACTCCTAACTCTGCCCTTCTGAAATCAGTAGCCTTTCCACAATTATGTTGTCCCATGTACTACAAGGGAGAGTCCAAAATATTCACTTGTGCCTGCAGCAGCACTCAAATCTGTTTTTCTCTTATTATTGCATGCAGCTAATTCCTTAATCCTGCTAGCAGTTCTCTGTGGCTCATGGAGGAAGTGAGCAGAGAGGCAGCAGTCTAGACCAGCCTAGACTGGCTTCTCTTCCCAACAAGAAGCCATTCAAGCTTTCACAAGAAAGGATGAGCTCCTATATCTGTGTATTTTGTTTATACTTCTAACATTTTAGGGTGACATTACATTTCTGGCTGTTCTTTTTCACACCCTGTCATTCCATTAATAATGAATTATGTTATCCTCATTTCATAAGAAGTCTTTCAAGCAGAGAAAAGTGATTACATAAAAGATAGGGTTGGGTTTGGGAGAGACTGAAAAGGCAAAATAAACTGACCTGAGGGAACGATGGAAAATTCAGATGCTCAAATTGCAAATCTGCTCAGACTCTTCAGTCTGGGACAGGTCACTCACAGGGCAAGTTATGTACTCTATGGAGAAAAAGTGACTATAATCATCATCGTCATAACTACCCCTAGGGTGTACTGTGATTAACTAGCAGTTGTATGCAATTGTAAAGTGTTATGGAATCATCAGATACCCAAAAAATAGTGAAATAACTGAAATCCAGTTTCTGAGACTTAAGCTGGAACTCTTAAGAGGGAGATCCAGGAGTCTCCATTCCTAGAGGAACATGGTAACAGATTAAACAGGATATGGGAGTCAGAGGTAAGAGGACAAGGCTGTGAGGATTCTTGGTAACTTATATGCGGCTCTTTGAGGAGCCACACAAGGCTTAAGAGCAAGCCCCTGAGTGGGAGTGGGAAGACAGTCCAGGGACCTTACTAGGAAGGTGGGGTGTCATACAGGGATGTCTCCTCCTCAGCAACAGCAGCTCCTCTCAGACTGACTGTCTTGTCAGGAAGAGCTAGGACAGAAAGCAGACCTTCAATCTGGGCCTACAGCTCTGGTTTTGCCTCCAAGATGGGCATGTGTCCAGTGGATCCATTTTTCATGGTTTAGAGGAGGGTGCAGACGGAGATCCAGAAGCTTTAAAGCATCATCTCTTTGATTGCATCATCCAAAGGTGAGAAATGCCAGCAGCAGAGGCCAGGGTAGGAGTCCCCATCTTTTTCTTGGCTCAGTCATTAAGTGGATTTTGAAAACACAGAAAAAAATGAAAATAGCAAAAAAACAAAAACAAACCATAAAAGCAACTCCAAAGCTGTCAAGTATCACCATCTCTTTGATGGCTCCGGCTCAAGCCTCCATTGTCAAGGGAGACCCCACTGCCCCATCCTCTTCAGATGCAGTTATTGGTGTGATCCTCAGAGGTCCTTAGAGAGGAGCCAGGCATGACAGAGGCTTAGAAAAGAGCCCTGTCACGGCTGGATCCTGGGATCTCGCAGAAGGGTATGAGTAGTATGGCAACCCTCACGTCTGTTCATGCCCCACAAAGCCAAAGGCCAAAGATAACCCAGCCTGGGTAAAAGAGAGGCAGAGGCCTCCAGCCCCTGGGTGTTGTAGAGTCCCAGATGATGGTTTGGGTTGTCCAGCAGACAAGGATCAGGGTCAGGACCCAGATAATTCTGGAGATGAGCACCAGACAGGGTCCTTGGAGGCCTTGTCCTCTATATATATTCTGGTCTGTTTCCAAAAGAATTCAAGAAGCTTACAGAAACACATGGGATTGAACAAAAAACAAAACCAGTAAGAACTGAATCAGGGTAAAAGAAAAATAATGTTAATGATGAGATTCATATACAACACAGAGTGCAAGCTGTGAGACTGTATTTTAAGGTGTGAGATACTTGAATATAAGCATGTCATCATGCCAAGGGGAAAGTGAAAATTTATAGACAGATGAGCTGGAAGCAATGACTGCTGGAGCAAGGTCCTGAGCAGACCAGAGAGGATGGGATCAAAACCATGAGGGTGAGGGGTTGGGTGTCAGGTGGGCCCCCCCATGAAACTCATGTCATTTGTACACAGGGAAGAATCAGCAATCGTTTGTAAGAATCAATGTGGAACAAGAAGCAAGCCTACTTCCCCTCTGGTCTTGAGATGTGGGGCATGGAGAATAGCCTCAAATTTCCAGTGAGGTCTTGCATTCAAAGACTGGAAAACCTGTGTTCTACTTTCCTTTGCCTCTCTTCACTGCCAGACTAAAGTTCATGGATCCTGCTGCCCATGTGGCAGAGTATAATTTCTCAGTGGTTTATGGGGGCACTTGGAGCCTAGGAAAAGATTTGATTATACCGGGCAAGCTTTGGCCCTTCATTCACCTGGACTGCTGAGCATAAATTAAAGCCATAGTCCAACTTCTCCTATCTTTTTCACTCTCTTTCATTCAACAAATATGAGTTCTTATAAGTCATACCACCTCCTCCATTCAATTTTTTTTTTTTTTTACTTTTGTCCATAGTCTCTGAGGTTGTTGCTAATGAGTTCTGACTCTAATCCTGATAAACTATATTCTATCTTCTATCCAGCAACAAAGGAGGCTGTAATTAAGCAGCAAGGCCACACACATTTTTTTTTTTCTTTTTTCTTTTGGCTACACAACAGTTTTGAGCTCTTTGGAGCCAAGAAAGAGCCTCAGGTCATTTAATGAAACACAGCCCTTTTATTTTAGAGATAAAAAAAAAAAAAAATTAAGGCCTCAAATAACTTAATACAAGCACAAACCTAGAAAGAGACAGAGCTGGAACTAGGAATCTTAATCTCCTGACTCATAGGCCAGTGCTCTTCCTGGCTCACCAAATAAAGCTGTGCTATAACTGCAGACAGGCATTTCTGAGGGAATAAGATCAAAATTACCTTCCTGTGTGAGCTATAATATAATATCAATATTTGCATTTAAAATGCTTGTTTTTGGAACACTTATATTCATTCTTCCGTTAAAGCAGGCAACCACTGAGTACAAGGATTATCAAAACTTAATAAAACAATGGAAGGAACTAGTGCACTTTCATGTCTAATTATTTCACCTGTGAACTAAGTGCTCTGATCTCCCAAGGAGTTTCCAGGACAGAGATATGTCAGGCCTGAAAGTGAGAAACTAAGATAGTTAAATCTTTACATGTACCACAAATTTAGTACTTACAAGACCAATTTCTTGGCATTTTGGGATATGGGGTGGGAGTGCTATACTGCATCACTCTGGCATCTAACTTACTTTGGTGGTCACAGAGTATCAGAGCTGGAAGTGGTCATTTTGTCTAATCAATTTAGATGAAGGAACTGTGATTCAGAGATTAAGCAGTTTGCTCAAGGTTTCAGAAAAACAAAAGCAATTTGAGCAATTTAATCCCTGATTTCATCTCTTGGATTGACTGAATTCCATCCCCAAACCCTCATAGTATACTATGATCAAATTCCAGTTACTTCGATTATTCTTTAATCTCAGAGGTCTGCATCAATAATAAATAATCTACCTGGGGGAAGGAGATGTGGCTCAAGTGGTAGGACATCCGTCTACCATATGGGAGGACCTGGGTTCGATCCCCGGGACCTCCTGGTAAAAAGGTGAGCAGGCGAGCCACGCAGAAAGATGATGTTGCAACAAAAGAGAGATGCAGGGGACACTGAAGGTGAGATGCGCCAGAAACCAGGAACTGAGGTGGTGCAAGTGACAGGGTACCTCTCTCCCACATCAGAGGTCCCTGGGATCGAATCCTGGGGAAGCCTGGGGAAAAATGTGAAGAGAAGGCAAGAAACAGACACAGAAGATCACCCAGTGAATGGACATAGACAGCAAGTGAGGGATGGGGGTGGGGGGAACTCATACAACTGTACACCAAAAGGAAAAATAAAGTCATTTAAAAATAAATAAATAATCTACCTGGGATCCAGTATTCTTCCTGGTCTTATATCTTACTACTTCAGTTAGGACTGTATGGCAATACACAATTCTGATTCTGGAGTTGTAAGAAAATTTTGCCTCTTTTATAACTATCAAGAAACACAGCTTTCTAGAAGTAGTTCAGACAAAGCAACCTCAGAGAAAAATCAGTGCCATTTACAAGATAGTTAATTTTAACTATATGGCTATGTTTATAACTTATTAGGTTTCTGTTCAAGGCTGCATTATAGTCACTGTACAAACACCTGAGCTTAATTAAAAAATATCCACATTACAACATATTCTGTAATTTTTATGTTGTATACTAGTCTATAAAATTGCTGAAAGACAAAGACAAAAAATCTTGAAAGCAGAGAGACAAAATGACTCGTGACATATAAGGAAATCTCATTAATGTCAAACTTAATAAAAGAAACTCAAAAATGGCCTCTATCACCTATATTCTTGAAGTAAATCTGAACCAAAAGACATAATCAAGTAAATTTAAATCCTACTAAGACTCCCCCAGAGACAATGGAATACATTCTTTAATTTACATGCCAAATCAGCCAGAAAAAGAGATCTAATTCCAAATATACTTCTTTAAAAAAACCTTTACAGAGAGTTTAGGTCTTTCACCTTTTGCTTACTTGTTTAAAGGGGCACTGTCATCATTATATTAATACCTCATTTTAGATGATTTCAGCACTTGAGAATTCAGGTATACATGATTCCAATAAAAAAAATAAAGACAGAGGAATTAAAATTTTTCAACTTGTGTTAATGATTAATTTTATTTATTGTTACTACAGTGTTTATTTGCTCATTTATTAAAAATGTGTAATAGGCCTGTTCGTATAGAAAATACTTATTAAATAATTGGGTTCACTATTATGCTCAATTTTCAACTTATTTGAAGTGTCTTGGAATGTAATGATTGTTTAAAACCAGGGTCTACTGTATTTTTCAACAGACTTAAACCTATCTTGAAAATGTAAATAAATATATATATATATAAACAAAACATAAACTTGAGTGAAAAGCCACTCCTTTAAATAAAGATTTTATTTTACATTAAAAAAAAAAAAAAAAAAAGATTAACAGCTAACTTCTCATCAGAAATGAAGGCCAGAAGGAATATTCGAAGTGCTGAAGTAAATAACCTGACAACAAAGTATTTTATATTCAGAAAAAACTATCTTTCAAAAATGAAGGTGAAGACATAAAATACATCCTCAGATACACAATAACTGAGAGAATTAGTTGCTAGTAGACCTGCCTTACAAGAAATACTAAAGGAATTTCTTCACTAAATTGTTGAAAGCAAGCGACCCCAAACAGTAATTCAAATCCACACACAAAAAACAAAGAGCACCAGTAATTATTTATGATTATGTAATCATAAAAGAAATTATGTATTATATTTCTTTTCATTTCTTCTATTAACTGATTTAAAAAGCAATTGCATAAAGCAATATGTATCTAATTGTTGGACACAGATCACAGTGAAATGTAATATATTTGATAATAACAACACAAAGGAGGTGAATGGGAGCAAAGCTGTACTAGAGTAAGGAAATGACAACAGATGGTAACCTGAATCCATAGGAACAAATGTTTATACATAACAAGTTCTATAAATATAAACTTGCTCTCCTTTCTTCTCTCAGCTTCTTTAAAAGACATTTAAAGGAATTAAAATGTTACACTAGAAAATAATCACTATCAATGCAAAAGAAAGCAGTAAAGGAGGAATATAGAACAAAAAAGACATGAAACATATATAAAAAAATGTAGTAGACACAAATCCAACTATATCAATAATAAAATTAAATGTGAATGGATTAAACAAACCAATCAAAGGGCAGAGATTGTCAAAATGGACAAAAAACAAGATCCAACTACCTGTTTACAGAAAATACATTTTAGACTCAAAGAAAAAATTGGTTCAAAGTAAAGGGATGGTGTTTTAGTTTCCTTCTGTGCTTAAGCAAATACCACGCAATGGGTGGGCTTAAACAGTGGAAATCTAATGGCTTACAGTTTTGAGGCTGGAGAAGTCCAAATCAATGTGTCATTGAGGCAATGCTTTCCTCCCCAAAACAGGCATTCTGGGGTTGGCTGCCTGCCAGTGATCCTTGGTCATGGGCTCCTCTGTCACATGGCAATACACATGGTGGCTTCTCCTGGCCTCTCTCTTCTCTTCTGGGTTCAGGTGACCATCAGCTTCTTGCTTTCCATGGCTTTCTCTCCCTTTGTCTTTCATTCTGCTTATAAAGGACTCCAGTAATAGGATTAAAACTTATCCTGATTTGAATTTGGGCACACCTTAACTGAAGTTACCTCATCAAAAGGTCCTACTTAAAATGGGTTCATATTCACAGGAATGGATTAAGTCTAAGAACATGTTTTTCTGGGGTACACAGTTCCAAACCACTGTAGATGGAAAAAGATATACCATGCAAACATCAACTGTAAGAAGGCTGAGAAAGCTTTATAGAAAGCTCTACTAATGTCAGACAAAATAAAATTTAAAACAAAAAGTATTACTGGAAATAAACAGGGACATTTTAAAATGATAAAGGGGCACACTTATTCTGGAAGTTTTAACAATTATAAACATATGCACTTAACAGAGTCCCAAAATATATGAAGCAAAAACTGACAGAATGGAAGGGAGAAATAAACAATTCAACCATAATAGTTGTAGAATTCAATATCCCACTTTCAATAACGGATAGAAGGCAGAAGATCAACAAGGAAACAGACGACTTGAACAATACTATACACATATTAGACCTAATAGGCACCTATACATCTATAGAATACACCGCCCAACAACAGCAGAATATATTTCTTTTCAAGAGCATTTGGAACATTCTCCAAGATAGATCATATGCTAGGCCATAAAAAGAAATCCTAATACATTTAAAAGAATTGAAATCATACAACAAGGTACATTTTCTGATCACAATGGAAAAAAATTAGAAATAACAGAAAGAAATTTGGGAAATGAAATTTATAGTTGTAAATGCCTATATTAAAAAAGATGATCTCAAATCAACCACCTAACTTTCTGGAAAAAAAAAAGAGCAAACTAAACCCAAAACAAGCAGAAGGAAGGATATGATAAAGATTTGAGCAGAAGTTAATGAAATAGAGATCAGAAAGTCTATGATAAACAAACCCAAAAGACAGTTCTTCAAAAAGATCAACAAAATTGACAAACTTTCAGCTTGACTGACCAAGATAAAAAGAGACCACTCAAATTACTAAAGAGGAAATTACTAACAATCTTACAAAAATAAAAACTATAAGGCAATATAATGGACTGTATGCCAAAAAGTTAGATAACTTAGATGAAATGGAAATTCCTAGAAAGACACAAACTATTCAAACTGACTAAAAGACATAAAACATCTGAAGAAACCAACAAGTAAAGCGATTGAATTAGTAACCAAACTTTCCAAAGAAAAAGTCCAGGACCAGATAGCTTCACTGATGATAACTATCAAACACTTAAGGAAGAATACCAATTCTTCACAAATTCTTCCAAAAAAACAGAAGAGGAGCAAACACTTCCCAATTCATTATATGAAGGCTGTATTATCCTGACACCCAAACCCAACAAATGTAACAAAGGAAAGGAAAAATAAAGACTTATTTCTTATGCACTGATTTAGTTTGCTAAAGACTGCCAAAGCAATACACTAATATTGAGTTGCCTTTAACAATGGGGATTTATTAATCTATGAGCTTACAGTTCTAAGGCCATGCAAGTGTCCAAATCAAGGAATCATCAGAGACGCTTTCTCCCTGAATTTTAGCTGTGGGCGATCAGGCATATGTTGGCGTCCTCTCCTCTGGACATCATTGCTTTCAGCTTCTGGTTAAAGTGGCTTCCTCTCAACTGTGTTCCATTGATTTCAGCTTCTGACTCTCTCTCTGCCTCTGCAGCTTTTTCTGTATCTGCCTTTTTATTTCTCCATTTATAAAGGAGTCCAGTAAGAAGCTTAAGACCCAGCCTGGGTCACACAATCTAATCAGTCCCCTAAAGGAAGTAATTTAATCAAACATTTCCATTTACAATAGGTTTAAACATACAGGAATGGATTAGCTTAAAAACATTTTCTTGGGTCCACAAGACTCAAACTGACACATGCACACAGATGCAAAATACCCTTAAATGCAGCACATATAAAAAGGATTATACAAATGACATGTGGGATTTATTACAGGAATTTAAGGTTGGTTTAATATTTGAAAACCAGTTAATGTAATACATCATATCAATAGAATAAATGTTTTAGTTTCTCCCTGCTAAAACAAATACCATACAGTAAGTTGATTTAACAACAGGAAATCTTTTGGTTCATGGTTTCAGAGGCTAGAAGGCTTGCTTTCTCCCAGGGTTTTTGAGTTTTCCATCACATGGCCAAGCACGTGGCGGTGTCCTTTCCTTTCTCTCCTGGGTTCCCTTCACTTCCAGCTTCTGGCCAGCCACTCCCTATGGCTTCTCCCTCCATCTTACTTTTACTCTGCTTATAAAGGACTCCTGTAAACTGTATTAAAGCCCAACCTGATTCAGCTGGGCTACACCTTAACTCAAGTAACATCTTAAAGAAATCTTATTCACAATGGATCCACACCCACCAGGATTTGGACCAAGGTGAAGGACATGTCCAAAAAGAGGTACAGAATTCGATCCATCACAGGACAAAAACTACATAATAATCTCAAAAGACACAGATAAAGTATTTGACAAAATTCAACACCCTTTTAGGATAAAAAAACACTCAAACTAGAATTAGAAGGGAATGCCAAGACAATCCAGTGGGGGAAAGAATAGGCATTTCAAAAAAATGGTGTTAATTTAACTTCTGTAGTAACAAGGGCATTATCATTCTTCACCCTTTCTAATTCCGACCCTATAGTCTTATTTTGGTTTGTCTATTGCTTTATTTCTTACGGTCCTGTATTCAATTTTCTAACATGTCTATGGCTTTTCTCCAGCTCCACATTTTTTGCACTGCTTATGTTTATGTGCAGTCTTTTTTTTTTTTTTTTTATTATTATTATTTTTTATTTTTTTTTAAAGATTTTATTCATTCATTCATTTATCCCCCCCCTGCTGCTTGCGCTCGCCGGGTCAGCCAACCACGCCGCGCGGGCGGGCCCGCCCCCACCAGGAGGCCCCGGGAACCGAACCCGGGGCCCCCCATATGGTAAACGGGAGCCCCACTGATTGAGCCACAGCCGCTCCCCATATGTGCAGTCTTATTCCTTGTCTGCACAGATATGGAAAGCTAGATATAAAATAGACGTTAAAGCTTGATTTTTATAAACATTGTAAAACAAAAAATGGTGCTGAGACAACTAGATAGCCACAGGCAAATGAAGCTGGACCCCTACCTCACACCACAAACAAAAATTAACAACAAAAAAGTGAATCAAAGACCTACCTGTAAGAGTTAAAACTATAGAACTCTTAGAAGAAAATCATCGAGAGAGTGTAAAGACTACCCAGAGAAATAGAGAAAATATTTGTAACTCATATTTATAAGGGGCTAGTATCCTGAACTCTTACAATTTAATAATAAAAAGACAAAGGACTTGAGAGACATTTCTTTAAAGAAGATATACAAATGGCTAATAAGGACATGAAAAGATGTTCAACATCATTAACCGTTAAGAAAATGCAAATCAAAAGCACAGAGATACCACTTTGCACATTAAGTGTGAAACCAAAAGACACAAAATAGCAAAAAGCAAAACAGCAAGTGCTGGCAGGATATGAGGAAACTGGAAACCTCATATGCTACTGATGAGAATACAAAATGGTGCAGATAATTTGGAAAACAGCCTGGCAATTCTTTGAAAGAGTATAATTACCAAATGACTCAGCAATTCCATTCCAACGTATATATCCAAGAGAAATGAAAACAAAGGAATGAAGTACTGATACATACATGCTACATGGATGAACCTTGAAAACATGCTAAGTGAAAGGTCAGTCACAAGTGACCAACATACATATTGTACGATTCCATTTACATGAAATGTAATAGGCAAACTTATAAGACACAGCAGATTAGTGGTCACTTAGGGCTGGGGGTATTGGAGGGAAATGGGAAATGATTGCTAATGGGTATGGAATTTCTTTTTGTGGTGATAAAAATGTTCTAAAATTGATTGTAGTGGTGGTTCCACAACTCTGTGAACATACTAAAAATCATGAATTGTATACTTTAATTGGGCCAATTGAACAGTTTATGAGTTATAGCTCAATAAAGCTGTTCCTCTATTTAAAAAAGAGACTTAGAGACATATCGAACAAACCTGAAGCATAGACCTTACTCAGACACTACTGAATCACACTAAAAAGTCATTTGTGGTAATTTTGTGGACATTCATTGTGCTCTGCAATTATGATTATACTTCACTGTTTCTGTGTTAATTTTTAATAGAAATTTTATAGAAGTACATCAAGGAAATGGAAAACTTAAAATGCTAAATGGCTAAGCTGTAGCAATAGCATTACTTTAACATAATACAGAGGGGACTAGGATTCTTCTTTAGTAACGATAGACTTGGGTTAAAAACAACTAACTCAATATCCATAGTCATAAAATGGAGAGAGCAATACCAGCTCTTCTTATCCGAGGCTGCTATGAACATTATTATTTACACATACAGTAGACAAGTCTTTATTTGAAATGCTTGGGGCCAGATGATTTGTATTTAAAACTTTCCAGATTTTAAGCAGTCCATATATTATATAAACCCGTAGTGCAGTCAAGGGAAATACCATAAAATCAAATACATTTCTCTAAGAGAAATAAATAAACTAAGAGGGAAAAATTAGTACTAAAAACAGCCTCAGATGTAAAGTACTAAAAATAATTTAGATTTTAGCCAAATAAATTTTGGTGTCAAACTTAAAACAAAAACAGCATCAACAAAGGCTTTTGATTTTCACAACTTTTCACAGCTCAGAATTGCAGAGAAGGGGACATATGAAGTATAATGATAGAAATATGGCTTCATATTACATTATTTAAAAAGTAAAGCCTGTTAATATTTAATATTTTATTTTAAGAGCAGAAATAACCATTAAAAAAGATGTTTCTGGAGTATCAATATACAATAAAAAACAAAGTGCCACCGCACCCCTCCTCCAGTGCTTAAAGAGCAGTTATCCAACTGTAGTCCACTTTCCTTAATTTTCTCAGTTCTTTTTCTTCATATTTTGACAACTGATGTATAATATCTTCTCCTAAATCTGTGTTATTTGTATCCTGAACTTTTTCAGTAAAATCATTTTCTTTATCTGAATCATCACTTTCTTTTTCTTCTTCCATATCAACATCAGAAATTTCTTCAGCACTTTACCAATAAAAGAACAAAATATAAGTACTTACTATTAAAAATACATATTTCTGAAATAGTACCTTTCTGATTTTAGACACTTTCATGAAAATATAATAATCATATGGACAAAGTAAATAAAAAATCTTGTTATTAATTGTTCTTTATAAAGTATGAATTACAAAGATAAATTTATAAAAAGTATAATTTTGAATTATAAACAAAATCCTTATAACATACTCAAAAGATATCTGATCCTTATTTTCAATGTGCTTTACTTGATCTAATGCTATATCCTTGAACTAACTTTAAAAACAGAAATAAGAAATACAGCAGAAGAATATCTTAATAAAGGGTAAGAAAACACTCACAAACCAACCTGTTTCCCCAAATATAAAATATTTAAACATAGTTTAAGAACTGTTTTTACCTCTTGGTCTCCTTAGACAGCAATAATGAATTTACAAACATGGAGCATAGAAAAGAAGCGGATGGTAGTACGTGGGCTGGAGTGTGAAGAAGCTAGAATAAAAAACAGCAAATGTTTCATTTAAGAAGATTAATCCTTGGCACATGGTTCCTTCCTATGTCCTTTATTAAGAACCTTTCTTTGTAAATGCCAAGAGTTGAACATAAAACACATTCCTCACAGAAAAAGCAAACCAAAGAAATATAGTTCCATCTTCCTAAATTTCTGCAAACAACCAACACTTCCCTTCACTCCAGGTCTAGGCCAAAATAATGCCAAAACATAAGATTATGCTTCTTGTTTTGGGTATTAAAGTTGCACAAAATACAAATGACTGTTCAAAAGCTGTTTGTTACAAATGACTGTATAAAACTCGAATTTAAAGTGCTTCAATGCATTCAGTCTGTTTCACATTGTTTGCTTTAAATAATTACTTACCTCATTAATTGCAGGTATGTTTTCTGTTAAGGGTAGTTGGACCAGTTCATTTCCCAAATCTTCATTTAATTTTTCATGCTGCTGTTGCCTGTACTTTCCCAGTATGAAAAAAAATGGGGTTGTTGGTAGACTTTCTTCTGCTAGTAGCTATAAAGATTTAAGACAAAGAGAAAATATTTCAATACAAAAGTAGAACTACTTTAATCTCAACAATATGTACTACAGAGTCATAAAATGTCTGGGACGGTAGGAACTTTAGAAATTAACTAATATGATCACTCATTTTACAGGTAAAGCAACTGAGATCACTTACTATGGAAAAAGCAATAAAATTGACACTTAGATGACTGAACAAAGTATGTATTTAATACTGCTTCCTCCCCAAACTGGGTTTACCAAAGGGCATAAACCCACAATGATAAAGGAGGTGGGTGAGAAGGTCATAGTAGTAACATGCTAGAAGCTAAAAATCAGACTGAAGGGTAGTAACCAACTTTGTCGACCAGGGAAAGCAGAAAGATGGCTATATGGAAAGCCAATATGACCCTGTATTTACACCAAAGAATTCCACAAATGCTCAGAATTGATAATATTACCTCTGTAGGTAGGGGTGAAAGTGAGGCTGAAAGAACAGGTAGACAGGTCACAAATATATTTAAAAAGCACTCAGATTCCCAACTTTCCCCATCAGACCCTATTTTTTGGAGCAGGGAGAAGTGTCTTTGGACTGGGGGAGAAGAGTATCTGTCACAGCTGAAGGCAGCTGTACTTACTATAGGGGGGTTCTTAGAACACTAGCAGCCAAATCTAAACCCTTACGCAAGAGTTTAGAAGAATTTTATCTGGGTAATTTGGCCATCTTAAGAGAAAAAGACCAAAAAATAATGACACGGAGATTTTCTCAATAAAACAGCTCAGCTAGATAGTGGAGAGCAAAGGATACATGTTCTATCTAGGCAGAGAGCTTCCAAATGGCTTTTTTTGCCCACTTCTAGATAACAGCAGACAGCCAAGAATCATCAAGACTCTGATGAAAACCTCTAAAATGAAAGAGAACAAAATAGAATGAAAAGAAGCAAATAAAAAACTGAAGGAAAATGAAAAGTAATAGATTAGATATAAAAGATGAGGAAATCTCTCAGAAAAGAGAAAGAAAACAGAAAAAATTAGAATTTGAGCAGCATTCTAGGAGGTCCAGCACTAAATAACAGGAATTCCATAGGAATTCCAGAAAAAGAAGAGAAAAAATGAAGGTAAAGTAGTAATTAATCCCTCCCTAGTCAGTTCTTTGCTTAAAACTCTCCAAAGATGTAAAACGGTACAGCTGCTATGGAAAACAGTTTGGTGGCTCCTCAGATTAAGTACAGAATTACCATGTGTTGGTTTGAGTACTTTATGTGGACTCCAGAAAATCATGCTGTGAAATCAAACTTATTGTGAAGCTTTGATTAAATCAGTTAAGAGACATTTGATTAGATTGCTCCAGTAGGGTCTGACCCAGGGTGGGTCTTAATTCTCTTATTGGAGTCCTTTATAAATGCATAAATAAAGCTGCAAACACAGGAGAAAAGCCGCAGAGACAAAGAGACCCATCCAGAAGTTGTAATCAACAAACCTTGAAGAGAGAGAAGCCACAGAAGGAGCAGCCTAATGGTGAAGCAAGGTGAGGCCTGGAGGAGAGGGGAGAGATGAGCAGAAAACCACATGTGCCTGATTACCCACAGCTGAGCCTGTGAAGAAAGTAAGCCTGGAGGAGAAGGCAGAGACCAGCAAAGCCACCATTGTGCCTTGCCACGTGGCAGGAGTCCATGGTCGCCAGTAGCTGACTTTTGGTGAGACAGCATCTCTGATATGCCTTGATTTGGACATTTTCACAGCTTCAGAACTGTAAGTTTTTAACCTAATAAATTCCCATTGTAAAAGTCAACCCATTTCTGGTATATTGCATTGACAATTTTTGCAAACTAAAACACCAGGATTCACAATCCCACTTGTAGATATACACAAGAGAAATGAAAGCGGGTACTCAAACAGATATTTGCACACCAACATTCATAGCAACGAAGTTATACTGCCATCAACAGAAGAATGTATAAACAAAATGTGGATACAATGGAATATTATTCAGCCATAAAAAAGAATGGAATTCTGATACATGTGACAACATGGATGAACACTGAAGACATGCTGACTGAAATAGCCAGACACATTAAAGGAAAAATACATAATGATCTCACTCTTTAGAATATGCAATGATGATTCAGAGTCAGAATCCAGAATATAAATTACCAGGGACAGGGGTGGGGAATGGGGAGTTAATGCTCAGTTGGTACAGCTTCATTTTGGGATGATGGAAAAGTTTTGGTAATGGATGGTGGTGATGGCAGTACAATATTGTGAATGTATTTAACACCACTGAATTGCTATATTTATAAGTGGCTAAAATGATTACTTTTAGGTTGCATATATCTTATCAGAATAAACAGTACAATACAAAGAGTGAAACCTAATGCAAATTATGGACCAGAGTTGATAATATAATTATAATAATAATGTTTTATCAATTGTAACAAAAGTAATATACTATTGCAAAATATTAATAGGGAAAATTATGTATGCGTGTGTGTGGAGGGGTGGTATAGGGAAACTCTGTACTTTCTGTATGATTTTTGTTACCCTACAAATGCTCAAAACAAAACAAAAACAAAACCCAAAACTCTACAAAGAGTGCTACAGTTCACTCAAACCCAAATGCCTACCTACCTTGACTATCCTATTTAAAACTGTAAGCTGTACCTCATATTGTTTTTCTCTATTTCACCATACCCCTCATTCTTAAATACTACAAATTTTGCTTATTTAATATTTGTTGTTTATTGTCTGCATCTTCTGGCTAGACTGTAAGCACCACAAGGTTAGAAACTTGTTATTTTGTTCATTATGTCCCAAGTATCTACAACAGCATCTGGAATATAGTAGACGATCAACAAAAAAATGGTTGAATGAGTTCAATGTGTTTTCAGAGAAAAAGAGATAAGCCAAGTTATAGATAAAGGATCAAGAACAAGAATGGTATTAGGCTTCTGGCAACACTGGAAGCTGTAAGATAATGGGACAGTACCTTCAAAATTTAAAGAGAAAGTGATTTTCAATCAAGAACTCTATATTCAACCAACCAGTCAAGGAGGAGAGTAAAATAAAAACATTTCCAAACATGCAAGGTGTTAAATTTGCCTTCCACACACTAAGAGAATGTGCTTCAAACAAACCAAGGGAGTGAAGAAAGAGGGAAAAAATGGCATCTAATATAATAGAGATGAAATGAATTCACAGAATAATGGCAAAGGTAGATCCTAAGTTATCTAGTTTGCAGGGGTTCACAGAGCAATCAGTCCAGACTGAAGTAGGCCAGAAGGCTCTTGGAAATATTCTTCAAGGGTAGAAAGAATATCTAATGTGAGTGAAAATAATGAGAGGAGATTTACACAAATTGGATAGTTTTTCATTGAATTAGGTGAGAAATAGACAACTAAGCAACTGAAAAAAAGAAGAAAATTATTTAAAAAGTTGTTCATAAAAGGAACAATATTCTGTATATTATCACTACATGGCTCTGCTATGAATAGTGTATACATGGTTTTATTTTATTTTATTTTATTTTTTTTAAATGGGAGGTCCTGGGGATCGAACCCGGGTCCCTCCATATGGGAGACGGACACCCAACCATTTGAGCCACATCCGTCCCCCTGTATACATGGTTTTAACAGTGAAAACTGACCCTAGCAATTTACGATATAACTACATTGGCAAAACTGGGGGGGCAGGAAGGGTCTGTGTGTGTTGTGTCTGAGTGTGGGTGTGAAAAAAAGAGGTAAAAATCTCAACTTAAATAGATTAAACAGATAATACCTAAATCTGAAAAATCATGATTAGCAATATACATATGTTTCTTAGAGATATAGAGGCAAATAAACATTTCAGCTAAGAGTCGAGAATGATTGTGTTTGTGGGTAACTATAGTGGTGCTTAAGATCAGTTTTCCCTTAAAAGCCTTGAAAAACTATTTGACTTTTTAAATTACAAGCATATATAACTGATAACATTAATTAAAACTAAATTTTAGAAGACCAACATGATTTTAAGAGATGCAAATCAGTGTTTAAATTTGTAGCTTTTAATTCCATTTTAGGGCCAGGTGAAACATTTTTCTCACAGCTGAGTTTCAAAAGATAAACTTTGTGGGGAGGCAATGAAGTCTGCACCATGAGTGGTCAAAACATAACATACCGGGGTCGGATGTGGCTCAACTGGTTGGGCGTCCGTCTCCCATATGGAGGGACCCGGGTTCAATCCCCGGGACCTCCCGGTAAAAAAAAAAAACAAAACAAAACAAAACAAAAAAAAAAAACATACCTGTTTGCTTGTTGGTGTGAGTTTCTCTTCTGGAGACTTTGTACTGAATGTCAATAAACTCTGAAAAGAGATTGATTAATGATGCAAAAAACAAATTGTAGAATGCAAACCAAATAAGGTGTTTACAAGTTAGAAGATGAAAAAGTCAATTTTTCATTTTGATATGTATCTGCTTACAGAAAAATAAAAGATTTAAGATATTTAGTAATGGCTGTGATGGCAAAATGTATGAGATATCATATTTAGGAACTGCTAATGAAATAAAATTCAACTGATAGATCAAACAAACAAAAAAAAATTAAGCCACCATTTTCTTTTTGGCAAATAAAATTCTAAAATTTAAAGAATATGAACCATGATAATAAATACAATTTAAAATAATTTTACTTGTCTTGTGCATTTTTGCCATCACTGAATCAATACAAGCAATACTTAAAAAGCCTCAAATGCGTGTTGTAACTAAAGTGGTGCTAATACAACTCATTAATAATCCTCCTGTATTGAGAATATGAGACCATTTCTTTTGGGAAGTAATCCTTTATTGGAACTATTCCACCGGGCATAGGATGACTATTACCATCTAATATTAAAGCAACTGAAAATTATACATACAAAGTGATTGCCTTTTCTGAGGGAAGGGAATTACCTGTGATTTTGTTAGGAAGTAAAACTGAGATCTGTTCAGCCACTGGTAAGCTTCTGAGGTGAATGATTCAGGGACATCTCGTGGAACAAACACTCCCCAGTGGACTTCCTCTCTGGAGATATTTTTCTGAATATACAATGGCCTTGGCTCACTAGGTTTAAATACATACACTAGAAGGAAAAAACAAACAGATGTTAACGTTTTGTCTGAAAAGGTTAGTTTTAGCTTCAAACTGGCAGATCACACTAATCCTGGATTAGTGAGGATTAAATGGAGTAAATGGCCCAGGTCATGACTATTTTAGGCTTCTGATTCAACAAATATCTATTGGGTACCTTCTAAGTGCCAATAGGTTAAGTTTGAGGGCTACAAAGATGTGCAAGAGAAGAAGAATCTCCCTCGAGACAGCCGGGCCTACTGCAGAAGAAAGATGCCAAAATATTATTACAGCATGTTGTGATAATTACTAGAACAGAAAGTAGGCAAAAGCTTCAAGATCATCATGAAGGAATAATTAATGCTTGTTGGGGAACTAGAATACTTCAAAAAGTGCTCTCTCTTGATGTTTGATGGCTGGGTAGAAATTGACCTGTGGATAAATGAGTGATGTATTGGCACTCTTCCAGAACTAAGTATGAATGCATAGGTGTTATAGAAAGAAAGGGAGGGCATAGCCTCAAGCAAAATGGCTTCAATAAACATGATTTGAAGGCAAGTTTGATCAAAAGATATTAAAATATATTAAAATGAAAATTTAGGTAATAGAGCGTGTCTTACTATCAAGTATGGTCTGTACTTACAATCTGAACCCGTTGCAGACCGAGAGATTGCAGCAATATTCTCTGAATTAGGATCAGGTTCCATAATGCTAACATTTAATTTTGCACTCCATTCCACTGGGGAAAAAAAAGTGATTCGGTTCTAAGAGTTATTAAACACTTGATAATTTATCTGTGGAAGACTGAACTAAAGTTAGGGGCAAGAAACAGAAAAACAAAGTGAACTTCAGTTATTGCCTCCATTATGAAATGACTATTTTATCATTGAAACTAGTATCTGGCATTTTTTCCACTGCCTCTAAATATGAGAAAAAGTGTTAACCAGAGTCACTGTACAAAATGAAAAAACGTTATCATATATATTCATTACTAAGCAATCATGCCTTCTAAACATCTACTTAAATGAGCAAAATGCTACTAAGCCCACATTTGTTAGGAGGGTTGTAGCAAGCTACATTCAAATTTTAAGCTGCAGGTTAATATGTGTTACAAATTAGCAGAGACACTTCCCAAATTACTGTTTTATTCAAGTACCATCATTCAGCCCTATGACCTGAAAGAGGATGGAGAATAAGGCAATGAAAAGTCACACACAGTGAAGATAGTGGGAAAAGATGAGGCTAATGGAAGCTGATTTACCAACAATTAGGCAGTTTATAAGTAATCTAAATCTATTACAGGCCTAATACTATACTTTAAATTTTGGTGGTATAACATATCACGTGAAAAATTTTATATTCTTAGGGCAGACATTAAGATATGATACAGAAGTCCTAAAATGCCAAAGTTTAATGGCAACTTCCTATGTGCTTTGCCAAGTCACTTCACAGTAAAAAGTATCTTACATGCACAACTGAGCAGATTCCAACAGCAAAAAATGCCATTTTCGGTAGCACCAAGAAGATACTTTGAACACGTCAATCTCCCAAAGCAAAGGTGCCTAGATTAAAATCACAAAGAAGTTAGCAACAGTCAGATCTAGCACACACAGCTACAAAGGATTGCAGACCTATGTGCACTATATTAATTTTGTGCAGCACAGATTTTTAGATAGACACATTTTTTGTTCATAATTAGCTTGCAGGGAAGCGGCTGTGGCTCAATCAGTAGGGCTCCCGTTTACCATATGGGAGGCCCTGGGTTCGGTTCCTGTGCTTAACCACGCTAAGCACAGCGTGGTTAGCTGACCCAGCGAGCACAAGCAGCAAGGGGGGGATAAATGAATAAATAAATAAAATCTTAAAAAAAAAAAAAAAAAAATTAGCTTGCAGAAAAACGGGGCTAAGGAGTACAGACAGAAAAATTTAGCTTTTTCCTTTGTTTTAGGAAAATAGGTTTGATGACCAAGTCCTTTTTTATATGTTGTATAGTATATTAACAAAAACTCTATCGCATGCTTGTTTATCTAGAAGAAGAAAATTTGCAATATTAATTCTGAAGAAATTTTTACCAAGTAAATTCAGAATCAGGTATATTGGAAAATAGAAACAATTTCATTAGCTATCTGTACTCTTGACCTTGAATGCCCAATTACCTGAAGTAAAATGGAATATATTGCTGTCATCTTCCTCTGCCTTTTTATGGGAATGCACACAAGACAAACATTGTTTGGATCCAGTGTGGCTTATTATGTAGCATTTTTTGCAAAGCATTCATAACCATGAACGTATTTATTACAAATAAACAATCTGTAGGCCAATGTACTGGGTTGAGAGGTGTATCCCATCGCCCAAAATTCATGTCCCTCTGGAAACTGTGACTATGACTTTATTTGGAAATAGGGTCTTTGGAGGTGTTAATCAAGTTACAATGAGCCAGTAACTGAACTAGGATGGTCTGTAATCTAATGACTAATGGCCTTACAAGAGGAGAGAAATCTGGACACTGATACACAAAAAGGGAAGATGGCCATGGGAAGACGGAGGCAGAGATTAGAGTTATGCTGCCCCAAGTCAAGGAATGCCAGGATTGCAAGCAACCACCAGCAACTAAAAGAGGCAAGGAAGAATTCTTCCTAAGAGCCTTTGGAGGGAGCATATTCTGCTGACATTTTGATTTTGGACTCCTAGCATCCAGAACTGAGAATAAATTTCTATTGTTGGTACTTTGTTATATAAGGAATACAGCAAATTATCAAATATTAATCCCAATTTCAGAAATGGGTTAAATCACAGCACATGGTTCATGTACCCAGAATTTTCAGTTTTCCTGAATTTTGATTGCTGCTTGCCCCACAGACCTATAGGCTACCTTTGGAGAAAACAAATTATTACTAGCATTTATGTAGAAGGAATTAAAAAAAAAAAAAAAATGAATACACAGTTCCCAAGTTATTTACCTACCTTATTTTCCCAGCTCGTTGGCAAAATGTACATTTAAGCTCCCATGTCTCTGAATCCCATACTGTAACAATTTCCTCAAAACTAACTGCAAGTAAAGAGCCATCTTCAGAGAAACAACAGTTAGTTGCTTGGTATTTATGGTAACTACCTACAAAGTCACAGGTCCAGCCAACAGCTTTTTCTGTGAAAACATAAACCATAAAGTTCAGAAATGGTATATATGCTAGGTAACATTATCAGAAAGTTATAAGCAATAAGGATCAAGAAACAAAGAAAACATCAGTTCGCCCAAACTTCTTTAAGTTAGAAGTGCTACAAAGCAATATTAACTGACTTCACATCTTTCTGGAGACCTTGATCTCCCTCTAGTGGAACAGTGAAAGGACGAAATGGTGATGGTGCTTTATACCATAACCTCCCAGATGGGAATAATCAGCACATGAATAATAAAGAGTTCCACTAAGATAGTATAGATTTGAGGGAAAAAGGCATGTAAAAATGTTTATAAAAAACTCTTAAATCTATTAAAATTAGTCAATATCTACTAAACAAGGCAGAAGATGTACTCCCAGAATGGATACAATTCTTAGATAAATATATCAATTATTATTTAGACACAGTATAATTAGCTTACTGTATATATCAGAGTCATCTGTTAATATCCACACTTTGAAGTGACCATCTTTACTAGCTGTAACCAAGGTGGGGGTTTCAGATTTTTCTTTATTACAGAAACAGAGAGCTGTGATGTGGTCTTCATGTGGCATGTTAACCTTTGTGTTAAGAATAAACCTAGGAGGAAAGAAACCACAAATTTATTCTTACATTAGGACACTATGATATCTGTCATACAAGTATAAGTATCTCTTAAATATTACATGTTTCTATATATAGCATCTTTAAAAATATGAGTAAATCATAGCACATGCCATTAATGTAGTTGCTTATTACCACCTGGAATGACAATCTCTATTTATAATGGTCACATAATGCATTATCACTGTCCTCTAAGAACTTATACAAAGATAATTATGGATAGTGGTCAACTTATTGTTATAAAATGAGTATAAAATAAGGGTCATCACAAAATGCTACCTGAAAGGCTACTCTGTACTAAACTGCAGGAAAACTGTATAGAACTCAGATGCCTCATTCCTAATTCCAAAAATCAACAAAAAGTAGAATAGCCATGGAAAACTATTTGTGGCAAAAAATGCTGAAAGAAAACAGTACCTATCCAGGCTGCTCTGGAAAATACTTTATAATTACAGTCACCCAAACTATCCCTCAAAGCTTATTTCCTACTTGTGAGGGCCTCGCTGTGAATGAGGGATGACCTGTGGGATGACTGTGTTCTTAAAGGAAGATAAGGGATGGACAGAGTAGCAATTTTGAAAAAGCACATGTGCTGGGGTCAGATGACTTGGTTCAAATTCCTGCTCTCCCATTTACAAGAGATGAGTGCAGACAACCCCTCAATCTTTCTGGGTCTGTTTCCTCACCTGTAAAATGTGGATAATGGTGCGTATTTTTAGTGTTTTTGTGAAGGTTAATAAGACAATGGGTACAAAAGCACTCAGCCTAGTCAGTGGAACACAGGAAGGACTTGATAAATGGTTATATATGGAATCTAGTGGGGTCTTTGTCTAATCAAAACGTGTTCTACCACACTACACCTCCACCTATTACTCCTGCTTTTCCAAAGTTGGTAGGAGAATGTTACTGAAAGAGCAAGGGAAAGAGGATATTTGGATTCCAATGCTGGATTCATCTGGAATTAGGTATTATATCCTTGAGGGTGTCACTTTTCCATCTTTCCTTATTTAGGGGGATGAAATGACATTATGACCTGAAGGACGCCAATACTTTCCATCAGAATGCTTAAAGGATGTATTAGAAGAATAACATCTCTCTCTCTCTAAATCTGAAACTTATCAAAATGACATATCTTAAAGATTGACAATTGCAACCATAACATAGGAAGTCAAATATATAATACCCTGAAATCAAGAAAGGTCTATATGGGCAGACTTACCCTTGTGTTTTCTTACTATATGCCCACAGTTTCATTTGCAATTCAAGTTCAGTCTCCTTTTCTTGCCGTTGTTCCACTGTTGCAAGCCAGTTACCTTGGCATCCAAATGCAGCCTTTATTAGTTCAATTTGGATCAGACCATCATCACTGATATATTCTTGCTGTATAATATCTAACTGATGTTTAAATAAAATGCTTATTAATGTAAATACGTAAATGTTAAAGCATTCAAGAAATGATAATTAACTATACCCAAGATAACTTCAATAATCTATCATAATAGATTAGATAAAGGGAAAAATGAACTAACTGTTAGCACAGACATCAAAATTGTCATTAAAAACAGGTGCATACTATATAGTACCAACCTGGTGGTGATTATTCTCCAATGACTTGAATATTAAGCAATGATTATGTTCCACTTACAGAGTATAAAATAGAACCTTGAGCTTACAGTATTTTTCTCTTGTTCCTAAGAACAAATAGCTTTATGTAAAATCTCAAAGAAGGCCAGAATCCACACCATTAGATAAAAAGAGAAATAAAACCTACACTTTGTAAGTGAAAAAAGATGAACAATTTTGTAAGCCAGCATTTTATTTATGGTTGTTTCTTTTATTCTATTTCCTGAGCTATTTACTAAGCATGCATTAAGTATCTACTATTTTCAGGCATTATACTGGATATGAGCATACAAAGACCAATAATAAAAGCTTTCTTTCTTTAAGGGAAAAAAAGACAAATTGTAACAACTGCTATGTTAGAGAGGTGTAAAAGGTGCTGTGGGGCACAAAGGAATAGGTGGGAAGTCTAGACTGCATTTATCAGGATTCTAAGAAGCATTCCTCTTTAATCTATATTGAAAATTTTATCTACAGTATGTGATGATGACACTGTTTCATCACAAAGTGGAGAGAGATTTGTGTTGTCAATCCAGACACTCTCACTTCCTTATCACCGTGACTCATAGGCACAGGTGTGTGTGACAGCTAATCAGACTGCAGTCTGAAACGAAGTAAGAGACAGCAAAGAGCAAGAGAGCATGTGCACGCACATGCGACAACAGCTAGTGAGTGAAAAGTGGCTTACATGTAGACTCAGTCTGCAACCTTGGCCTCATTACAACTATGCTTTTTTTTTTTTTTTAAAGATTTTATTTATTTATTCATTTATCCCCCCCTTGCTGCTTGTGCTCGCTGGGTCAGCTAACCACGCCGTGCGGGCGGGCTTGCCTTCACCAGGAGGCCCCGGGAACCGAACCCGGGGCCTCCCATATGGTAAACGGGAGCCCTACTGATTGAGCCACAGCCGCTTCCCACAACTATGCTTTGAACAACTGAATTAACTAACCACAGATAATACTATGTTCAAGTAGGATAGGCACAGGATCTTGTTTCAGAAGCTAAAGTTATTTGACCTTAGTGGTGCTGTAAGGTACTTTCTTTAAAGTGTAATTAATTGATTAAAACCTCACATTGTATAACTGCTTATCGCTCTGCAGAGAATAAAACTGTAGGTGGCCAGGTTTTCCGTTCAAAACCAAAGCTTTAGTTCTTGGATCAACCATCAAACCAGTAAAGATACTGCTGTCTGCAAAAGAAATGACAAACAATAATATTTGAAATCAGAGTAGCAATCACTTTGAAAATGTACATGATTTCAAATCCACTGGGTGCTGCAATACCTTTCACTAGGCCTTGAATTACTGCAGAAGCCTCAAGATTTCGGTGAATGACTATTATCTCTGTGAGTTAAAAAAAAACAAAAAAACAAAAAAACAACCATAAATACATCAGCACTTCAAGGTGAAAAAAAAAAGTTAGTAGAATTTATATCATCTTAAAATATACCAGAATACAAAACAACTCTATAAATTCAATTAATTTGGAATGTTATTGGAATCAGGAATATGTTTTGTGATTTAACTGAAATAAACTAGGTATGGGTAAAGGGGGCACTTTTCTGTTGAGATCTTATCAGTTGTGCCTATGAATAGATTTTAGTGTTAACTCAGAAACTATATACCCTAAAAGAGAGGCTAGATAGTTTACTTTGAAATGACCCTACCATTAATGGATTGCTCACAGTTATTTTCCTTTTTGGTGGGAAAGGAAGCAGTGGGCAATGGGATCCACAAAAAGGTCCTGCTCTAAGCTAAACAGGAAAGAGCTTTGCAAGAACACAAGACTGGCTCCATTTCTGTCAGAACCCACAGGACCCCAATACTGACAGCTGAGATAATGGCTGTATCAAAGGAGAACCTCACAATATTCTTTTGAAAATGCTATCATATCTATGAAAGCACAAATGCCTACTTTAAAACCCTCTCTTTGGAGGGTTGGATGTGGCTCAACTGGTTAGGCGTCCGTCTCCCATATGGAGGGACCCGGGTTCGATCCCCGGGACCTCCCGGTAAAAACAAAAACAAAAACAAAAAATCCCTCTCTTTACTTCCCTCCATCACCCCATATTAAGTTTTGAAAATATAGGTGGTACAATAAGTAAATACAATTATCCATATATATTCATAAAACATTTTGTAAACATTTTCATAAAAAACTATCCTGAAAATATTGGGTTCTGGTAGCATCTGAGGGTAGAGAGGAGTGGAGAAAAGAGGAGGAATAGAAGAGGAAAAAGCTCATTAAATCTTATACTACTCTTACTTAATTTTAAGTCTATTACTTTCCACTCCCTACAGATGATAATTTACAGCATTTTACCCATTGTATTTCATATATTTAAAAATTCAGACTTACTATTATCAGAGTGAGAAGTACAGAACAAATCTCCTGCAGGTGAGACTGAGATATGTTCAATAGTAGCTCCTAAACGTGGGAGAAACTCTTTATTCTTCTCTGTTATGTCACGCCATTCTACAAGCACAGACTCACGACCACCGCTCAGCAGACTGGTGCCTTTTCATCCATACAAAAAATTTAAAAGACAGTGTTTGGGGGAAAATAGAAAATGAAAAACAAAATTAACACTTATTTTTACCATGTTAAAGAAATTAGCTAAAACTATATATGAACAACTGCCTTAAGATCTTTTAATATGCTAAAATGAAATCCAAAGGAAGGTTAAAAAGAGAGAGGAAAAAGAGAACAGAGAGGAATTGGGACTCATAGAAAACAAGGTGCAGGATGAACAGAGTACAATCCAATGAAATAGATTCTATTAAGTGTAAATGGGCTAAATATTCAAAGAAAATAGAAAGACTGCCACACTGAGGAGAGAAAAGAAACAGAATCCCACCATATGCTGCTTATGAGAAAACTAGCTAAACTATAAGTTTACGTGTACCTAATTACATAGCCTCAAAAAATATGAAACAGAAATGTAAAGAACTAATAGAAGAAATAGATAAATTTATCATAGTGGAAATTTTGATGTACCTGTCTCAGCAACTTTAAGAGTAAGAAGACCAACAGAGATACAGAAGATTTGAATAAAATTAATCTAAAAATTTTTTTAGAAAAATTTTTATTCTAGTAACATATATACAACCTAATTTACTTTTGGACTAGACATTGAACTCAAAACAATAATACATTCTTCTTATGAGCACATGGAACATTTATCATCATTGAGCATATGGTGGGCTATATAAAGCAAGTCCCAAAAAATTTCAAAAAACTCAAATCATATTGAATAAGCTTTCAGACCACAGCAGAACTAAGCTAGAGAGCAATAACAGAAAGATTAATACGGAAATCTAAAGTTTGGATATCATGTAATACACTTCTAAGCAACCCCTAAACCAAAATAGGAATGAAAATCAGAAAACACCTTGAATGAAATATAATGAAAACACATGTCAAAATTTGTGAATTACAGCTAGAGCTTTGCTCACAGAAATTTTAAAGACTAAAGGCATGAAACAGAAAAGGAATAAAGGCTATCAACCTTTGCTGGCTATCAACAAAGCCAAAAAGGTGATTTTTTTGAAAAATCTAATAAAACCCCCTGGCAAGTGCTGGAGAAGACAGCAACTTATCAATATAAAAAGCAGTGTATTGGGGGCAGATGTGGCTCAAATGGTTGGGTGTCCGTCTCCCATATGGAGGTACCTGGGTTCGATCCCCGGGACTTCCTGGTTAAAAAAAAAAAAAAAGCAATATATCAAAAAAATAAATAAAATTAAAAAATAAAAATAAAAAAGAGGCAATGTAGCACTACAAATTCTACAGATATTATGATAAAGAAAAAAAATGGAAACTAATAAACATAGACAAAACTACAGAAACAGAAAAGAACCATTTTGCAACAAAGTAGTAATTGTCTTGTAATTGTTAGACAAGGATCATCAATAGATGCTAGTATCATTATGTCAAAAACTATTGGCTTTTGGGATATTAAGAAAATTTCAAAGTACCAGATTATTAGTAAAGTAATAATATGCTTTTTAATTAAAGGAAAAAAGGGAGTCTATTTAGAGGAATCAAGCAGACATCACCTTAATTGAGTGATCAAACTTAACATTGCAGTGATGGGACAAACAGGTATTATATGCTCCATCTTGGATTCACTGAAAAAGTCACAATGCTATCTACTGATATAGTTATTCCTGGCAAAAATAAATCAAATTCATGGAAACAATCAGATAAAACATTGTGCAAATCAACTGGCCTGAATTTTTCAACAATTCAACACTGTGAAAAATAAAAAAAGGAGGAATGACAATTAATTGTGCATGACGCTTGATTGAATCTGGATTTAAAAAATATTAGCTACAAAGGACAGAGAGATAAGGGAGAAATTTTGATTATATATATATATATACATTAGAAAATGTACTTTATTGGTGTTAAATTTCCTGAGTGTTATATTATGGCTATGTAAGAGAATGTCTTTGTTTTTAGGAGATCCATGCTCCAACTTTTAAGAAATCCTCATGTCTACAACTAATTCTTAACGAGTTTGGCCAAGGGAAAGAAGAGGAAATGGGGATGGGGAGAGGGGAGAGGGGAGAGGGGAGAGGGAGAGGGAGAGAGAGAAGTAAACCCAATGTGCCAAAATGTTAATTTTTGAATTTAGATGAAGGATATATGGATTTTAAATTGTACTATTCTTGTAACTTTCTTAAAATTTTCCACAAAACTAACACACCAACCTACAAACATTCTCTAGGCCAAGATTGCTCCACTGGTGAAATCTTCCAAACATTTAAGGGAAAAATAAACTGATTTAACACTTTTCTAGGTCCAAAAAAAGACTATTTCCCAATTTGTATCATGAGTCCAGCATAATTCTATACCAATACTAAAAAAGAAAATACAAGCCAATTTTATGACAGATGGAAAATCCCAAGCAAAATATTAGCAAACTGAACTCAATGATAAAATAAATCAACGCAATAAATTATATTTATTATTTCCTTTCTTTGAGAACCCACTAGTCTGTTCCTCTTCCAAAATCCTGAATGTCCCAGTGTTAAAAGATGAGGCCACTACAAAAAGCTGTGACTGCTAACTAGTGTGAGAAGCCGTGGGCAAGATGTATAAGGGCATCAAAACAGAGAAGTCAGTCACCATAAATAAATTGGTCTTTGATCTGATCTGGGCAGGGGTCACATCAGAGAAAAAGCGATAGAAAGGAAGGGCAGAAGAAATGACAAAGAGGAGGAAAGAATGAAGACACTGCCTGGAACATTTACATATATGTGTTACATTCATTTGCATTTTTTAGGGGTAGGATGGGGAGGAGGGAGAAGAAAAGAGTAGCCCATATCTTTTATTCGTAGAGTTAATAAATATTCTCCTCATTCCCTTTCTTTTCTCAGTTCCCATTATGTCACAATTATACCCTTGTTGTACTATTCTAGGTTTGTTAGGTTGAATCCCAGCCTCATATACTAGTCATTGTTCCCTAAACCCAAAACACACTTAAGGTGAAGATGCCTCCTACTTCCTTGGGCTTCAGTGAAATAAATTCAAGTAACATTGTAAGGATCAACAGCACATGGTACCATCTAAGACTTGTCCTGGGAGTTTCCAGAAAGGCCTGCAGAAAAGAAAATCACTTTTCCTGCCTTTTCATTTAGTCTAGGCACTTAATCTTCTCTAGCATCTAGCTCCACTTTTCTAGGACTAGTCATGATATACTGACAATTTTCACCATATGGGAGTGAAGATGCTAAAAGAAGAGGCAGGTATAACCAACGACAAACCATAGTTCTCCATATTTTTGTTGAAGACCTCTGTATTTTCAAGGAGGTATTTTTCTCATTAAAGCTACACACAGTAATGCAGCTTAATTGGAACAAAGATCTGAATTCATTTAAAACAGTGAATGTTGAATGCGACAATCTAGCAATTAAGAAGCCATGCTTTGGAATAGGACCAAGGTTCAAATTTCCCCTACTAACCATGTGACCTTAGTTAGTTCTCAACTCTAACCTTCACTTCCTTTTTCTGTAAAATAAGAATGGTGCCTATTTCAAGGATTAAATGATAATGGATATAAAGCATTAGCAGAGACCCTTGCACCTGATAAACTGTAGCTAATTGTTAGAACAAATACTTAGGTATACAGACATACATAAAAAAATAACGTAATTATATCAGGTTCTTTATGTTTGCGATTTTTCAGATATATACTTTTAAATTCTGAAGGGCTCTGAAACCTAAAGGATATAGTATTTTGCAGAGCAAAGCCCAAAACACAGGGATGATGCATAATTCATTTAACCCATGCAATTCTAAATCTTTAAAACTATGAATACAGTGAACTATTTTATTCATAAACTTTAAAAGTTCATTTTAATTATTAAAACCTGCACTTACCTGCCACTGAAAAAGCCAAATCCATGACCATATCATGGTGCCAATGTAAACACGTGTATGTGTATTTCTTATCATCATCAAAATTCCTCCTATTGTAGAAAAAGAAAATTTTTAATTTGACCAAATGCATAAGGCAGGAAAATAAGGGCATGCCAAATACCTTAACAGATCATAATATCAAGTTTACTAGTTTTAACGGGCATAAAGTACATTACTGGTTTTAATGAACATAAAGTACTTGTATTACCAGTGTTATTTTTTCCTTTTTAGCTAAATGCTGATAAAAAAGTTCTCAAGAAAATGATTATAGGCAACATGCTATTTTTCACTCCCTCTATAAGCGCACGGTTAGAAAATTCTAAAATAGTAACTCTCTGAAATGAAGAGCACAATAATAAAAGACAGGGAGTGTCAGTAAAGCCTAACCTCTATTACTGGCAGTGGCTTTTTTAATACTGTTATTTTTTTTCCTCAACCCAGAGGTAGCTCTGATCTGCAGGACTAATACAAAATAGCATATAAATGATCATCATGTTCTTCATGAGCTAACTGACCAAAGACGAATTTTGCCATCCTTGTGACCAGATGCTATGCAGTCTTCCTGTGGATGACATGCTACACAAGTAAAATTGTTCTTAGAATGTTTCTTATTCCTTGATGATGACAAAGTAAACCTAAAAGAAAAAAAAATTCCCTTAATTATTAATGTATCTTGGTAAATGGTGATGTAGTTAAGTAAAATGGAGTTCCCACCCTTATCAAGCAATTTGTTTTGTAAACACATATTAATATACAAATATAAACTTCATGTGACTAACATCCTACCACAATAATTTGTCTATGGAGGCCTTGACAGTTAAGTAGAAAAACGACAGTCCTTGTAATGGTTTCTGGTCTGGGCAAATCTTGTTTAAATTTCTCACTTTAGCATAAGATATTGGCAAGCCTAGGAAATTATATCTGACAACTGGGGAATAGGTCAAAAGGAACAAATCCATAGGGATAAATTCACTTGTTTTTATAATGTCTAGGTTATTTTCTATTCTTAAGCTGATTATTTGTCAATCTTCTGGCTATGAAGCCAGGATCCTTATCATTACTGCAAAGGAAAAAAACATGCCAATATTGGCAGATTGAAAAAAACGGGGAGAATGACTACCCGATGTGTAGCACTCGTCTCTTTGAATATATTATCTTATCCATCCTCACAAGTGTTCAATCCTATACTCATTCCTATACTCACAAAATGGCAATGAGAATCACCTGGGGAGGACTTTTCAAACTACATGTAATTTTGACACTAAGTATGCACATGAGAATATAGGTGCATAGAGAGGACTGGGGCTGGAAAAAGCTCCTTAGCTTTTTGTAATTAATGATTTCCCCACCCCTACCCACTGTGGATTAAAACCTCGATCTCCTAACAATGTGACCTCAATCACTCAACAAATAACTAGAAATGGCTTTGGATCTCAGGTTATGACGATGGAATAAAAGAATAAAAAACCCTTGAGTAAATAAAATAAAACTAATAAAAAGCAATTCTTACCTTGATGTTGTTTTCTTTTTGAAAAAATAAACAGACAAATAAAAGTCCCGTACTGCTGCAACATATTCTCCCTAGTATTTCAAAAGAAGATATCGCTAAATTCACAAAATTAGAGTCAATGCTCTTTAAGAAACATTCCCATCACAAAAGTTAACACAGCAACAATAATTGGGTTTAGCACATTATTAATATTAATCTTCAGAAATAAACCATTATCTCTGAAGATTAAGAATCATTATATATTAACTATTAAGTAATCAGAGAATATTAATAGAAAATGACATATTACAGTTTAGATATCAAAATGATAATTCAGTAATGATAGAAAATTAAAAGATCTTAAGTTCTAAATTCCAGAATTAAACTCTCTAGTTTTAAGTATGATTTAGTTTTTTTCCCCATTCACATATAATACAACACTTTTTGAAATGTGTGTATCTACACAATCATCACTACAATCAATATTTAGCATTTCTTTCACCTTGTGATTCTTTCCATTTGTCCTCCTGACAGACACCCCTGTCAGCAACTATGATTTCTATCATCAGCCAATTTTTCTCCTTGTTCCAGTACTTTATATATTTGGAATGATACAATATACACTCTTTTGTGTCTGGATTCTTTAATTCAACATTGTATTTTGTGAGATTCAGCCATGAACTTGTGTTACTGGTAGTTTCTTTTTACTGCTGAGCAGCACTCCACTGCAGGAATATATGCCACAATTTGTTTATTTCTTCTCTTGTTGATGAACAGTTAGCTTATTTCCATTTTGGAGCAATTATGAACAAAAATAATTCTTGTACTGGTCATTTTGTGGACACGGTTTCACCTTTCTACTCAGGAATAGAATTACCAAGTCATAGCAAAGGTGTATGTTTAACTTTGTTCCACTTCCTGCCAATACTTGGTATTATTAGTCTTTAATTTTAGTTGTTTAGTAAATGTGAAATAGTATCTCATTGTGGATTTAATTTATGGTTTCCTGATGACTAATGATGCTAAAGAATGATGATAATGTTTAAATGTTAATGGTAAAGATTTTTCAATACTCTGAGAAATAAAATCTTTTCAGAACAAATCCAAAATAATGCTATAAAACTAGTACTAAACACGTGCCACCACAAGGATGTTCAGGGGTTTCTGACCATACTTTAAAAATAATAAATCAATTAAGTGATTATTAAAAGGGACAGCCAAATAAATCATGGTACATAAGATTAATAAGTATACACTAATGTTACACTATTAGTGGGGAAAAAAACAGGACACAAAACCTTCAGATTTGAATTCACTTTGAGAAAAGTTATTATATATGTGTAAGAAAAAGATTAGAACGAATTCCCTCAAATATTATAACTGGTGAGATTACAAATTTTATTTCGTAATGGGCTTAATAACTATGGATAATGAGGCCATATTTTCTAAAGACACATGGTCTAAAATGAAAGGATCTGAGTGGCTTTTATGTGGGATAGGCTGAGAAATGAAGTATAAATGCCAAAACATTGATAATTTGAGGATAATTAAAGAGTTTATAAGAGCAAAAGGACAGGATATACAAAATTAGGATGGTTCTAGGAAATCCATTCTGTAAATACATGCTAAAGCAATGAAATAGACTCCTTAGTTACTAAAAAAAATAACTAACTCAAGGCCATATTAAATCACTTTAATATAACATAAAATACTCAAAGGATGGATTGCAGGAAAGAGATTTTATGCAAAAGGAAAAGAAAACCAACAAAATAAAATTTACCTTATTCCCAAAGGCAATGCACTTGGGTGACTTGTTTATATAGTCCAAAACAAAGGATACTTCTTTAGCGTCTACTTCCTGGCTTGATGATTTTGGCAGTTTCACTGAAACCAGCTGAAATATATCTAGCCAAACAAAGCTATATTAATATAACGCTTCTCTGGAGAGAGAGAGAGAGATGTGCATTTATTCATATCAAATTATCAGAACTCTAGAATTCATTTGATGCCAAGATAATAACTCTAGACTATCTTAAACAAAATGTACCTTAAAGTTGGACTCTACATTTGAACACACTAGTTTCAAATGGAAGATAGGATAAAAAATGTCCTTTTCTGTTAATACTTACATGCTCTTCTCTTTACAGCTCTTTAAAAAAATTCCTCCCTGAGAGGAAATAGCTATATTTTTTACCAAGCTACCATCTTAACTTCCTTGAATTTATGAAGAATATAAATTCTGTAACACAATGATTTACTATTTTCCCGTTTTCCAGCCTGCTTCTGATGTCCTCTAAATTCTTGATTTGTCTAGTCTTCTAGTCATCTCCAACTTTAGATGCCCAAATCCTGATTTTCTTGCTAAACCTAGTCTTCCCCCATCACTGGCCACTGTAGTGAATGGCACCATCATTTACCCAGTTGCGCAGGCACCTTTTGCCTATTTGCTTCAGACCAAAATCTAGAATAGTCTGACTCCTTTCTCATCGCTCATCAAACCATCAGCAAGTCCTGTGGGCTATACCTTCAACAATATGCCCCAAATACCCAAAATTCAACCATTTCTAACCACTTCTGCACTACCACCTAATCTACAGCCACGATCATGCCTTGTATTCTAAGTGTTAGGAGCAATAACCTCATAATTGTCCTCCCTTCTTCTACCTTTGTCCCTCTATAGTTAATCACAAAACAGAAGCCAATGACTCTATTAAACTAAGTCATGTCACTCTTATGTTCAAAACCTCAGTGGCTTTTTTTTTTTAAACTTTAAACTTTTAAAAAAATTCCTAAGAACAAGGATATTCACTTATGTATCTACCTTAAGTGCCGTTATCAAGTTCAAGAAATTTAACGTTGATATAAAGCTTATTGTCTATATATGATTCTTTTCATATGTCCCAATAATGTCATTTTGAGCCATCTCTCCTCCCTTGTTAGATTCTGCCCAGGATCATGGATTGCCTCTAATTGCCATTGTCTCTTTATCTACTCAGAGTAAAAGCCAAAGTCCTTCTAATAGCCTACAAGGCTGTGCATGATGTATTCTCCCTTGGCCCACTCCAGTCCAGTCTTTCTGCTATTCCTTGAACATGTGAATAATGCTCTAGAATCTCAAGGATAGCTGAACAGTTTACTTTTCTTCCTCAGAGGTACCTCCCCTGACCGCTTATTTAACATGCACTCTTCCAGTGTTGCTTATTTCCCTCCCCTATTTTTCTCTAAAACACAGATAATCTTATCATATTATAAAACTAATCTAACTTGCTTACCGTGGGGAGTTACTGTGTTTTGTTCTCTGCAACCAGAACACTACCTGGCACATGCAGATGTTCAACTAACTCTTGAATAAGTTATTACATAGAGTAAAAAAATGACACCATAAAGATAGCATGTAAATAAAAGATTTTGCTTTTAAACCAGAGAAGCATACTTCAATAAGACTTATACAATTTTCTATCACAGCCTCTGGTTTTGGGCTATGTTTTATCTTTGGGTATATATATTTGAGTCTGAGAGACCAGTGGTACAGTAATTAAGCCAGCTATCCCAGATGATCTTTTCAAGCTTGATTCACAGTTTTATGTAATAGATATCTAGATTTTCATATGCTGGTGCCCATTATGTACCAAGTACTGGAGAGTAACACCAGATCTCACCATGACTGGAATTCCGATTATATTACAGTATTTGAAGTTTCCAGGGTTAACCCCCAAAAGGCTAATGACTGAGATCTTTACTTAAGATCAGTAGTTTTCAACCCCGGCTTATACATAAGATGCACTGAGAATTTTAAAACAAACAACTAGGACCTGTTCCACAGCATCTTACTCAAATGGTCTGGAGTGGGATCTTGGTATCATTTTAAGTTCCTTGAGGTGCTTCTAATGTGCAGACAGTGTTGAAATCACTGGTTTCATTGTTATGGATAAAAAATTATAGGACAACTACTGGCAACCACTTTTCTAAATGAGAAACCATGAGTTGAGTGTAGCAGGTGATTAACAGATTGAGTGATAAGCACAATTCTCTGAGAAGATAGTAAAAATGCAGAATCCTAGACTATATAGCCTAGATCTAGTGAATCAATGGCCAGTCAGGAGGATTAGGGATCTGGATTTTTAATAAGTGCAGGGACTGGTATTAAGAACCCACATAGTTGCATATAAAACAGAACTTAAATGTTGAAAAGAAGTGTTATCTTCAAAGTAGTCACCTGGGAAGGCTACTTATTTATTTTGAGAATGTTGCCATTCCCAAAACATTTTTTGGAATATTCTTTAGAGATGATTTAGGGCCACATAAGAAAACTAAACTTAACTGCTTTTTATACCTTTGTGCCCCATTCTTTATAGAATAACTCATTACCAGATTTAGCTCCAAATGATTTTTAACTACAACAGATTTGGCTTTCACAGTTTTGACTCTTCACAGGGCACTTAATAGTCCATGGCATGTAGTAATTTGCAAATTTGTTTTGCCCCCCCCCCCCGCCCCCCCAATAATCAAAAAAGTGGAAAAGATTCACTTAGCCAACCTAGCTGACTGTCCAGTAACTATCTCAAAGCTGCTTTCTACTTTTAATTCTGAATGCAACCATAATTTGTTGGAGGATACTACAGGATGAAGTAGTGGTATTCTTGAATTCTGGGACTAGAAAAGTTCTTTGGATACATCCTTCATGTCAAGGTTCTGATGTAGCAAATTCTCCACAGCAGGACAATTACCTTTAACCACTGAACATATTCCAGGAATTTTCAAAAAGCTCAGAAACATAGTTCCAGCAATAGTGAAAATATAATTAATAATGACTTAAGCACAGTATTGGTTTTTATTATCAATCTGTTTTCTATACTCCTTCCTCTGTTGATACCAAGATCAACAAACAGGGGAGTTCAATGATGAGTAAAATGATAGTGATGTTTAAGAATAACATATTTAAGTTCAATTGGAAGATAAGTTCAAGCCAACCTCTATAAAACAGCTTTAAAATTTGAGCTCTGCAGTCTATTATTCCAACCATAAATAAAATAACCATTTATCCCTGCATATTTCAGAACTAATACAAAGCCTCCCAAAAATGAATGCAATAACTATGAAGGCAATGTAAATGTCAATTCCAAAAACTCTTAACTTTAGATAAGAACCAAAATGTTAATTTTTGGAAAATCGTAAAATGTACAGAGCACATTTAATGCCACAGGGAAACAAATTAAGTTAAATTATACTATACCTGGTTTTTCTTTATTTATTGTAACAAAGACAGAATCCTCAGCACTGGCAAGAGTAAAGAGGGCATGAAGATTATGTCCAACTACGTAAGTCTGAAAGACAAAAATCACCATCTTGTGTCACTCTCCCCAAGAACTTAAGTTCCATGAAGGCTGGTATTTTAATGAGATTTGCTCACTTATACATCTCCCATATCAGAAGAGTATCTGGTCCAGAAAGATACTCAGTAACATATTTGCTGAATATATTTTCAAGGTTACTCTATATAGATCCACCTTACTATTTTTAATGGTTGTATGGTATTCTATGAATGAATGTATTATATTTTTAACTAGTCCCCTATCAACTGACATCAAGGTTATAGTCAATTCCCCTGCCCCAACAATGTTGCAGGGACTACATATACACGCCGTTACTTCAACAAGAGATTTTTATAAGTCAGATTGCTGGAGCAAAGTGTATTCATGTTCAGTTTTACTCCTATTGATTGGGTACAAAAGTGCTTATTTTTCTACACTTTATCTATTACTAATTTTTTCAATCTATATTTTGGGCAATCTGATAGGGAAAAATTCTATGCCATATGTTTTTTTTTAATGCCATAGGCATTTGTATTTCTTGGATTATATATTCCCACCTTATGCTAATTTTTCTTTTTTACTGGGCTATTAGCTTTTTCTTAATGAATTTTGGCAGTTTTTTTGTAGATTAGGGCTAATATCCCTTGTAAATATTTTCTGTTTTATTGCTTTTCTTTTTTTATTCAAAGTTAAAATTTTTTATATAGATAAATATGTTTTTTCTCTTATGGTGCTGAATTTTATGACTTGTTTAGGAAAGATAACTAAAGATTAGACCTTATAGAAGGAAGTAATACATGTCATTAAATTGTATTGCCATTTCTTTTCTCATAAGGAAAACTGAAGATCAATCCACCTACCTTTATCAAAATGCCATCTACATAGTCCCATAGTTTAATTGTGCCATCAAAGGAACAAGAATATAACTAAAAGGGTAAAAATGGTACAAAATTGATTAAAAAAATAGAAATCCAGTAAGATATCAAATGAATATCTTAATATTTAAGATATTAAATGTTGATTCAGAAGGCATTTTCTGTACATTAATTCATTGCTTGCCTTTTAATTAAAACTGAAGAAAAAAGTCAACCTTCTTATCTTTCTACTTTTATCTTACATGAGTACTAAAGGAATGCTTCTCAAATTACCTGAGAAGGATCTTCTTTATGCAATGTGTATATGGGTTCTTTGTTTTGTTATAAAACTTGGGTAATACAAAATTCACAATTTTCAATTTGTGAATAGGATATTTTTTGCTATGAAAAACATTCAAAGGCTACACGTAACAATGAACTTTTGCCGAACTCCCAGGGGACAGAAAAGATAAAAGGTGTGCCTAGACCCACAGAAAAGCTAATTAAACTTTGGTTTTCAAGAGTAGCTCATTTAATTTTAGAAGAAAAGATCAGTGTTACTTTATGCTCTACTTCCTTTGTGATAATGCAGTGAATGGCAATGCAAATCCATTCTTAAATCAAGCAATAAACTTGTATGGCTGTGACTAATCCAGAAAAATAGAACTTGTTCAAAAACTGGAGCAAGAGCAAAAATTTGTTGAGATAACTCTGTAGTAGCTTTGTTGAAATTTAAGAAAAGTATTAAAAATGATCATTTCATTATCCTTGAATTCTGAGAAGCAAAGGCTGCTTCATAGGGGAAGTGGAGAAGTTTGAACTAAATTAGATTCCCAAATTGGTCCTGACATTACCTGGTTGACCCACTAACTAAAGAAGCCCCTCTTGTCTATGCACGAGCCTTATGATTAGGCAACATTTGCACTAACTCTAAAGAGTCTCACCTTTAAAGGGATAGAGCTACCAAATTAATAACTCAGGGCCAACATTTTCCAAAATGTGTTCCAGTACTGATCCCTCAAGGTACTCTCAGGAAACCAAAGGGTTCAGAGTTCAAATAAATTTGAAAAACTCCAAAGACTATATATATCCCTTTTGGATAGTCACAATGCATATAAAGAGACCCTAGAGTCCTACAACCAAGAAATCCATTTAACTGTGCTTAGCCTTGAATTTTAGGAACTCATTCAGCCAAGGACCTCTTCTTTCAAGTAATATCTATTAGCATGCTGTGGAAGAAATGGTACAAAGAATAGAACATGGACAATATAATGCTAGGCTATGACACTATTTTAATAACTAAAAATAAATGAAAAAACACAGCCTATATTAGAAAATCAACATATATTTCCTGATCATAATCTCAATTCAACTCAAATTCTTTTGGCAACAACAAAGCTAATGTTAAAATTTGTAATCATAAACAGTTTGACACCTGTAGATGGTTGTTGGGGTTGAGCTGGATTCCAGTCACCAGATTTCTGTGTCCATGCAATACATGCACACACTCTTCCGTAGCTGTACTATAAACTTTAACAAAGTCCCCAGAGACACAGAAGATATACCTGGATATAAGAGAGAAAAAGGAATTTCATGCACTCAAGGTACTATAATCTTTTTATTGTCCAGTATAAAAATAAATACATGCAACAAATGTTTATTTCAAAACAATGACTACTGAATATTGTTTATTCAAATTTATGTGCTGGTTAAGTCTATTGGGGCATCTAAGGCAAAACAGCTTATTAAATCAGAAGACTAGATTAGTGAGGCCAAAGTCATATATCTGACTAGTCACATGGGCAGAGGTTGCACGGAATCATGCTGCAAAAATAGCCAACTTAACCAAGTTGTCTGCTCACTAAAGGGATGCAGACACAGTATTATGTAGTCACTTAATCAACCACTACCACTCAATGGTACTTGGTCCCAGTATCTTCCCATGCCCCCCCATTCTTCATTGTTCATGAGGGACAAAAGCAAACAAATGCTAAGTCAAAGGTCCTACTGTGGTCTGTGAGATGCAGGCCTCTTTTGTATGGCAAAGTACAAAGACTTTATGACAGTTATTTTTCTTGTTGCTGAAATGCTGGTTTTGCTTTTGTCTTTCTGGATTTGTGGCTTTCTTCCATATAGCAGAAGCTGCTAAATTACTAAAAGTGGCTAAACTGTGGTAATATTTGTTTGGCTACTTTCATAATAGATGTAAGAATAGGACAAAGCCCAGACATCTAAATCTTCTAGTACTATTCAAATAAAAAGTGTTTGTTCAGAGCCTACTATGTCTAATACTCTTCCATACACTGTAGAAGGTACAAACCACAGACTCCTCAGGCTGGACCTCTTTATGCTCCCAAAGCACCCTGTATATAACTCTATCCCAGCACTTTACATATTACGTTGAAATTATTTATGTACATATTCATCTCCCTTACCTCCCTTACCATAAGCCACTATAGGGCAAAGACTACTTTTATCTTCGATTCTCAAAGTCCAATACAGTTTGTTGAGTGGAAATTTGTCCTATCCTCAAGGTGTTTATGAACTAACTGGCTAAAATGAACCAATGAAAAACTGTTAGAAAATAATAAACAGAGCAAATCTAATGTTGACGAGAGTCGCTATTACTCTATTTTAACAATTTTAAGATACTTGATTTTTCACATGTTCACTTTTCTGAAATCTGGATGCATCTTACAGTGAATCTTCTAACTGTTACAGACAAGGAGGCAGTCATGACATGGTTGTGTGAAAACTGTCTAATAAGATGAAGAAAGTATGAGCAACAAAGCATCTGAGATATATGGTCTTCTCTTTTGCTGGATTATCTTCTCCATTCCTATGCTCAGTACCTTAGTTCAGAGTCTCAACATCTCTAGCTTGGACTACCCTTAATAGCTTCCTACAGGCTCTATGCAAGGCCCTTTACTTCATCTTTCACTCTCATACCAGACTAATTTTGTATATGTGACTTATCACTTTCTTACAGAAAGATAAAATTCAATTAAAAATCATTCAGTGGTTTCCCATTGCCTTCACGATATGTTCCAAACTCCTAAGATCATTGGTGATTTAACCCTGGCCTGACTGGAATTACTTTTTCCCTTGAACACAGTGCTCCAGACAAGTAATTCACAACTCTAACCCAACCTCCCACAAACACATTCCCATCCTTATCAACAGATCCTTTAGGATGTACTTCTCTGAGACTTGGTAGAGGTGGGAAGGGGAGTTTGGTTGCCAAAAGCCTCTTTACAGCTGATTACCATATGCTTATGCTTCCTTAGAGGGTCTGAATTTCCTCAGCAGAGAATCTAGACTTTTCTTCTCCTTGACTTCTTGCTCCTTCCTTAAGGTTCAGCTCAGGGGCCTCTCTTTTGGAAGCTTAGGCTTAACCAGATAAGTACTAGTCCAAAGGTTTGTCTACAGGACTGTGGGCTTGCCTTCAACAGGGCATTTACTACATGGTATTATGATCTTCTGTGTACTTATCTTTCTCCCCTATTAAACTGTAAGCTACTTGAGGGGAGGAATTGTGTCTTATTATAAGTAACAATAGGAATATTGTATGGTAGAAAAAGGATGCATTTTTAAGAATGCATATTCTTATATATTCTAATATAACTGGGTTCAAATTCCAATTTAAACACTTACTAGTTGAATGATGTTAGAGAATCTACTTAACTCTCCAAGCCTCACTGTTCTCTACTGCAAAATGCAGAAAACACTTTCTCATAGAGTTATTATGAGATTAAATGAAACAATGCACGCAACTACAAGTTTAGCACACATAGTAAACACTCCACAAATGGTTCAGCAAAACGGGGATAATATATTTATGAAGTATTCACCACTATGCCTGAACAATATTCTATCATCTTTGTGGATAAAGTGTAGAAGAAAAAAATTAGGGATGGTTGCAAGAAAGGATTTAAATTAAGCTCTAAGAGATGCACGATTCACAGATGGCAAGAAAAGGGAATAGCAACTAAGCAAAAACAGGGAAATAATTAACATGGTATGTTTCAGAGAGGCCAAGTATATTCTGACAAGCAAAGTATTCCAAGTATGGGTAGCAGCAGGAAACAGATTTGGATAGGTAGAATCGATAGAGATCATGGAAGGCCCTAAAAGTCAGTGAGAATTATAATTATGGTAGGCAATAGAAAAGTGTTTCAGGGTTCTGAGAAAGACTAGGAGTAAGGGTTAGGGTAATAATGTGACAGCAATGCTTTAGGGAAATTGTTACAGCATTAATGATTTACAAGGGAAAAGTATTTGGAGTCAAGGACATTACCTTTGCATTAATCAAGTAATGTAAAAGTATGAAGCACAAAGCAAGAATGACCCACGGTTTTATTTTTCTACATCTAGCAACCTGAATTCTACAATGTACTTCACCATATATCTGTGGGAGGCAGTATGAAAACAGTACTGACTAGGAAGTCAGAATATCTGATATGGGACTCCTGGGCACTTTCATGTACACTCTGCTTGCTTCTTACAACCTGATCAAGTAAGCAGAACATAGTTTTAATCCTAGTTACAACTCTACCTAATTTAGTGACCAAGAGGAAGTTAAAATCCCGATTTTGTTGTCTCATTTACTATTTCAGGTTTCTTGATAGACTCCTTAAGGCAAAACACAAAATTGCCCTACTCCTCTTTCTATAAGCTAGCTAACCCATCGAATCTTTTAGATATTGGATGTGTAAAATTCCTTGTAACCCTAATTTCTAGAGAACTGGTTTTAAATATTAGCTTTTATATAGATGACCAACAAAACATTTCACTATGTGATTCTCTCTTCTATACCATTGTTGTACCTTGAGTATACTAGTGTACTTGCTCTCATCTCTTCATAACCCATGACATATTATATAGTTTTATATACAGTTTTCATATTAATATTCTTGAAAAAACACAATCATGTGCTTTTCACACCCCTGCCCTTTCCCACCCCTTACCTAGAGAATAAAAAAATACACTCTCTTTGGTCCAAATAACAATTGAGAACTGGCTTCACTTTCCTCTTTCCAACCTCATTTCTCACAAGCTAATTGCACCACAGGTTCTTCAATATATAAATATGCCCGTACCCTTGCTTGTGCTGTGCCTACCTGGAATGCCTTCTGCCCTTATCTCCTAGTCAAAATATCACACATCATTCTAGGTCTAGCTAAATGTTACTTCCTCAGAAACCTTCTCCATACTTTCCATTTGAAGTACTCTCCTCCTTATGAGCTCCCACAGTGCCACAGCTTGAAACACGCTCCTGAATACTTCCTTTTCCTCACCAGATTCTAAATAGGATCTAAATTTGAATTATCTTAGTTTTTGTCATCTCATCATGCTATACAAAGAAGTATAGCAAGGATTCTAACCAACGTTTATTTGTTCCCCACCTTATAAGACTCACATATATAATAAAAAACTTAAGTGCCAACCGATTATAACTTCCCATTCAAAAAATCCCCTAATTGCCTTCATAAACGCTTTAATCTGCTTGCCATCTGGGCATTCGCACTCTAATTTTCCTGCTTTCAAAATTTCTCTGCTCTAACAGTATTTGAATAAATCTACAGCCTTAATTGTGTCTGTGACTGTTTCTTTTGACTTATGTTTTAGGGCATTTAATCCTCCCAAGAACAATACGAGAAGGGTTACTAAATATCATTCCCATTTTACCTATAAGGCACCTGAGGCAGAAATTAAGAAACTTGCCAAGGTTACGCAATGGAAAAATCGGGTTTGAAACCCAGACAGTAAGTTGGTTTCCAGCTACAGTGAACACCTGAAGAAAAGGACCAAGTCTTGTTTATTTACATTTTTATCCCTAACAGAGTTTAAAATCAATTCTCACACAAAGCTCCAAAACGGCTGCCAAAGTGCATTATATTGCAAGGATAGTAGTATACACATCCCTGCCTGGACCATTTTCCAGCCGCCCTTAGCGCCAAGCCGATTATTGATACCGGGGCCTGCCCCAGCCTGCGGTGCGACAGGACTCAGGAGTTTCCTTACTCCTGTTACAGCGAACTGGCACCAGCTCTTTCCCTCGCGCACTGAGGTTTCCAGCACACGCGCCCTTCCCTCAGCGCTCCCACCCACCGGCTGGCAAGACCCGCCTGGCCTGTGAAAGTTTGCACTATCGCCACCCCGATCCTCTCGGGGACTCACGACCCTCCGCCCGGTGGACAATGTGTGGTGTCCCCATACTTAGAATCCGCAGAGAACACCGGTCTTCTGAAGTTCAACTCGCTACCGCCACAACGAACCACGCGGAGATAGTCCTCCACCATCTTCGCGCAAACTCAGGAACTCCCGAGAGTATGCCCCGCCCACAACTTCCTTTATCAAAGCCCCGCAATGGGGCGGGTTTCCCAGGACCGGGACGCAGACGCGCGCTCCTCTAGGCCTGACCTACAATGGTAGGACCCTACGCTTGCACCGCCATCTTTACTTTGGGAAACGTCAAAAAAAGGCACATGTGAAAAAAGTTTAAAAGTAAAACCTAGACTCTTAAAAAAATGGATGTATAGTAGATGCCTCTAACTGTTATTTAGTATCGGTAATAGTCTCTCCAGCCTTTTCAGTTTGACTATAGCTTCTTCTGCCAGAGGGAAACGTGGTCATAAAGAACCACGTGATCTTCAGTTTTCCCACCTAAGGTGTCACCTTTCTTGTAAATGGGACTCGGGCGCTGCTGGATGACGTCATCATCCCGTGCCAACTTGTCCTTGGCCGTGAGGTTGGCCTTCTAAACCGGAAGGTAGCTTTCTAATTTTTGAACAGTTTTTTGCTCCTCTCTTTAGCCAACACTTTGTCTCGTTCTTCCGAGCATCACATACGTTCCCTCAGAATCTCCACAGTTCCGAGGGCCTAGCTTTTTTCTTTGGAACTCTGGCTTCGGCTCCGGAATTCTGGTGAATTCGTCTCCCTCCCCTTCAGTGTAACTGCCCCATCACCGCCAAGCTCCACAACCGCTGCTCTGTGGTTTGCTATGGGTTGTTTTTTGCGTGTTGCCTTGGTTTTAGCCTCCTGCATAAGTCGCTCGTGCCTGTGAGGAAACCCTCAATTTCGAGGATGTGTGTTTTTTGTCTCTCTCCTAATTCGTCGTATCATTTTCGTCGTCCTTGTATTATTAAGGGTTGCCCACCTTTATTCACACATTTATTCAGTAAATATTTACCGATCCCCTCTGTGCCGACTCTGCTCTTCCTAAGGCTAAACAGTCACTGCCAGCTTAACTTTAATAGGAACAGGAGCTCTGCCTTGTAGTTTTCAATCTTGACGTGTTGAAATTTAACCACATCCGTTCAGTATGTCTGGAGGTAAATAATTATTGAGGGTCTTCTGTATGTGAGACACTATAAAGATAGACGTGATCCCTGCGTGTTGCATTTTACGGGAGAGAGATAGTAAACTGTTTTAACAAAATAATTAAAAATTGTGTGCTGAAAAATATGTAAGAAGAACTTCTCAGCGAGCCAGAGGAAGAGCAGGAGCTTTCCTGTTCATGTTCAAGATAGATAAGAGGCCAAAGTTGTTCTTATCTATGATGCATAAATTCGTATACCCACTATCACAAACAGAATACAGAATAATCGCAACACATCAAAAGAATCGATAGGGCTCCCTACTCTCCCTTTGTAGTCAGTCCTTCCCTATCAACTACTGATCTGTTTTCTTCTACAGTTTTGCCTATTCCAGAAAGTCATATAAATGGTATGATACTGTATGTAACCTTTTAAGTTTAGCTTCTTTTATGTAGCATAATGCATTTGAGATTTATGTTGTCTTGTGCATCAATGCTTTCTTCTTTTTTATTGCCTAGTGATATTCCATTGTCTGGATAACACACAGTTTATTCATTCATCTGTTGACTGTCCCCCCACCCCCAAGTTTGGTAATTATGAGTAATATTGCTCTAATCATTTATATGTATGATTTTGTGTGTAAATAAGTTTTATTTTTCTAGGATTAATTCCAAGAATTGGTATTATTGCTGGGCCAAATAGTAAGTGTATAGATCTTGTACATATTTTGGTAATTTTATACCTAAGTTTTTGGGGTTTCGTGTGTGTGCGTGTGTGTGTGTGTGCGCGCTAAATGTAAATGATGTTTTTAATTTCAACTTCATTGCTGGTATTTGGAAAGCAATTTATGTTTGTATATTAACCTTGTATCCTGCAACCTTGTTATAATTGCTTATTAGTTCCAGAAGGTTTTTGTTGATTCTTTGGGATTTTCTACATAAACAATCATATCATCAGTGAACAAAGAAAGTTTTATTTCTTCCCAAACCGAATACCTTTTATTTACTTTTCTTGTCTTATTATGTTAGGTAGGGCTTCCAGTACAGTGCTGAATAGGAGTGGTGAGTGGACACATCTTTGTCTTGTTCCTGATTTTGGGGGAAAGCTCTAGATTTTGTCAAATGTTTTTTCGGCATCTATTGATATGCTCTTGTGATTTTTCTTCTATAGCCTTTTGATATGATGAATTACATTAATTGATTTCTGAAAGTTGAACCAGCCTTGCAGGCCTGGAATAAATCCCACTTAGTTGTGGTATATAGAGGAGGCAAGATGGCATCGGTTTAGGAGGGCACTCGCTGACTAGCTCTCTGAGGATGGCCGATTGTGGACAGGGTCCTGCCTGGGGGTCTGTGCTGTGGGTGCAGAGCGAGAAGCTTGGGACATCTAGCTGCAGGCAGATCAACGGCGTGGAGCGATCGGTAGAGATTCGTGAGTTTTAAGCCTGCCTGTGGTGGTTAACACAGACGGCTGAGCCCCACCTGCAGGGAAAAAGGCTGGTTTGAGCCGCAAATCCCGCACCCGCTACTCCCACTCTCGGTGTGAGGGAGTATTCTCTGAGAGAGGGAGGGTTCTGACAGAAGGTGGAGAGGGGTTTAACTTCTGTGAATTTGGCTGCCTGGACCCCCCCCTCCCATAGCTTTGGGGAGCAGATAAGCCAGCTTGAAGCAGTGCCAGGCTGAGGGGAGAGGTGAATCTGCTGAGGAAACCTGATTTACTCAGCAGCCCGCTGACACTGAGGCTTGGCTCCAGAGAGCGTGGAGTCAGCCAATTTTATTGCTCTGCACTGACAAGCATCAGAGCTTCAGCTCCCCTGGGGAGGCCAGGAAGTGGGAAGTGCTTGATTAGTTTCCACCTATTTAGGGTCCCCTTGGTGAAGGGGGTGGTCTAGCAGAGAACTTCTTTTGGGTCCCTTATATCACCAAAAAAAAAAAAAAAAAAGTAGACAGTTGCTTTAAAAAATGAATTCTTCTTTTTAATTTAGTTTAATACCTAAAATCTGCCTCAAAACCTGCAGATAAAACCCTGCAGGGAAATTGATTGATACACACAAGCAGGCTGAGAGGATCCACAAGGACCCTAGAAGGAACACTTCCTCCTTAGCTTTGTTTGACTGCTTGCTTCTGTGGTTGTTTGGTTTTTCTCTGTTTGTTGTCTCTTGCTTTTCTTTCCTCTTTCCTACCCCCTTTCTTTTTCACTTCATTTTTTTTTTTTTTTTTTTTTTAATTAGGTGCTGCTAGCTTGCCTCTTCTTTGCTGTGCTTCTTCTTCAGTGATTTCCCATTCTCTGTCTATCTTGATTTTGGTATCCCAAGCTATCTCTTATCGTTCCTTCATCTTTCTGCCTTCTGCTTTCTGTTGTGGTTCTTAGACACCACGTTTTTTTCACTAGCCCACAACTTAAGGGTGTCAATTTCTATTCTATCTATTTTGTTTTCTTCTTTTTTTAATTAATATTAACTTTTTCCTTTTAGCCCTTTTTTTTTTTTTGAAGATTTTATTTATTCATTTATCCCCCCCTTGCTGTTTGTGCTCGCTGGGTCAGCTAACCACGCCATGCGGGCGGGCTTGCCTTCACCAGGAGGCCCTGGGAACCGAACCCGGGACCTCCCATATGGTAAACGGGAGCCCTACTGATTGAGCCACAGCCGCTTCCCCTTTTAGCCCTTTCTTTACTCTTTCTCTCTCTCTTCATCATTCTAGCCTTCCAAATCATTATATATATATTCCTCTATTTGGTTTCCCAGTCCATTGTAGGTACTCAACTTTTTTTCCCTATTACTCTACACTGCCTACATGAGTTAAATATTCATTTCACTAAGTCTTATTTGACCCCTTTTCTAACTTTTATCAATATTACTATTATCCTTCTTCCTTTCTCACATCTTTTGATTCCTCTGGCACTAATCTTTTGCCTTCAAGGTAACACAGAAAGAAGCAAGGAAATAAAATAAGAAGAAAAAGTGTCAAAGAGAAAACTTAACACACACACACACAGAACCACCAGCAAAATAGCTGTGGTGTGTAATTCTTTTTATACATTGTTGGAAATGATTTACAAATCTTTCCTGGGGATTTTGTCATCTATGTTCACGAGAGGTATTGGTCTATAATTTTTCTTCCTAGTAATGTCTTTGGTTTGGTATTAAGGTAATACTAGCCTCCTAAAATGAGTTAGGAAGTATTCTTTCTGCTTCTGTTTTCTGTAAAAGATTGTAGAAAATTAGTGTCATTTCGTCTGTAAATGTTTGTTAGAATTTACCAGTGAAACCATCTGGCCCTCGTGCTTTCTGTTTTGGTAGGTTATTGTTGATTCAGTTTTTTAATAGTTATAGGTCAATTTAGATGATCTGTTTCTCCTTGTGTGGGTTTTCATAGATTGTGTTTTCAAGGTATTTGTCCAGTTCATCTAAATTATCAATTTATGGGCCCAGCGTTGTTCATAATATTTCTTTATTATCTTTTTAATGTCAGTGGGATTGATTGTGATGGTACCTTTTCATTTCTGATATTACTACTTTGTGTCTTCTCACTTTTTTTCTTGGTTAACCTGCTTAGAGGTTTATCAATTTTATTGATCTTTTCAAAGAATCAGCTTTTGGTTTCATTGACTTTCTCTTAATTTCCTTGTTTTCAATTTCATTAATTACTGCTCTTATTTTTATTATTTATTTTCTTCTGCTAATTTACATTTAATTTGTTCTTCTTTTTTGAGTTTCCTAAGGTGGAACAGCTTAGATTATTATTTTAGGTCTTTCTTCTTTTCTAATATATGCATTCGATGGTGTAAATTTCATTGTTAGTACTGTTTTTGCTGCATCCCATAAATTTTGAGAAGTTATATTTTAATTTTCATTTAGTTCAAAAAACTTTTAAATTTCTCTTGTGACTTCTTCTGACTCATGTGTTATGTAGAAGTGTGTAGTTTAATCTCCAAATTAGTTTTTGCTTAATGTATTTTGAAACTGTTTTAGGTGTGTGGTTATGTCTTCTTGATGTTTTATATTGTAACTTTTTCCCTTATGACTTCCTTGTTCTGAACTCTGCTTCATCTGATATTAATAGCCTCCTTAGCTTTCTTTCTTTTTTTGATTGGTATTTGCATGGTGTATCTGTTTGCATCCTTTTTTTGAGCTGACTCAAATCCAGTAAAAAGCACAAAAGGGGTCAATTCTCTTGTTAACTTTTTAGTAGGAGGTGGTGTATCTTCAATCCTGGCTCTTTTGGAAGAAAGCTGAGTATTAGTAACCTTGTTCTTTTTCAGTTTGGGAGGTACTCTTAAACCAGTCAACTCTGCTGACACTTTTAATGGAACTCTACAAGCATCTGGAAGATTTAAAATTGAATGCTGAGTAGGGGCAAATGGATCTTGTAGATTGAATGCCATATAACAACTATACTGAATTTGCCTTAGAGCTTCAAAGTTTCTAAAAGAATGTCACCAAACCATGTGGGCATTTATACATCGTATCAATTTCAACCTAATTTTGAAGGGCACAGGTTGGGACAGCCCTAAGACCAAAAAGCACACCAGGCAAATGATTAGACATGCGCTTTATGGGGACTTATGAAAAGGAGAAACTTTATGGGGACTGACAAATAGGAGAGACTTTTCAATGGTGGCCGGTAGAATAATGAATTTAGTGCTCTGCAAAGAAGTGAGAAAAGGAGGTGAAATATAAGCGGTCTCAGGACAAAGACATTCCATAGGGTATGAGAACAGAGTTTCTGCAAAAGTTTCATGAGGTGCACAAACGGGGTGTTTGATGATATTATTGCAGGAAGGGAGTATACAGCCTTGAGGAGATTAAAGTTTACAGTAGGCCTGTTACTTTTTAACTAGTGAGTGTCCAGGTTATGCTGGGTGGCTACGTGCTTCAGGCTGTGTTTCATTTAAGGAGGGGCCATCCTGGTCCCTTGGCTCTTAAAATCTGCGTGCAGCAGCGGGTATTAACCATAGGACACACATTGCATCCATATTCCACAGCAACAGTATAACAGATAACAGAATAATAATGAATCCTCCACTAAAAGCTGGTAGACCTATAAATCATGTTACTAGGACCAGGAAAGGGAATTAAACCAGTCAGATAGGGGGTCAATAGCTAATTTATCAGTGTGCTATATGTACTCTTGCATATGATTTAGAGCTTGTGAAATATTGTGGGAGTGGTCAGGAATATATACACAACATTGAACATTAATGCTTGATAGTGAAAGTACATAATTTGGGGGGTAACTACCCTATATTACAGATTCCCTCTTGTTATTCCATACAGACAGGGGCAATGCGATCTAGGGTGACAGATTTAGCTGTTAACTATCCTAAACCAATATATACTGCATATCCTAATAAAGGTTTAGACTTATTCACTTGCTCCTTTACAAGGAAAAAAATATAATTACCAGTTTCATTCAAAGATGACAGCTGGATTTCAGTCTTAAATGAGAAATACTTGTTCTAAACTTGTATATGGGTTCTATTATACCATGCCAGCAAGGTATTCCATGCCATCCAATTTGTAGGAGTGACAGTCCAAGGAAGGCCAGTAGCACCAGAGGATGCAGGTTTGTGCAAACCCAACATTTGGTCTGACTGGTGGCATGGGTTACTGCTGAAGCCTATTGCAGGAAGGTGTTGGCTAGGGCGCTATGGGTGAGAAGAAAGATGTTTATAGGGAACAATAAGGGACAGATCATTATTGTCTAACAGTATACAAGCAACATTTCCATTAGTAGATAACAAGTACCCAGTAGGGGCGTTTTATAAAGAGGCTTTCATACCATATATTGTCCCCTTCTAAATTCTATGAGTTTTCTTCAGTGACATCAAAAACTAGTTTAAGCATAAGAAGAGTCCACATAGATACACATAGAGCCCCAGTGGGAATAGGAGACCTGGATTATAAATAAATATTTTTACTGACATTTTTTGTACAAACTGTGGGCTTATAACAATGTTTTGGATGACTCCAGTTTCCCATGGGCTTAAGATTCCCGACCAGCAAGGCTGCATAGGGAAGTACTACAGCCAAAGGATCTCATTTTCCCCAGTTTGTATAGTTTGAGGCCTAGACAACAGTAGATTATTACTACTTCCCCTTTTGGGCTGTAGGTGGCTGGCCTTTTAACTTGTATTCTCAATGCCTGTATCGGCCCTCCTGTTAGCATTTAACTGGAGCAGGGGCCACTGAATTTAAACAGGTTAAGGGTAGATACAGCCTCTTAGTCCATTGTTGTAAAGAATCATTATTGCTTTTTATCTGTTCCTTTAAAAGGCCATTCATCCTTTCTATAAGACCTGCACTAGTGGGTTATAAGGTAGATGGAAAGTCCAAACAATATCCTGGTCCATAGCCCAAGACTGCATGAGTTGACTGGTAAATGGAGTTCCTTGGTCACTGTTAATTTGGGCTGGCACCTCATATAGGGCACTTACATTTTCTAAGCAGGGAATAGTAGCCCACTGGTTAAAAGAGTCCCATGACAGTGTCTGCAGCAATGAAAGCATACCTAGCCCTTTCCAAGAGCGGGAAGGGACCAATGTAATCCATTTGCCATTGTGTTACTAGATTTTGCACTCAGCCAATATGTCCCATCTGGTAAGGTAATTGTCATGGACATTGGAGCGAGTATGATGGACACTCATGGGTGATGCCCATGAGCTGCTGGCGAGTGACAGGCAGTTGGAATTGCTGGGCTAGACACCACAGGGTCTGGTAGCAACGGTGTCTGTTTTTCCTGTGAAGCCACTCTGCCACTTTTTGGGTCTCAGTGGTATAGCTCCAGATCTTCTCGAGGGCACCTGCCTCAACATTCCCGAGGGATGTGATAGACAGATAACCTGTTGCTGCTGGCAGGCATCCCAGATGTCCTTCTATAGATCTTTCCCCCACAGAGGGCGACCCTCAACAGCCCATTGTTCCTGTCTTGTTTCCAGTATCCTCAATCCACTCCTGGATAGGGATAGCAGTCTTCAGAGTGACTGGACACTTTTGGGTTAAGCCCTCCACTTGCAACAAGGCGTGGTATGTTGTACACAGTTGCTTTTCTAAGGGGCTATATCATAATTTGGCCCCTTTCCACAATTGTGACTAAAACCCACGGGGTATTTGTTTAGAATGTTGCCTTTGCCACAAACCCTACCCAAAGCCAATCTTGGTGTGGCCACATCCAATTCACAGGGTGTCAGGGTCCACACCCCTTACTGCTTGAGCCTGTGCCTTTGCTCTCTTTACTTCTTCAAAAGCAGTCTGCTGAGGGTCCTCCCATTCCCATGCATGACCTTTTCTGATGAACACATACAATGGTTTTAATATCTGAGCTAAATGAGGGATAATGGTCTCCAATACCCCAGCAACCCCAGAAAGGCCATCAATTGTTTTGGACTTTGTGGTGTGGGAAAACATTGTGCTTTATCAATTACAGCAGAGGGTATAGTTTTTGTCTTACTTGACCAAACAACACCCAAGAATTTGACAGACCAGCCGGGACCTTGCAGCTTGTCTCAATTGATGCCCATTCCCAGCTTTCAAGATGAGATACTATTGCCTTTGATGATTTTTTAATTCTGAAAGAGAATTACTGGGTAACTTAAAATGATCAATATAATGAAATAGGGTTGCAGCCACAGGTTTCTCCCATGTGGCCAGATCCTTTGCCACGAAGCCGTGATAGATGGTTGAGCTATGTACGTAGCCTTGGGGAAGCACTGTAAAAGTCCATTGTTGGCCTTCCTATGTTAAAGTGAATGCAGGCTGGCTTGACTTATCTAAGGAGATACTAAAGAAAGCATTAGCAAGATCTAAAACAAAGTGATAGTGTCATAACTGGGTACTAATTTCTTGCAATAAATCAGCAGTTTGTGACTGCTGCATACAACAGTGGTGTTACTTTAATTTACGATCATCTGCTGTTATGTGCCAATCTGTGGCATCCCCCCATGGCTACTCTCTTTATGTAGCCATCGGGCTGCTTCGTTAGCAGAGGTGGGGCAAATCAGACAAATAGGAGCCAAAGCAGCTGCCTCTTGATTACCAGGCAGAGAGGTTGTTTCTGTGACATATAACATCTTTAAAATAATTAAAACCATGATTAACACCATTATTCTGTTATTTAATATTATGCAGGAAACATTGTTAAATTTCTAGGAATTTTATACAACTTTTAAGTATTTATATGAGCATATTACCCATTCAGCTTTGTTTAAAAAGGTTAGAAAATTCCTTTTAATTTTATAACACTTTCCAAACACTTTTTGTTCAACTTACAACATATCAAATGAACTTAAATATTTTTATTTCTTCACATTTTTCAAGGTGAAAGAACAAATCTTTTGCAACAGTTTGAAATAAAAAGATACTTTTTAGGATTTGATTTTGAGAAAGCAAAATGTTAGAAGTTGTTAGGTTTGAACATTAAGCTCTTTTAAAAGTGAGAAGACTTGTTTTTCTTAAACAAGAACATGATAAGGATAAAGTACAAGAAGCTATTTTGATAAAACAGACTTTCTGCTTTGTATGCTGATTATTCAGGAGAAAACTCTTTGTAACCTTTTACTAAAACAGACTAATGATTTGTCACTTTATCAGAGAAATAACAAAATTTTAGTTTTGTATCGGTATACTATTTAATACTAAGGCTTTTAAAACTTTATAGACCCATCAAATCTTACCCAACTTTTATCATAAAAATTCCTTTTCTGTGAACCTTCTGCACTTTATTCATTCAGCTTTTCTCCCACATTTTCCTCTTTCTTAATAACCAGTGTTTTCTCAGGGCAAAATTACTTTCTTTTTCCTTAATAAAAAGGAAAAACACATACTATATAGCTTACCTACTTAAGTTACCAAAATGATTTGGAAACTGTCTCCAAGCAAACCTCTTAAAACATACAATTACCATAAACACTAAACATACTTGTCAGAGTAATAACTCAATTTGGTCATATGCAAACATAACTTTTCTTCATTTTAAACACCTACCAGAATGCTCTAATAGAACATTGATAGCTCATAGGGGATGGTTTTTAGAAATATATGCCTTTTTTTAGTTTACTATTTTGTCAGTTCTTCAGAGAGCTGTATTTTGAAACATTTACAAGGACACATTTCTGAAACAGTTTTCTGGAGACAAATTGGCAGGGGAGGCTGGCTGCTATTAGAGCTAAGCCATGATTGAATTGCAGGCTTACAAAGCATCCAGCATTTTTCTTTTCTTTTTTTTAAAGATTTTATTTATTTATTCATCCATCCCCCCCTGCTGCCCGTGCTCACCGGGTCAGCCAACCACGCCATGCCGGCGGGCCCGCCCCCACCAGGAGGCCCCGGGAACCGAACCCGGGGCCTCCCACATGGCAAACGGGAGCCCCACTGATTGAGCCACAGCCGCTTCCCGAGCATTTTTCTATTATTTCATTCCCCTCTTTTGTTTTCATAGAATTATCCAGTTCAAAAGTTATTAAACTTTAACAGCACTAATTTTATTAATGTGGTTATCCAGGCCCAATTAGAATTAACATGGAAACAAAACAGAGAACATTAATGTTGCTAAATTTTCCTACTTCTCTAGCAGTTAAATTAATTCTATCAGCCCCCACTAGCCCACAGTTGCACCATCCAGGTGGCAGGGGGTTTGCAGAGTTGCTGCCAGAATGTTTTCCTTATCTCAGTTAACTCTTTAGCAGAATGTTTTCTTACAAGCGTGATTTCAGTGACAAGTGCCATGTTTAGCTCTTATGCTTGTGCGAGATATTGTATCTGTGGTTAAGCCTTTCTTTGCACAAGCGGTCTAACATGATTTAAAGATTCTTCTATAGTTTCTACATCTGAATCACTATCTCCTTTTTATCTAGTTGCTTAGAGAGACCTGTCAGTAAGGCAGAGGTGGAAGTCTGCAAATTCCTTTTTAGCTTTAATTCTTCTTCTAAGCCCTGGATTTCTTTGTTTTCCTTGATAATCTGCTGTAGCTAACTGTACCACCCTTAGCAACAGCCAGCCAACTGCTAGCTGTCTTTACCAAACTTTATAATCTTTTGTTCTTGTAGCACGCGGTCTGCTCCCATCAATGTTTTCAGGGCATCTCTGTACTCACACGGAGTTCTACAACACTCAAACAAGTTCTCTCAGCTGTCCCCACTTGTCCAGGTGGGCAGCCACCCCTCCCCACATGGACATTATAGGACAAGTCGGGATTTTCCCCAAGGATTCTCCCTTCCTGGAGCTCATGTCCACCACTGCCAGTGGTCTTTTGTCTCCTGGCTGGCTCACCAATTGTTTCAACCCAACTTTGAAGGGCACAAGTTGGGGCAGCCATAAGACCAAAGAACGAACCAGGCAAATGATTAGACATGAGCTTTATTGGAACTTATGAAAAGGAGAGACTTTTTGATGGCGGCCAGTAGAAAAATGAAGTTAGTACTCTGAAAAGAAGTGAGAAAAGGAGGGGGAATATAAGGAGTCTCAGGACAAAGACATTCCATAGGGTATGAGAGCAGAGTTTCTGTAAAAGTAACATGAGGTGCACAAACGGGGTGTTTGGTGATGTTATCACAGGAAGGGAGTATACAGCCTTGAGGAGATTAAAGTTTGCAGTAGGCCTGTTACTTTTTAACTACTGAGTGTCCAGGTTATGCTGGGTGGCTACGTGCTTCAGGCTGTGTTTCATTTAAGGAGGGGGCATCCCGGTCCCTTGTCTCCCACAGTATCCTCTACTCTTTGGCTTTTTCATACTTTAATCCAGTTGGTTCTTTATAGATGAGGACTGTGTTGCTGCAGCACAGATAACTTGTATATTTGGCATCTGCCAAGTAAGCCCTTAACTTTAGCTCATTTCTGTCACTATCAACAAATCCCATCATGGAAATAATATGCTGTGGACATGGCTTTCTTCCTGGTGGAAATGCCACTGGAAAATGAAGGGTACTGCATTTAACCAATGTGCAGTGATACATCTCTTCCCTTCTCATATCGCCTGTGCATACCTACTGATGACTTGACATTCACCCAGGAGGTATGTACATCTAGTGAGTGTAGGGTCCACAGTGCCACTATGTGCTTGAATTATCCATTTCCAGGTCACCAGCATTTGTTTATCAGACATCTGTTCTGGGTAATCTGCAATTGCAAATACATATCCCAGTAAGAAGCCACCTTCTGGAATCTCCATTGCTGGATCATGTCCAAAAAACTGATGATGCTGTAACTGTAACTGCTGCTGCTGCTGCTGCTGCTGCTGCTGTTCAGGTTGCTAAGGTGGAACCTGATGCTCTAGTGCCTGGGATGTTTGACTCAAATGTTGTGCTGTTTTGATTTTTGTGTTTGTTGTTGCTGAAGCTGTTGGTGTAGTGGTTGTAATTGCTGCTGCTCTTGCCGCTGCTGTAACTGTGCTAACTGTAGATGTAGTTGCTGGTGCTGCTGCAGCAGCTGATGTAACTGTTGCTGAAGGGCATGCTGTTGCTGGAATGGCTGTAGCTGTTGTTGCGGGCAATGCAATTGTTGCTGTGGAAACTGATGTTGATGGATTAGCTGCTGGTGCTGCCGCTGCTGCTGTGAAAACTAATGTGATTCTTGCTGGGGGTAAGGCTGTTGCAAAATCTGTTGCTGCTGGAGCTACATAAACTGCTGGAATTGAAGATGTAAAACTGGGTGGTGTTGCTGCTGCTACTGTTGGGTTTGCTGCTGCTGTTGTAACGCGTGTCTCTGGAGTTCCTTTCACTTGGCTGAACAGCACTGCATTTGCATTTGCATGTCCTTGCTGGCAGTGATTCACCTGCTTTTCTAAATTTTTTGTAGGTGCTGAAAAACTGTAAGATAATGTGCTACATTTGATGGTCAGTTAATCTACTAAATGTCAACATTATTAGTAATATTTCTCAAAGGCCGCACAGCTGGACTCCAAGTAGCTATCATTTTTGATCTTTCAGAGCTTTGAAGATTTTGTCCCAAAGCCATTAAATTACCCCAGATATCAGAAGCCAAAATATTACTTTGTGGTGGGACATTGGTGCATAAATTGATCATGAGGTAGTCTGTGCTTTGCCACAGCTAACTGTGGGACTTCAGCTGGGGTCTAGTTTAAATTTCTCTCTTGTTTTTCAGTTGATGAATCTGAAGAATCATCAAACATTAATTCCCCTTTTGATTTTTTGGTGTTTGATTTGGGAGAAAACTGTTGGTCACCTGAAGGAGATCCTTCTTGAAAACTGGCAGGGCTTAATTTTTCCTATGTACTACCCTCATTTTGAGAATCTTGTTCCTTATTTTCTACCTCCTTCTCCTCTTCTTCCTCTTCATAAATAGTTAGATGAGGATGATACAATATTTCATCCTTTTTAGTTTTATCAGATGTAGAATCCAGGACCCAGTTAGGTGTCACAATTTTTATACTTGCTTGCTTCAAAGCACATTTGTATTTTTCCTTTGCCATATACAGCAAACTTCTTCTACTTTTAAGATTCAGTACACTCAAATGAAATAAAATGATGACAATGTTGATTCAGATTGAAAACAATTAAAAAAAAAAGTAGTGACCGATACATGGGAACATGAACTAGTTAAGGCTTTTTATTATAAATATACTATATTTAGTTGTCAAATAATTTTTACAATTTTTTCACAAATAATTTTCACAAATTGTCCACGAGAAAAAAAATTTGATTTCCATAGATCACTGGTTCTCAAACTTTAGCATGCATCAGAATCACCTAAAGAGCTTGATAAATCAACTTGCTGGGATCCAAAGTTCTGATTTGTAAATCTGGAGTGGGCCAGGATAGTCTGCATTTCTAATAAGTCCCCAGGTGATGCTGATGCTGTGATCCGGGGACCATACTTTAATTAAGAACCCTGCTTTTATCAAGATAAATTTAGTTTTGACATGTTCTAGATTGAGAATGAAATGTATTGAAAAGCTCACCGAGTGCATGTTTTTTTTGTTTTGTGTTTTGTTTCTTTGAGGTGCCAGGGGCTGGGGATTGAACCTGGGACCACTTATGTGGGAAGCCAGTGCTTGAACACTGAGCCACATTGGCTTCCCTGAGCTGCTTTTTTCATTTGTTTTGCTTGTTCTTTTTTTTTTTTTTTTTTTTTTAAGGAGGCCATGAGAACAGAACCCAGGACCTCCCATGTGGGAGGTGGGAACTCAAATGCTTGAGCCGCATCCGCTCCCCAAAAGGAATGTTTATAATTATATCCAGCACAGGGGTTCTTTTGAAACTTGCAAAGGGAACTAGCAATACGTTTTTTTACACAAATGAAAATGAAATGAAATTTTACTAGATTTTAAAGACTTTAAAAATGTTCTCATTTTCCCCATGAAAAAGAGCCAAATTTATTTGTATTTGGAAGTTATATTAGTCTCATTATATAATTAACAATCATCTCACATCCTTGGCATGAAGCTGGATATAAATAATATAATTAATATGATCAGCTCTTGCAGATGGAATCTAGTAATTTAAAAGATAAAAAAAAAACCAACAACATTTGATTATTGGGAATATTTAAATGACACAGAAAAGGAGAATAGATACGAAATACTATTTGGGCCTTTTAAAAAATATAATTTATAATCTCTGGTTTTTAATTGGTATGTTTAGAACATTTACATTTAATGTAATTATTGATTAGTTGGATTTAGGTCAGTCATTTTGTTATTAGTTTTCTGTTTGTCCCCTAAGTTTTTGTGCCTCTTTTTTTCCTTTTCTGCCTTCTTTTTTTTTTTTTTTTTTTAATTATTTTTTATTGTGGGTAAAAATCAAAATTTTCACAATACATACCAATATTTGTAAAATGATATATAAATATATATGCATATATGTGCATTTGCTTACAAAAATGTTATTTTTATATTGCCTTCTTTTGAATTATTTAATTTCTCTTATAATTCCATTTTAATATATCTTGGATTTTTCACTATGTCTTTGAATTCTTTCTTTTTAGTGTTTGCTCTAGTGATTGCAATACACTCACTTATCTTTTAATAATCTACATAGAATTAATATTTTTGCACTTCAAATATAATGTAAAATCTTAAAACCACATAGGTTTATTTACCTCCCCCATTTTGTGTTGTAATTGTCATAAGTATTTCATCTACATACTCTGAAAATCCTATCGGATGATGTTAAATTTTTGCTTTCAATAGGACTAAAGGACTTGTGAAGCATAAAATAGTTTGTTTTATTTTTTCAATTGTTTAGCATTTTTGTTGCTCCCACTTCCTTCCTTCCATTCCAACTTTTCCTGTTAACATTTCCATTCAGTCTGGAAAACTTTACCATTGCAGGTCTACTAGCAATGGATTCTCTTAATTTTTGTTCTTTTGAGAATGTCTTTATTTTGCTTTATTTCTGAAGTATATTTTCATTGGATATAGAATTCTGGGTTGACCATTCATTTTCTTAGCACTTTAAACACTTTTTTCCTGTCTTCTGTCCTCCATTTTTTCTCATGAGAAACATGCAGTCATTCAAATCATTGTTTTCTTGAATGTAGTATGTAGTTTTTCTCTGGTTCTGTCAAGATATTTTCTTTTTGTTTAGCTCTTTGTTTTTCAGCAGTTTGAAGTATGATGTGCCCATGCATAGTTTTCTTTGTTTATCCTGTTTAGGATTTTTTGAGCTTCACGAATCTGTCTATGTCCTTTACCATGTTTGGGAAGTTTTCAGTCATTTTGCTTGCAAATATTTTCCAAATATTTTTTGTTTATAAGGTAGAGATGTTACGGCAGGTAGTTGGCTGATAGGAAGAGCTTACACAAAAGAGAAAAACTTATAGTAAAGGAAGAAAAGAAAGAATTGCCCAAGCAATTACTTAAATAAGATGAGACAGGATAAAATCGAGTATACATTTGGTTATAAAAATATTATAATAGGAATTATTTCACAAACAGAAAATATGTAAAACAGTATCAAAATCTGAGCAAAAAAGTGTTCTGTATCTACTTTTTAAAAAATCTAGTGTACAAGTAGAGGGACTGACCTTTGCTAGGATTACAGTCAGTTTTATCCATAGTAACCAGAGAGAAGATAAAGATACAGGTAGATGCGTAGATTTGGCTTTAGGGGCTTTTGAAATTTCTCTTCTGATTGCTTTCTATTTTTCAGTGAAACAGAAAACAAGATGATGAGTTGAGATAATGATGGGGAAGGATGTGGGGAATTAGGAGAGAGGAGAAATGAAATAATTGTTTAGGACAGGGTTCCAGCAAATTTGGCCCATAGGCCAAATGTGGCCTGCCACTTCTTTTGTAAATAAAGCTATATTGGGACACAGCCACTCCCACTTGTTAACATACTATCTATGGCTCCATTTGCACTGCAGTGTTAGAATTGGGGAGCTGTGACAGAGATTGTATGGCTTGCAAAGCCTAAAATATTTACTATATGGCCCTTTTCAGAAGTTTGCTTACCCTCAGTTCAGGAGACAGGAAGAATGAATGGAAGGTGGTCATAGAAACTAGAAACATAAATAATATTATTACTATTTTTTACAGTTTGAAGACATCCTTGACAAAAGACATATGTACTGAGCTGATTCTGCTGAGTGGACACCAGGGCTGGTAGTATCGATGAATAGCAGAGTACTTCAATGCATGCCATCTTGGAAGAGCTGCCTTCTATAGCACAGTTAGAAAGCTTGTTTAGAAATTCAAGGATACAGGTAGTGTTTTGGACAAATCCCATTGTAGATGTCCATCTATTTCTGATGAGGTGAGGGAAATGATGGCTGCAAAGGTTTAATAGCCAGCCCACAGAAGTCAACCTGCAGAACATCCAAGGAACTGGAGGTGCCTGGTAGTATTATTCAAAAGATTCTTAAGACAAATGTCTGTACTCCTTAGAAGATGCAGTTCCTCAGATAAGCTTATTTGAGGATGGTTCTGACTATAATGATGAAAGATAACACATTGAATATATCATGTGATGTTATTGAACAAATTGTGTATTGTAATATATTAATAGTGGTTATTATGTCTTTTTTCCTATGTTACCAGACCTTTTGACCACTGTTTATATCAATGTTATGCTGTTAGAACCTTTAGAATCTAAGGGATTTCTTACTGCAATAAAAATACACATAACATAAAACTTACCATTAGTAGCATTTAGTACCTTTACGTTGTTGTGCAACCATCACCACTCGCTACTTTACAGAATGTTTTCTTTACCCTGAAAGGAACTCCATGTCCATTAAGTGGTCACTCCCCATTCCTCCCTTCCTCAGCCCCTGGAAACCAGTAATCTGCTTTCTGTCTCTATGGATTTGCCTATTCTGGATATTGCATATAAAAGGAATCATACAATAGTGGATTTTTATGTCTGGCTTCTTTCACTTAGCATAGCATTTTCAAGGTTCATCCATTTTATGGCTGAATAATAATTCAATGTATGGATAAGTTACATTTTGTTTATCCATTCATCAGTTGATGGACCTTTGGGTTCCTTCCACCTTTTGGCTATTCTGAATACTACTGCCATGAATATTTGTGTACAAGTTTTTGTCTGATCATCTGTTTTTAATTCTTTTGGGTAAATACCCAAGAGTGAAATTCCTGAGTCATATGGTAATTCTGTTTAACTTAGTGAGGAACTGCGAAGCTGTTCCTTAGTGGCCGCACCATTTTACATTTCTATCAGAAATGTATGAGAGTTCCAATTTCTCGACATCCTCATTGCTTGCTATTTTCCTTAAAAAAATTTTTTTTATTATACCCATCCTACATTGGGTATTAAATAGCATTTCATGTGGTTTTGATTTACATTTCCCTAATAACTAATGATATTGAGCATTTTTTTATGTGCTTTTTGGCCATTTGCATATCTTCTTGGAGAAATGTCTATTCAAGTTCTTTGTCATTTTTTAATTGGTTTGTCTTTTTCTTGTTGAGTTGTAAGAGTTCTTTATATATTTTGAACACTAGAACCTTATCAGATAGAGGATTTGCAAATATTTTCTTCCTTTCTATTTTCTTTTCACTTTCTTGCTGGTGATTTTGATGCACAAAAGTTTTTAATTTTAATGAAATCTTTTGTTGCTGTGCTTATTCTGTCATATCTAAAAATCTGTTACCAAATCCAAAATCATGAAGATTTAACACTTTAATTTTTTTGGTAAGAGGTTTATCTTTTTGCTCTTATATTTAGGTCTTTTATCCATTTTGAGTTAATTTTTATATACGGTGTGAGGTATTGATCCAACTTCATTTTTTTGTATGTGGCTATCCAGTTGTCTCAGTACCAGTTGAAGAGACTGTCTTTCCCCATTGAAGTGTTGCAATCCCTGTTTTGAAAGTCAATTTACTAATAAATGTGAGGGTTTATTTCTGAGCTCTCATTTCTATTCCATTGATCTATATGTCTATCCTTATGCCAGTTCCATATTGTTTGATTACTGTAGCTTTGTAGCAAGTTTTGAAATCAGGAAACATGAATTGTCCAGTTTTGTTCTTCTTTTTTCAAATTATTTTAGCTGTTCAGAATCTCTTGCAATTCCATATGAATTTTAGGGTCATCTTTTCCAGTTATGCAAAAAGGCCATTAGGATTTTGATAGAGATTGCATTGAATATGTAGATCACTTCAGGAAATATTGCCATCCTAACATTATTAAGTCTTGCAATATATGAATACGGGGTATCCTTCCATTTATTTAGGTCTTTAATTTCTTTCAACAAGAGTTCTTTTTTGTGGTGCTGAGTGTACAGATGTTCTGTGTACCAGTCGTGTGCTTCCTTGTTTAAATTTATTCCTAAATATTTTTTTCTTTTTGATGCTGTTGTTTTCTTAATTTCCTTTTTGGGTTGTTCATTGCTAGTATATAGACATATACTTGATTTTTGTGTGTTGATTTTGTATCCTGCAACTTTGCTGAATTTGTTTATTACTTCTAATAGTTATTCTGTGAATGCTTATGATTTTCTATGTATAGGATTATGTCATATGAATAGAGATAGTTTTACCTCTTCCTTTCTAATTTGAGTGCTTTTTATTTCTTTTTCCATCTAAATGCTTTGGCTCAGACTTCTAGTACATTACTGCATAGCAGTGGCAAAGTAGCCATCCTTGTTTTATTCCTGATCTTTGGTGGAAAGCTTTCACCATTGAGTATGAAGTTAGCTGTGGATTTTTCATAAATGCCCTTTTTCATGTTGAGGAAGTTCCCTTCTATTCCTGGTTCATTGAGTGTTTTTTATCATAAAGGTATGTTGGAATTTGCCACATGATTTTTCTGTGAATTGAGATGATCACGGGTTTAGGGCTTGTTTAGGTTTTTTTTTTTTTTTTGGTGTTTTTTTTCCTTCTTCATTCTATGATGTGGTGTATCACATTGATTGATTTTCATATGTTGAGCCACCCTTGCATTCCCGGGATAAATTCCACTTGATTATGGTGTATAATTCTTTTAATATGCTTTTGGATTCAGTTTGTGAGTAATTTGTTAAGGATTTTTGCATCTGTATTTGTAAGGAATATTATATTAGTCTATAGTTTTCTTTTCTTGTGGTGTCTTTGTCTGGCTTTGGTATCAGGCTAATGCTGACCTTGCAGGATAAGTTATGAATTGTTCCTTCCTCTTCCTTCTTTTTGGGAGATTGAGATGAATTGTTGTTTGGTAAATGTTTGGTAGAATTCACTGGTAAAGCCACCTTGTCTGGGCTTTACCTTGTGGGGATATTTTTTATTATTGACTCAATCTCTTTACTTGTTACAGGTCTGTTCAGATTTTCTATTTCTTTTTGTCAGTTTTGTTAATCTGTGTTTCTAGCAATTTGTTCATTACATATAGGTTGTCTAATTTGTTGACTTATAGTTGTTCATAGTATTATCTTAAAATCCTTTTTATTTCTGTAAGGTTGGTAGTAATGTCCTCACTTTCCTTACCAAGTTTGGTTATTTGCATTTTCTCTCTTTTTTCTTAGTCAAGGTAGGAAAAAAAAAAGGCAATTTTGTTGATCTTTTCAAAGAACCAATTTTGAGTTCATTATTCTCAGGGTAGAACTTAACCCAATATAACTGGGGTCCTTCTAAGCAGAGGAAATTTGCATACAGGAGCAGAAGAGGAGACAGATGGCCATATGATGGAGGCAGAGATTGAGTTCTGGATGGCCAGAAAGCCAGAATGCTATGGACTTCAGAGGAGGAATAATCCTTCTGATGGATTTTGGATTTCTAGTCTCCAAAACTAAGACAATAAATAACCCCCCATTATTTAAGCCATTTAGTCTGTGGTATTTGTTATAACAGCCTTCTCAAACTAAGACATGGCCCAGAGTGTATTATAAGAGTTAGAAATACTTCTCACCCTTGCACTACACCCACTTCTGAATTCTGCTATCCAAGAATGTTCAGAGAACGTATCGAATGCCTTAGAAGTATCTTAATTGGCATAGGATTTGTAAATCCCATAGGAAAGAAACACAAGCAAGTTCAGTTACAGACTACTCATCTGGAGTAAGCCTACCCTGATTAAGTTTGGCCTCCTCTATAATAACATCTTCAAAGATCCTATTTACAAATGGGCTCACAGCCACAGAACTGGAGGTTGGGACTTGAACATGTCTTTGTGGAGGACATGATTCAGTCCACAACACCATGCTATACTTGTTTGAGAGCAGCTTCATATCAAATCTGGCCATGCTAGTGAGAACACCAAAGAACCCATTGTGCTGAGTGTGGTTAAAGGAGTAATAAAACCCTTTCCCCTTATACATTTGACCTTTGGTTAACTTTCTCTTTCTCTGTTCCATTGGAACCAGATATAGAATGTCAACTATGTTACAGGTAATATTGCCTGTGGTAAAAATGACCCCTGATTGATAACTGCATCTAGACAGGCAGGAACTGTAAATGAACTGTGCATAACTGATGGGCTTCCCTGAGTGTGCTATCTCTTATAAATGGGTATGTCTCGTGTGGACCCTGGAAGCAATGTTTATGAAGTTATTGCAAGAGATACTGTCTCATGTGGGACGTGAGGCTTTTAAGCAGGGCAGGTCCTGCAGCTGCCAAATGAGATATGGATGAGATAAATAATGCAGGTAAATGGAAGTTCTAATTTTAAAGTAACATACCCACAAGGCATCATTGCTCACATTGGAATTTGGGACACAACTTGAACCTGAAGACCACAAGAATTTGGATACAGAAGTTGCAATTTGCTGTTATAGTGGGGTCCTTTGTGAGCAGAAGATGAAAGAATATTCTAATTCAGTAGGTCTATAGTGGACCATGTTTTTATCTTTAAGTGAAGTGTGGTAGTACTTTAGACACATCACAGGAAATAGAATACCTCTTGCCAAATTTAGCTTCTTAAAAACTATTCCTGGATTAGTGAATTCACACAACTCAATAATAAAGTAAATTATTATCAGTAGAGCAGTTCCAGTAATGCCCCTAATATTAAACAATAGCATTTTTAAAAGCAAAATAGTTCAAATATACACAAATGAAAGACAAAAACAATGCTTGGTTAGATTTACTTATAAAATCTCATTTTAGGCAGCATTTAGTTATAAGAAACTGAAATGTCCTCAATTAATGCCCTTAGTAAAGTGGTTAACTAATATCTTTAGTTAAAAGGTATTGGGGCAATCTCTTGGAATTGAATTGTAATAATTATATCTGGGCCTGATGGAGAACAGGGAAAGAACAGTCTTTCTGTCTTTGGAGCTGCGTGGCCACTCACTGCCTCTGCTGAGGGTCTTATTTATCTTTCTTTGCATTTTCTCTGATCTCATCCTTAGTTCTCTAGGTCTGCTTCACAGCTGCCATTGTAGGACTTTTACTATCTATATTCTTGGGTTAGAATCACTATTCCCTAGATCTTACTGCTTTTTATACTTTTGTTTTCCTCCTCATTTTACTAAAGTCTATCTTCAAGTTCATTTTTTAAAAAAGTATACATTGAAGTAAGCTTTCTGAGCCTTGCGTGGGGTATGCTGTGATTAGGTTGCTCATCTCCTACAGAGCTGCATTTTGTAGTCTGCCTTGTTAAAAAGGTACCAGATATCACTTAAATTCTGCCAGTTAGTTGCCCTCATGTGAGACTTTTTTTTTTTTTTTTTATTACCGGGAGGTACTGGGTATCGAACCCCGGTCTCTCCGTATGGCAGACGGACGCCGAACCTCTTGAGCCACATCCGTTTCCCATCATGTGAGACTTTGACTCAGAATTGTGTTACATAAGAGAGTAGCTGTCATTGATTATAGATTAGGTGGTAAAATCATGGATTTGGCATATGTGGCAGTGATTCCCTGCTTCTTCTTGTTTGGGCAGCTTCCTCATCATGGAAGAAGTAGAATTTCCTTTGGCAGCCAGTTCTATGATGTGTTTGTTTTTCACTCAAAATTTTGTAAGTGATGTATACGTTAATAAATACATTTCTGCCCTAACTAGGTAGAATGGATTTTAGTGCCTGTTATCAAGAATGCTGGAAAAAAAAAAAAGAATGCTGACCAGTATAATAATTAGTACTAGGCCATAGATAATGAAGGAGATGGAAATATTTAATTGGTGATCTGTACTGGTTGGGTTTGGAAGCCATGAGAGTGCACAGTTCTGAAAGAGTTTTCTTAAATTATTATTACCTTTGATCACTTGGGGGAAAAGAGCCTCTTGAAAGCATGGTTTTGGTGGATCAAAGGGAAATGGCACAAAAGATACAAGGACTGTGGAGTGATTTGACTTCTAACTATGCTGGAGAGATTAAAGGAAGAATATGAATGCCTCAAGGTTTTAATCCTCATCTTAAACGTGGCCAGAGGTTTTCCTCACATACCCTAAAATAATCTCTTCTGCAGGAGAGCTTCAGGACTGACATAACAAGATCAGATACAAAGTATGATCCTTTGAGTTTAAACTGGACCCAGTTTAGACTGGAATTAATAATCTTGTCAATTTTTCTTATGTGAAATCTAGGGCACTAATTGAGAAAAAGTAGGGTCTAGAATCTGAAATAATGATACTAGGAGAAAATGGATAACTGAGTAATATCTCAATCCCCCATACCCTACTGAGTCTCTCTTGTCAGCAGAGGCTACTCCCTTTTCTCTGACTAATTAGGCTGGTCCTACCTTGCTTAAACACTTAGATAATCTGTTGCAAAGGGATGGCAAGTCTCCTTAAATACTAAAACTCCAAATTATAACTAGAGTCAGTATCCAGAATGCCCCAGAGACTGGTCTTAAAAGCAAATCTGAGAGAATTTATACGTGAATTTTAAGTTTCTCCTAATTTATACCAGGGCAGTATGTCAAGAATGCACAAACAGACTGTTACAACAGGCAAAGAGGAACGTAATTTTAGAATAGGCTGCATTTATCAATACATGTGGCCTTCCTAGAGATTTTGGATTGAAAGTGCTAGCTGGAATACCTAGGAGAGGCTCTATTTAGCTTCTCATTTGATTGATTGAAACCTGGACTCAATGGTGGCCTAGGTTGAATTGTAGCGGGAGAGTTCTGCCACACAGTGCCCTGCCAACCTTGCATGTCTCCACATAGACAAGCTTTACAGCAGTTTAATGTCTCTTTGCAGAATACCATGTGATTCCTATTGGAGGAATAAGTGGAAGATAAGCAGCCTAGTGAGGAGCCACTACGAAGTAGTTTCTCATCAGTCCCCCATCTTATGGTTGACTGCCACAAGGCCATTTCTCTTCCATCTCCTTAGTTGAGCACAGATTTTCTGCTTCTTTCTTCCTGAAGCTATGGCCATGGCCAAAAGTCTGCTTGGCTATAGTTTACAGTTGGCTTCTTAGTGTCCGTGCTACCTATCATCTGGTACTTCTAGTTCAGTGTTGCCCTGTGGGACTAGTGACATGGAGAGCAGATAACATGCTGATCTTGTTTTGCTGTGTCAGTAATAAACTCTCTCAATCCATTTGGGCTTCTTGTCTTTTTCCTGGCTGAATTTATGGAAGTGTGGCAAGCCAGCCTAGCAGCTGCAATAGTGACCTTTGTGACCCTTTTGGCCATTGAGCTGATATTTAGAGGTTCCTCGACTGCTGGTTATAAAGGAAGTTGAGTTTCTAGAATTTCTTTGATTATAATATGGAAGAAGAATTCAAGGACCGATAGGAAGATTTGAGTGGATTTATCATGTGCAAACTGTTCACCCACTTGACTAAATTCCCTGAGAGTGCCCATATGACACTGTGCACCAAGGCCTTGGCAAGGAGATCAGCAGAAGCATTGAAAAGTTCAGTAGTGGCTGTCTTCTGTACTCTTTGCTTGAAGGTCACTGAAAGGAACTCCTTTTTCAGTGGGGATAATGGATTCCCACTGTGGCAAAGGATAACAGTAGCATTTAACATAGATTAACATAGTTACTTTGATAGGCAGTAGGGCTGAAAAGGTAGTCATTCTATTTTAGCCCACAGTGTTCTTTGCTGATGACTAATTGACCATTGCCTTCCTTTAACTATTTCATTTAGGTCATCCACCAAGTCTGAGTTCATCTGTTTAACCAAGAAATCTCTAGTTCTTATGAACAGAGGCTTAATCTGAGTGGCCCAGTTTTCATACTTGGGTGATGGCCTGCCCTACCTATCTCAATTTTCATGCTCAAGTGTATTCACTCTTTGGGTTTTGTTGAAGAAGTCCCTAACCATAACATCACAATACATGTTAGCTTTCCTTCTAGCCTTCCCCAAAGGGGTCAGGTGCCTGTTTACCAGGATAAGTGTACTGTGAGAAAAGAAATATGCAGGGTTTTCTGGGAATATTGGTTCTAGCTCTTAGCTATTGCTAATATCTAGGGACCTATAAAACTACTGTTTTCCATAGATTTGACTTGGAGTTCACTGAAATGAACTTCAGTGGGGGATGAGGGAAAATGGACTTCTGATTCAAGTCCATCATACCAGAGCCAATGGGTCTACAACATATCCTTTGGTTATTTCCCCAGTTCCTGAATTTATGGTTGGAATAATATGCTCAACAAATGGCAGAATCCATATTTTGGTTCTTTGTTCTACGGAGGGTTGAGCTTTGATGAAGAATAGGCTAAGTGGAAACTTCTGGAGCTCTCTCTCCCTTCTAAAAAATAAACCAAAGCATAACTGTATCCCCTGCAGGGAATCCCAGATATTGGTGCCACAATTAAAGAGTTCCTAATACCATTGCCATTAATGTACTATGCTACTGACAAAAGAGTTTCAGAGAATTACAGCAGTAAGTTATATGAGAAAATATAAATTCTTACTAAAAGACATAAAATTGGAACAAATGGAAAGGCATTTTGTGTTCTTGGATGGGAAATTATATAAAATGTTAATTTGCCATACAATTAACATATATATCAAATACAATTCCAATTAAAATTCTTTTTTTTTTAATTAATTAATTTTTTATTGTAGGTAAAAATCAAAAGTTTCACAATACATACCTTTGTAAAATGATATATAAATATATATGCATATATGTGCATTTGCTTACAAAAATGTTATTTTTATATATATATATTTTTAAGAGGTGCTTAGATTACCTAAAATATTACACAGAACCTACCGGGATTCCCATGTTCCTCACCTCCCACACCTCCCACCACATCCCACACAAACATCTCCCACAAGTGTGGCCCATCACCCTCAATTGACTTACACATCCTGGGGCCTTGCCATCAACCATAGACCACAGTTCACATCGTAGACCACACTCTCTCCCACACAGTTCTGAGTGGTGTGTGCTGATTTAAAATGGCCTACATCCGTTGCCACAACGGCACTCAGGACAACCTCCAAATCCCTGTGATTGGGCAAAATGATCTGAAAGTTTATTTAGAAACATAAATGCCATGGGATAATCAACCAAAAAGTATGAAAAAGAAAAACAAAATAGGAAGACTTTCCTTACCAGAAATAAAAACATACCACAAAGTCACTGTTATCTTAGGAAAAGACAGGTTTATTATTGAAATATAGTAATTCAGAAATGGATCTCAGATATTTAATATATGACAAAGTTGTTCAATCAATTCAATGAGAAAATGGATTATTTAATAAATCATGTTGTCCCAATTGGCTAACAGTTTTAAGAAAATAGAAATAGACTTACAGTTTAGGTTATAAATTCTAGATGGAATAATTAAATAAATGTAAAATCAAAACAATTAAAATCTTTCAAGAATGTCTAGAAGACCATTTAAAATTTAGGGGGAGGGTAACCTTATTAACCAAGGCTGGTAAATTTAAAAAAAAGTATGTAGCCAAATATCTATAAAATTAATAAATAGACATAGGAAAGATCTGGAAAAAGTTTGTAAGACAATAACAAAAGGTTAATATTACAAATATATAAAAAGCTATTTTTAGTTGATAAAAAAAAAAAAAACCAAACAATGCAAAGGAAAAAAGACAAAGAATATTAGCAAGAGAGAAAATCCAATGGCCTACAAACATATATATTCAGATTGATTAATAACTAAGAAACTAAAAATTCCATCAATAGTGAAACATTACATTGTAACGCACTGTCTGGTAACAAAGATCTATACTACTTTATGCTGATGGGGACATGAGAAATTTATTTCTTTTCACTTATATCTGGTGGATTGTGAACTATTATAGACTTACAGAAAGCAATTTGGCTACATCTATTAAAATTTAAAGTTTGTCTATAGTTTGACCCAGCAATCTGATTCTGGGAATCTTTTCCATAGAAAAAAAAACATAAGATCCATACATAAGGGCCATAAGGACATATAAAAATAGATATTGATTATAGCATTGTTATTATTGCCAACAAAAAAAGGAAGTAAATGCTGATCATTAAATAAGTTAATGAATATCCCACTCCATGGGATATTATACTGTCATGGAGAATGAATTAGAGCTATTTCAGACGACTTGAAGAATTTTCATGACATATTACTGAGGGACAAACCAAGATACAGAAAAATGAATATAATATGACCCTGTTTTTGTAGAACAGGCAAAATGAGAATTCCTTTCCTTCATATTTGCATATGTCTAGATCTGTGAAGAATTGTTATATGAGTATTAAAAGATATGGTTGGTTAAAGATTAGGCTGTTAATGGGCATAATTGGGTGGCAGTTGGGTACAAACAGAAAAAGAAGAATAAAGACTTCACACATTTTAAAAAGGCATGTGTATGATCACATTTATGCATTTAAATAAAATTATACATATGTTTGGATACACATATAAAGAATTTAAATAAATATTTAAATTAGTGTTGGAAACAAAAGATTTTAAAAAGTTGAGTGGTTTAAAGTAATCTATCAAAATACAGATAGGCTTGGATTGGACTAAAAGAAATGAGCTCAGTTACATATATTTTCAAAAGACATAGCCAAGACAAAGAGACAGCAAGTTTGAAAATAAAGGCAAGAAAAATGTTATAAAAGAACTCTAAGTTTAGTAATATTTAAATTAGTATAATTCATGGAAAAATCTTTTAATATGCTGATAAAAGATACATTCCATTAAGAAGATATGAGTCATGAGCATTTTATGATTCACCAACATAGTTTCAAACTACATAATCAAACACTGGATAGTAATTAAAGTTGAAATTGACAATTAAAAATCAGCTGATCTAGTATGCAAAAAGTTAACAATGTAGAATGTTTCAATTAAATACAGTTAACCAGATTGATCTAATTTACATATATTTCTTATGGACAACATACTTTTTATTCCAAACACATATGGAATATTAAAAAAAGCACACCATCATTTAGACCATAAAGGTTATTTAAACAAATTCTTAAAAGCATAATGTATGCCATGTAAGAAATTAAAAACAGAAGGAATGCCAAAAGAACAATGAAGAAAACAAATTATCCATTTGGAAATGTAAAAGAAATGCACTGAATATCTGAAGTTAAAGTGTAAATCAAAATAGAAACAACACTATTAGAAATAAATGGTAAGAGTATACATTTATCCAAAATTGCAGAGCAGGCAGTGTTTAGAGGAAAATTTGTCTTTAAATGGCATTTGCTGGAACACAAAAAAAGACTGAAAATAAGTTAATATTTCAACTTAAGAAGCCAGAAAGAGAATAACAATCTATATCCAGTCTATAATTCTTTTCATTATATTTCCACTAATTTTCTTATTAAGGAAATGGAATTCCTTGTTTTTTTTTTTCCCAACTCTGAATATTTAACAGGAAGAAGTACTCTTATTTGAATAATCGTGTTGCATCTCTATCACACAGAGAAAGGTCTGCTTATGAATTTCACTTATCTCCCAAATTTAATAATTAAAGGAAAGACTTCACTATCTAATGTTGCTGGATCTTGTAGCTTAGAAGTGACCATTAAGGGGCAAGAAGGCTCTGAGGTGGAACTGTTCTTAGACATCTTTAGGTCTTAGGAAGCAGTTTGAAAGCTGGAGAATAATAGGGAACCACTGCTACTTTGCATATTAATGTAAAGAGCTGTTCTGTAGTGGACAGGAGCATCTGTGCACATTATGTTACAATTAGGAAAATATTTTCATTTACAGTATGAATTTTTTTTTTTTTTTTTTTTTTCAGGAGTACGGGGTATTGAACCTGGGACCTCATACATGGGAGGCAGGCACTCAACCACTGAGCTACACCCACTCCTATGAACTTTTACAGTACTTTAGAATTACTGTTTTTCTGAAAGATGGCTGTGTGTGGGTGTGTGTGTAAGTTCCCCCATGATTTTGCACATGTGAAAATTGGAGAAGCTGTTAATTTGAACGTTACTCTGGAGATCTTTTATTTTTCTTAAAAAAAAACTTTGTAACTTCATTTTAAAAAACAAATCAAAATAGCATTCAATAAAATATGACCCACAATACACTTTCTAGTTTTCTTTTTTTGAATGTTTGCATCAACGGTTTTGAGGGAATAGACCCAGTGCTGGTGTTTTTGCTTTAATTGGACATCTGCCTGAATCTCACTTTGCATCTGTCCTGGCCTTTACCTAACCCTCTGCCTCCCCAACACACACTGCATTCTGCTCTTCTGTGGAAGGGGCCCTGAGCCTACATTTTTTCCTCCTTTCTTTGTCTACCTTCTTCCCTATAATGCACAGCCCCATCCTCTCAGAGCAACAGTAAAATATTAGGAAGAAGATCTGAAGTTTAATGAATTTCTTTGCCTGGGTCCTATAGTTTCTCTACTGCTTCTATAGAGAAGATGATGAAAACTCATCATCTTTTCATTTTTTAGTTTTCGTGGAGCTTTGGCAGTGATTTCCTGGTTAACTTTGACTTCAGAACTCTGTAACCTCAAATTGCTTACCCAGAGTGAGGGATTAGAGGATCTGAGCTGCTAGATTATTCTCAGTTCAACAAATTATTTTCTTATAAACACATAGATATTCAAGAGGCAAAGGGATTATATCTACGATGGGAAAAATGCACAATATTTTGAATCAGTGGCTCCCCATGATTTGTAAACAAAAATCCAGGCTTCTTGGCAATAAAGGCCCACCACAAATTGTCCTGATTTACTTTTTAAATTTATCTTCTTTATTTCACCTCCTATGAACTTCGATGTAGGAGTGGTCACTCCCCTTGCCACCATCAAGCATTCCGTGACTTTTCAAGAATGGTTCCTTTCTTTAGTGTTATTTCTACCTGAAATGCCCTCTTCCTTTCATTCTGTATATATAAATCCTTTCCAAAAGCCACAAAATGCCTCAATTCTTTTCTATAAGCATTCTCATGCATCTTCCTACTTTCTACTCAGAACACATAAAATAATTGCTGTCAAATTATATAATAGCTCTTGAATTGTCTTACATTCATACTTGATTTACCTTTGTCTTTACGTTCACAGATGTATGCTCTTTGAGGGCCAGAAAATATATTGTTCTAGATAATATAATGCAATGCTTCCTGCATTGATGGCTCCTACTTACTATTTATTGATTGGTAGTTTATTAGCATGTAAATTATCTGAGAACAGACACTACATTTTAAAAATCCTTAATAGAATTTGCATACCAGAGGCCTGATTTGATGACTCAGAACTAAGTATGAAAATTACAATTTAAAAACTTAAGCCACAATTGCAGTATACAGATATGCCACGCGGTGGCAGCAAAGGAGCATCATTGTTGTCTCAGGGTTTGTATTACACTTTAGCCTACCAGAAATTATAATTATCTTATTAGCAAATTAAAAAGTACTTTTAATGTCTAACTAATTAACAAATAGAGTTAGTGGAATGCGCATTTTGTAATATAAAGAGCTGTGAAAAAGTCGATGGATATTTAATTGTCTTTATATATAAAAGCATTCCTTGAATCTCAAATTACTAGACCTCCTCCTCATTGTATTTTGCAATCAAATTCCTCCTCCTTCACTGTCTTACTTCTACTCTAAAAGATTCATAGGCATTTGGATGCTGTTTTGTGACATTTGGGTTTTGAGCCTGCGGTCCTTAGGGGCTCACAGGATATTCTTGGGCTGTATAGAATGCAGACCTATACAAATTCCAGCTGTTGATGGTACATGCAGTCCTTTTGCAGACAGCCTTCTTCTTAGGCATGATGCCTAAATTTAATTTCCATGTGTAAAGTCATACTTAAAGTATGTAAACTGAAACAGATGTTAGTACTCTGAGAATGCATTTGGTGCACGGAGGAACAGTTCCCTAGCCTCTTCTTCCACCCCCACTTATGTTGAATAGAAAAGGGCCTCTAGAGAACCATCTAATGTCTTTGACCCCATTAGCTTGTAGTAATTCATTCCTGGGAAACAGTTGCCCCAAATAAATGTTAGATTCTGCTTTGAACTTCTTCCTTAATGACAATATGATTTTCTTTCCTTCCCTATAAGCTTCAAACTTTGCTCAACTTTTTGAAATTTATTTTGCTGAAGGTTAACAGCAATAAAGCCAGATGCTTATGGAACACCAATGTACCTCTTCACTGCTGTGGTTCCAGGTAATAACAGTACTAGGTTGTGAAATATGTATGTGAAGTATTTTGAAAGCCTTCCAATATCTGAATTATGTTGGTGATGGTTCATCAAGTTCTAACCATGTGCTAATTTGTGCTTCCAATAATTTTCCAAAAGAAATTATTTTCATTTCTTTTTTTCCTTCTTTCCTTCCTCTCTCCTTCTCTCCCTTTCTCTTTTCAAAGATATTTTTTGAGGGCCTGCCTCAGGTACTATGCTAGGGTCAAAAATATGATTAAAACATATCTTGGTCTCAAGGAACATTCAATATAACTTAGGAATGAAACACAAAGACAAAAAACCATAATATAAGGGCTATTATAGTGGCAAAGAAAAATTATCTGACAGCACAGAACAGATAATTCCATAATATTGAAGAGCTGAGGAAGACTACAGAAAAGGTGATATTTGAGATGGGTATTGAACGATGGAGAAGAATTTCTCTAGGTAGTAAAGGTGAAAGCAGATTTTCCAGGCAGCAGAATGGAATGAGCATGAATATAAAGGGTTTTGGAATATGAAGGAGTCTGGTATTGTTTTCTTATAGATACATGGTGGTAGTGGTGGGGGGACTAGGTAATAAAAATAGAAAGGGTGAGGCCATATTTAGTCATACTTAAAGGTTTCGATATATGAATGCAAAATATTTCTTAAACTAAAAATTAGCAATTATAGTCTTAAAATTCTTCAGGGTGATAGATATATAACAACATTTTGCACAGTAGAAATTGAGATAGATATCATAAAACCTGATGTCCTTAAAGTTAATGAGTTATCTTCTAAATGCATCAATAAAATACATCAATCTACTAAAAATTGTGGCAATTTCCATATAGTCTCATAATTTTTTATATGTTATATAAAGAGAAAAGAGCCTCCTTTAATTTGTCTTTATATGTTTTCTTTTTTTCTTTCATTTTAAAATTTTTTCTCTTTTTTTTTCAGTTTAATTCATCGTTTTGTCTTCATATTTAATCATTCAAATCCAAAGACATTTAGATTTTAGATTAAAAAACAAAGTTTTAGTGCAAAATGCTGTTGATACATGATAATAATGTTGTATTAGTAATTAATTGGTAATTTGGCCAACTCAGATGGCTAAATGATAGGTCTAGTATATAAAAAATAGATCTAGACAGTTATTTTCTTAACAAAATAAAACTAAGTTCAAAGTGTATATGGAGAAAGAAAGAAACAAACAAACACAAAAAAGTGTATATGGAGAAACTTGTGTTCAAAAAATAAAATTCATGTTATTTTGTCTAGCTTTTATTTATTTTATTTTATTTTATTTTTAAGATTTATTTATTTACTTTATCCATTTTAACCCCCCCTTCCCCATTTGCTGTTTTGTGTCCATTCGCTGAGCAATTCTCTGTCTGTTTCCTGCCATCTCTTCTCATCCTCCTCCTCCAGTATCCTGGAGACCTCCGATGTAGGAGAGAGGTGTTCTGCCACCTGCGTCACCTGCGTCACCTTGGAGCTTTTTGGAGCATCTCTTCTTGTCTCTCCCCTGCGTCTCTCTCTGGTTACATCATCATCTTGCTGCATGGCTCCTGGGGCCTGGCAGCTCACCGGCACACAGAGCCTGGCAGCCCATGCGCCTTCTATATATATATTTTTTATTTTACCGGGAGGTCCCGGGGATCCAACCCAGGTCCCTCCATATGGCAGACGGACGCCCAACCATTTGAGCCATATCCGCCCCCTGTCTAGCTTTTAGATTCACTGATGGAAATGTTTTAGTAGCTCTTTGCTGTTTAGATACATGGTTCTGTATTTGAATTTTAAAAAATAAGTTAAATTTCCCTATTCCTGGTTTTGTTTTTGTTTTATTCTCAAGTCATACATCCTTTGGTATTGACTGTAAAGTATTGGTTAAATGAAAAAAAATAATGTTATTTGTTGGGACATATACAGATGTCTTTAAAAATATTGTTGGAGAAGATTTAGCCTGAAGGTACATTATATGTTTTATTTTCTATTGGATCAGAATACAACATACTTCTAAACTGAGAGAGAACCATTCATATTCATGCTTACATTTAATGTCTGACATTTAATTCCCTTTTTATTTTTCAATTTTATTTATAATTATAAAATAAACAGAATCTAAGTGCTTTACTTTCCATTTTAAAGTTTCCATCAAACTGTGGTTTGGGAGTGGTATAAAACTATTATGACATTCTTTACATTTCCTAGTCTGCTTGAATAATTTCATAAACAGTACAGCTTCAGTGATTTCATCTTGTAACAAATAAATTCAACTGTACAGAGGAGTATTATAAATATTGCGTTCTTATTCTTTTACATTGAAATATTTTTAGAATAAAGTGAATATTTTAAAGTAATTAGGTGGTAGTTTTAATCTGAATTTCCTTATTATTATAGGTTTCCCACTTTGCTTTCTCAATTAGAAGTGGAAATATAACTAACATTAATTAATTAATTAATTTTTTAAAAGTATCAGGGTCCAGGAATTGAACCCTGGACCTCGTTAATGGGAAGCCGGTGCTCAACCACTGAGCCACATCGGCTCCCCTGAGTTGGTTTTTTCATTTGTTTTGCTTGTTGTTCATTTTTATTTTTTTCAGGGGGCACTGGGAACTGAGCCCGGGACCTCCCATGTGGGAAGCAGGCGCTCAACTGCTTGAGCCACATCTGCTCCCAACGTTAATTTTGTTTATTTATTTATTTTATTTATTTCTCCCTTCCCACCCCCTTGTTGTTTACACTTGCTGTGTCTGTTCATCTTCTTTATTTCTTTAGGAGGAACCGGGAACTGAACCTGGGACCTCTGACGTGGGAGGGAGAAGCCTAATCGCTTAAGCCACCTCCGTTCCCTGCTTTGTTGTGTCTCTCGTTGGGTTTTTCCTCTTGTGTCTCCTTGCTTCATCTTGTCACGTCAGCTCACTGCGCCTGCCCATCATGCCAGGTCACCATCCTGCTCATCCTCTTTAGGAGACACCGGGAACCTCTGCTTCCTGCTTTGTTGTTTCTCTCATTATGTTTTTTCTTCTTGTTTCTCTTGTTGCATCATCTTGTTGTGTTACTTGCCATGCCTGCCTGTCGTGCCAGCTTGCTGTCTTCTTTAGGAGACACTGGGAACCAAACCACAGACTCCCCCATGTGGTAGGCGGGAGCACAGTCGCTTGAGCCACATCCCTTTTCCCCAAACATTAATTTTTAAGACTTCTTAAAGAATATATAAGGGGAAACTAGCAATAATTTCCTTGTTCCTTTAACTCCTTACAGAATACTGTAGAACAATGCTAAATGAGCAATGACTTGCATTCCTGATCAGCTAGGGCATACATCCTAGCTTTAAAAGTAAATTTCTATTTCTCTAATTCTGAGAATCTAATCCAGAATCTACCCTGGGTCATTTTGAGTATAATTTTCTGTTGAAACAAAAGCATACCAGTAACTTTCAGAAAAAAGGAGAAGAAAGTATTATCTATAAATAAGGATAAATGCCATGAAATGAAAATTTTATAAAGAAAACCTCAAATAAGGGAATGGGACTCTGGACTGATTTTCAGGTAAATTACTAGTCATAAAAATTAAACTTCAGGGAAGCGGATGTGGCTTAAGCAGTTGGGCACCTGCCTGCCACACGGGAGGTCCTGGGTTCGGTTCTCCATACATCCTAATGAAGACGAGCAAGACAGCAAGCTGATGTGATGGGCTGGCGCAGCGAGCTGACGCAACAAGATGATGCAACGAAGAGACACAACAATGAAACACAATGAGAGAGACAACAAGCAGGGAGTAGAGGTGGCTCAAGTGATTGGGTGCCTCCCTCCCACATGAGAGGTCCCAGGTTTGGTTCCCAGTGCCTCATAAAGAGAAGATGAACACATAAACAGCGAGTGCAAACAATGGGGTGGGGGGCGGCTGAGGAGGAGGGGGATAAATAAATAAATCTTTAATTAACAAAAAAAACTTGAAAAGGCAAGTGAGCACTCAGATCATGGACACTCCCCAGTTATTCCACATTCCTGTGATTGTTTCCAGGCTTCATTTCTGTAACCATTGAGTAAATAATCCAGTTTATTACATCAGAATAACCAACAGACTCACAAATATACCTGGGTAATGTGATTAATTGATTGTGTTATGAGTTACATGTAATGGCTTTCATCACTACATGCCACTGCGGTTAACACTAAGTCAAGGGAATAGTAGATAGAGGTGGTGATTGTATCTTATATGACTTCTATCCAGTGTTTAGAAAGTTGATGTAAAGTAAGGATAAATTAGTAAAAGAAGTAAATTAGTACATTATACATAATACATTATATTTTTATTTATATATATATATTCTAATTTGAGGTATGATATTAAATTTTACCATGGTTCACGGAGTTTCATTCCTTGGGTTACTTTCCTTTTTATGATTTATATCCTGTGGTCCTTGTATCAGTATTATTAACTAAGAGTTTGATGTTTTTAGAAGTCTTATTTGAATGCAGTGTGCCAGCTCTGTTTACATATTAATGTTATCTAGGCCCTTTCTTCATAGATCAGACTATTTGAGAAGCAAACAGCTAAACTGCACATGTGGCTAGGAACTGTAGCTTATCTACAATGGCTAGTATACTAATGTCTGTTAGGCTGAGTCAATTTACCTTTTGCTTCAGCTTCAGCTATGTCTTCTGATCCCAGCTAATTAGTATTATTTTTACTCAGGTTTGTATTCACTTACTCTTGTCCTTCACATAAAAAGAATAATGGCTTTCAGATTTGAAATGGGTCCTTTATGCTAAATAATTGGCTGCTAATTGGAGTTGTAAAGAAATATAACACAATTTCTTTACAACTCCAGATATTAGGTGGATTTCATCTTGATGTAAATCAAGCTCATGAATCTAGGTGAAAGGTGGCCAGGTAAGCAGAGCCAGGCAACTCAATTTTGATTTGAATAGCCTTAATGTATAATATTTTCACATCAAAAATATTATATCCTCAGTAAAAGATGTTTCATCTGCCATACAAAGATCTGGAGTTTAATTGCTATTACTGGAAAGGTAACCTTAATATTTTTCATTTCCCAGAAAATGAAAAACAGAAAAACCCTCATTTCCTGGCTACATGTCAACTGTTCCAAGTGTCTTAAAGCAAAGAAAATGGAGCCTACATTTGTTCAGTACAACAGTGCTAGTAAAAGTGTGTTGTCTTGCAGTGTTCTTGCAAGTTAATTAATTTTGTTGCTTTAGAAAGATATTGTTTCCATTAAACTTATGCCTTGGGTTAGGTGATTCATAAACAGGGGAGTTGGAAATGGAATCAGTCTCTTGAGCCTATTTACATTCTTAATCATACACAGCTGCTGAGTTGATGGAGCATTTTGGATTTTTCAAAGGGAGAATGAATCTTATCTTTTGTGATTAAAACATTAGATTACTGTCAGTAGGCCAATACCAAATGACATAATCGCCTAGAAAACTTAAGTATTGAAGAAGGTGGATGTCCCTTTTAATGTGTGGAGAGCCCCTTTTTAGGTATTCTGAACTCAGCTTTTAGCACATTTTTCAAATCTCTCCTTTGATGCAAACCAGCTGTAGCTATGTTTTTGCATGATATAAACATTCCCCTTCTCCTCCCCCGTATTTTTAAACTTCCCAGGCTCAATGTAAAGGATTTAAACGTTGTAGATTCTTTTTATCATGCGCTTCCTATATCCATTTACCTTTTTACCTAAATGGACTTTTATAAAGAAAACTTTTTCAGAGATGGAGTTTGGATACTTATTTGAAGCAAAAAACCTAAAAATGGTTGAAAACAATAATTTTCTTAAAAATTTAGTATCAACTTTAAAAACACTCTTATAGTATAGGCATTAAAAAATCTTCAAATGCATTTCCTGCTTGGGAAGAACTTGACTAGCACCAACACTGCAAATTCGTACGTGTTTAAAAGATATTTTAGTTGAAACAGACAAACAGATTACATTTTTTCCCCTTTTAGTTTACAGGAAATAATCTTTCCAGTTTTTTCACCTCTTATAAAATGCATCTCCATCTCTTTCAATGTTTTGGTGATAATTTTTCTATGGGACTCTGTGTCTCAACAATGTTAAGACCAGATCATCTTGCAACATCATTGTTGAATTTCCCACACCTTAGAAACTGTATTATCAAATTAATAGCCATTTCCTGGCATCTTGTGTTTGAATAACATCATGCTCAAGTGGCTTTTAATATAGAAGTAATTCAGTTTAAACCAATTTTCAAACGATTTTCCTAGTTACATTACCAGAGGTCAGAGCCAGGTTGATCATGTCTAATTACAGACATTTTCCCGTTTAGAAATTTTCTTTTAAGAGCTCATGGAAGGCATTGTCTGGTGGAGTTTAGCAGGGGGAAGAACTTGATTTTGGATAGAGAAGTGCAAGGGTAAGATAATAATTTATGACAGGAAAAACATACTATAATTGCTTTTATTTTATCAAGGTATCCTTTTTGATGGTCTTGGATATTTCTGAACATAAGTAAACTTTTAGTAGAGTTTGAAATAGTATCATCCTAGAGATGAAGTCCATCAACTTCTTCCTTTTAGTTGTGAAATATTTTGTCACTCAAAAAAATGGAATATATTAAAGGAAGTATATCTTAAAAAGCATCAATCCCATGTTTTTTAAGAATTATATATAAAAATTAAAATGAGGTTGAAATTAAAATTGACAATATCCAACACATTTTTAGTAATGAAATTTCTTTCTGTCACTTTGAACTTATTTTTTTCCTCCTGATAAATTTCATTAGTTATTCACTTATTAAAAATTTTAATATTGGCATTTAGAAATGTGAAAGTAAATTAGTTTTTGAATGTGCATTGACCTCCCCTGAAATAGGCTATTTGTATATTTTCCTTTAATCATTCTATGAAGTGGTCACTAATACTCTAGAAAGAACTAAGCTACCTATATTCAGTGCTTGAATAAAAATAAATGATTTCAAGGGATGCAATAGATTAATTCAATAGCCCAAAAATTAGCTCCTAAAAGATCACAAATGTTGACTAAGTTTTGACATTGCTTGCAAAAGTCATTAAAAGGACCCTGAAACAACAGAACTCTTTGAATGAAATGTACTGATTCCACCATATTGGGTTCATACTTACAGATAACCATCTGGTCTTATGTGTATTTTCCACTGTGAACATGAAATGAATTGTGTACAAGTTTGTCTTTTCGATTTAGCACAGTATTATATTACATGCCTCTGCTTTATATTTTTAACCTAGTTCTCTTGGTTCTGTATTTCCTGTGTGCTTCCCTAATAGACAATATGTAGAATGTCCTGTAGAATACAATTTAGCCTTAAGTAAATTTGTGACAAAAAAACAAATTAAAAGGATAATTTAATTGCAAATGTATATCTTTTGTCATTGGTTATTAGAGTATTTCTACTTATTTTCAGTTAATTAATCCCAATATTTTCCATTTGGTAATAATAATTATTATTATATTGTAACTAAAGCCAAAACCTATAGAGATCTCTCTATATGCCAGGAAGTACTTTTCCTGAATTATCTAATTTATTTCTTATAGCTACCTTATAAAGTATGTACAATTATTATCATTTTGTAGGTGAGGAAACCATGGCACACAAATATTAATTAACCCATCGAAAGTCACATAGCTAGCAAATGGCAGAAACAGTATGGTACCCTGCCTGTCTCTAGAGCTCTTGCTGTTCCCCACAGCCTCCCTTAATAGGAAAAAAAATGAAAGAATATCAATATTCGATAATGCAATTAATGTGAACTACCTAAGTCCTCTTATGTCCAAAGATTAGTTAAACAAGAAAAGCAAGCACAATTGGCTTAAAATAAAAGTAAAATATTTTTTAAAAGTAGAACACTCCAAGTTCCATATCTCTTTTTTAAGTTTCTTCTGAATAGAAAAAGATTTTTCGTAAGTGAAAAATCTGACATTTAACAAAAGACAAATGTGAAGAATGCCCATAGTCTACCAGAGACATACTATTAACACAAATACGATATTCTAGGAACCACATATATATTACATATTATTGATTTTTTTACAAATATTGAATCTTACCATGTATGTTCTATAATTTGTGATAATTTCTCTAACAATGTATCAATTATTAGAAAGATTTATTTTTATAATCCCTCTATTGACTAGTTAGGTTGTTTTTACAATTACCTGCTATTAAAGTAAAAAGCAGGATTGATTTACTGAAAATGACATATGAAAAAGGTAATAAAACAAAAAATCCAAATACCTGAAAATGTACAAAATATAAAGATACCTGAATGTTATGAAAAGTTTATAACAACTTGATTGTACATTTTAGACGGATTGTATGATGTGTGAATATACCTCAATAAAATTGCTTTAAAAATTTTAAAAAAAGTTGTAACAAAATCATAAATATTCCAGAAAACAGTGTTTGGGGATATTTCTTTTAGACCTAAGAGTTGTTTTGCCCTAATGAGTCTACCAACTTGCTTTCAATCTTGCTTTTTAAATTGCATGTTACTACTTTTTTTCAAACTTCATTTCAAATTCAAAAAATAAAATAACAGACAAAAGGCAGCTTAACAAGTTATGGAAGCATTACTCCAAAAAATTTCTGTCCAGGCACTTTTATCTCATCTAATCCTCAAAACAAACTCAGTTGTTCCTCCAGTGTTCAGAAAGATACACAGCTGAACACAGACTGGTTAAATGGCATAATCAAGGTCTGCATGTGTGTGTCTGTGTGTGTTTTAAAGGTTTATTTATTTATTTATTTGTGCCCTGCCTCTCCCTCTCCCCCCCATTGTTTTGCACTCACTGTCTGCTTTCTGTGTGTTCTTCTGTGCCTGCTTGTCTTCTCTTTAGGCGGCGAGTAGATAGAGGCTGCTCAATCTTTTGCGCCACCTCAGCTCCCTGATTTTTGCTGTGTCTCTCATTGTCTCTCTTCTGTGTCTCTTTTTGTTGTGTCATCTTACTGCGCCAGCTCTCTGCGGGGGGCCAGCACTCCTGCATGGGCCAGCACTCTGCGTGGGCCAGCTCGCCACATGGGCCAGCTTGCTTTTCACCAGGAGGCCCCAGGAATCAAACCTTGGACCTCCTATATGGTGGACGGGAGGCCAATCACTTGAGCCACATCTTCTTCCCAAGGGCTCCTTGTTAATGAAGAAAATGAAGAAGAGAAAAAAAAAAAAAAACTTAATCATATTCATATCTCATAAAACTAAACCCCATGCTACTATTATGGAGCTTGTATCAACTAAGCATCTTCATGGAGAAGGAGAAAAAATAGGTCATTTACCATGTAGGTCAGGGGCTCTCAATCTTGGCTCCATATTAGTTGCATCTGGAGAGCTTTAAAATTACTAACATAGAGATTCTGATTTAATTGGTATGGGGTGTGGCCTGGGTATCCTGATTTTAAAAGTTTCTCAGGTACTGACATTACCAAATATTGGCCTGGCTGTGGAGCAGTTGGAAATAACTCCTGGTGGGCAGGTAAAATGGTATAACTGCTTTGGAAAAACAGTTTAACAGTTTCTTATAATGTTAAGTTATATAGTTCCCTCATGACTCAGCATTTCTCCTCCTAGGTGTTTGCTTAGGAGAAATGAAAATATAAAACCACCTGAAGACTTGTGCACAAATGTTCTTAGTAACTTTATTCCCAATAACCAAAAGCTGTTAACAGCCCAAATATTTCTCAACAGGAGAATAAACACATTATGATATATTCATACAATGGAATACTACTCAGTAATAAAAGGAGGATGAACTAAGTGATGAATGCACAACTATGTGATTATACCAAATACCATTAGTTGTATACTTTGGATGGATTGTATGCTTTGTTAATATGTATCAATAAAACTGATTTTCTTTTTGAAAAAAGAAGAAACTACTCATATATGCAACAACATGGGTTGTGTTAGGCAGCATCCTAAGATGACCCTCAAGATTTTTTCCTCCTTGGTGTATACCTACTGTTAAATTCCTCTGAGTGTGGGTGGAAAGTGTGAATATGAATGAGATATCACTTCTGGAATTATGTTACAGTATATGGCAAAAGGGAGATTACTCTGGGTGGGCCTGACCCAATCAGGTGAACTCTTTAAAGGTGGAGAATTTTCTGTAGCCGGTCATAGAAGAGGAAGTCAGAAAAAGACACTCTGGATGACCTGGAGAAAAGCAAAATCCATAACTGAACGGCCTTTGGGAGCCATGTGGCAAGGAGATGCATGTGGTCTGTAGCAGCTGAGAGTGGTCCTCAGTGAATAGCTACCAAGAAAATAGGGACCTCAGTTGTACAGTCACAAGGAAATTAATTCTTCCAACTAGTGAGTTCAGAAGAGAACCTGAGTCCCAGGGGAGAACAGCTCCAACTGACCCCTTGATTTCAGTTAGTAAGACTCTCAGATGAGAATCCAGTCATATTGTACCTGAACTTCTAACCTACAGAAACTGTAACATACTAAATTTGTGTTGTTTTAAGCTGTTAAATTTGTAGTAAATTGTTACACAGCAGGAGAAAACTAATACATGGATGAATTTCACAGATGTTATGCTGAGCAAAAGAAACCAGACTCGAAATAATACAAACTGTACAATTCCATTTACACAACTGTGTTAGTCAGCTAGCCAAAGGGATGCTGAAGCAAAGTACCAGAAACCTGGTGACTTTTATAAAGGGTATTTATTTGGGGTAGAAGCTTACAGTCACAAGGCCCTAAAGAGTCCAACTCAAGGTACCATAAGAAGTACTTTCTCACCCAAAGTCTGTTGCCACGTGTTGACACAAGATGGCAGATGGCGTCTACAAGGGTTCAGCCTTCCTCCTCCCTCTTAAGGCTCCATGGTCCCAGCTTCTTCTGATCTCAGCTGTAGGCTGGCATAAGGCTTGTCTCTCTCCCCAGGACTTGTTTCATTCCAGGCTTTGCTGCTCTAGTCTCTTCACAAGGTCAACTGTAGACTATCAGGCTCATTTCTCTTCCCAGGGCCTCTGCCGTGTCTCATGAGCTGTCTCCATTCCTCTGGGTTCTTCTCTTGTGCATCTACTTCTGTGTGAGAGTCTGTTTTATATCAGCCCAAGGGGCCTGGGACTCAATGCTGAGTCGTACTCTAATGACATGAGTGAATCAAAGCCCTAATCTTAACATAATTTAATCAGACATCTCAGCTGAATCTAATACATTCAAAGGGTATCATGCCCAGAGAAACAGACCAGCTTACAAACATAATCAATATCTCTTTTTGGAATTCATAAATAATATAAAACTGCCACAGTTACTTTCTAAAGCAGTTCCAAATGAGGGAACTTTCTGGGTAGGTAGAAATATTCTATCTTGAGGTAGAGATGTGAATTATATGGTTGTATCCATTTGAAAAAAATTGTACTTCTAAGATTTGTGCATTTCAATGTATGTAAACTTTTATACTGTTAAAAACTACAAAAAAACATACTTGAATGGAGAGTCGGGAGTGATGGATTACCCTGGTGATTACCCTTATGGCTCTTTCCCTTCTCCCTTTCGTGGCTTTGCAACAACCTGGCTCAGCAGGAGCATCAAGCCTGCTTAATGTAAGAAGAGCAAGGTCTGTCATTGACACCTGCTATGTTGCTGAGTGATTTCTTAGCTGAGCTCTAGGTGCTCCCCTTTTTAAACAGCCACTTCTTCACATAGAGAGATTGAGAGGTGAAAAATTTTGTTTGTCTGGTTTTTGTTTTTTATTATTATTGAAATAATGAAAATAATAATGATTGAAGTGATGAATGCACAACTATATGATTATATCAAATACCATTGATTATATACTTTGGATGAATTGTATGCTTTATTAATCTGTATCAATAAAATTGATTTGTTTAAAAAAAAACCCACTTCCCCAATCAGGAAGCTCCCATTGTTACATGGTCCAGTAGGAGTTTATCCTGTCCTTATACTAACTGACAATGATACAGGGGCAGGGTTTTTCTCCTGGAATGGTGACTCTAACTGTGCTCAGCCTAGGCATTCCACTCTGTGTGATATGAGCACTCAGGGTATCGTATATTCTGATGTTTTTTTCTACTTGTAAATTTTCTGCTCAATAAACCTTACTTTTTGTTTACATGGTGTGTTTCTAGTGCTGTTTTTCTGTTTCCCATGAACAAATGTTGTTTACCACTGAAGCTGGGGAGTTGCTGGATTCCTCTAGTTTCTTGGTTATGTTGCATAAAAGAATTTAAGAAAATACCAGTTTACTTAGCCCAGTAAAAAGAGTTTATTGAGAAATGAGAGAAAAGAACAGAAGTACACACCCAGATGTGGATACAGGCTCCTCCAGGCGAAGAGAGAGCATTTGGGGTTGGGGAACTGCCTTAAAGCCGTTCTTCACTCCTCCCCTTTTCTAATGTTGGGAAAGGAGCCCCAGCTCTTTGCTGTTCTGATTGGTTACCTCACCTGTTAGCTCTCAGGGGGCAATGATGAGGCCTTTTATTTGGAGTTATCCAGGACCGATAGGGAGGCCTTTTTTGAGTTATCCAGGGCTTCCCCTTGACCCTGGAAAGAGTTCCAAATGGGGATCTTGAGGCCAGGGTCTTGGCAGGGTCTTTCCGGCTTTGTTCTTGGTAGCGGGGGTGGGGGGTGAGGGGGTTTTCGGTGGGGTCCTGATGGTAACCAGGACCTGTAACTGGTAGCTCTGGACTCTATCAACCACTATGACCCCACAGCAGTAAAGCTCAGAAATAGGTGGGTCACATAGCATTGCTATAGCAATGGAAAGAAAGAAAAACTAAGGAGATGTAAACCTGGGAAGTTTCCAAACATTTTTGAACATCCTAGAAGCTGGAGCATTTTTGCTAGACCTTGTTCCCCTCCTTGTTTAAATTTTGTTTTGTTTTAATTATTTTTTGTCATACTGCATACTTGATATGGAATTTCAGCCTAGTATGGATGAACCAGTGGTCTGGCTGGATATACTTTTTAAGGTGAAAAATTTAAGTGACATAATATGGAAGGGAGAGAGTAGCCAAAACATAGCTACCTGACTCAGAATGAAATTTAAAAGAGCATGGGTCAGAGAGGTTCCATTTCTGTTGACTAGGTTTTTTCAAGCAAGTCCTTCTGTTGAGAATGATTACAAATTCTGAATAAAATATTAGAAAGAAAAGAACATTTATATAAAGGCATCAGAGAGCTAAATCAAGATTTGGAAAAGAGGGAAACCAATAAAAATTAGTCCAGCATTTGGGATTTGGGAACACTTTCTCCCAAAGAAAATTGCAGATTTCAAAAGTGTAAACAATGGTCAAAAGGCTCCTAGCAGAGGTTTTGTGAGAATTATGGGGTAGGAGGAATGAAAAAATGGAGTTCAGGATCTCTAGTAAATATCCTATCTTTAAACTTGGGACCTTTAAGAGCTATATCCTAGAGTAAAGGTGCAATAGAAATGAATCAGCCATTACAGCTGCTAAAGGCCAGTTTCAAATGATCTTAATCAATGGATTAAAATGAACTGTTCTTAGCCTTACTGCCTGATGGAAGCAAAAGTAAATTCTCTGTAAGAAGATAACATGATGCAGATACTTAAATTATCTTTACAATCTTTTTTATCTGCAGTATCTGCTACTCAATAAAAACATAATGCATTCATATACAGAGAAAAGGATTGACCAAAGCCAAAGCTGACAGAAACACTTTCAGGAGATAGAAATGCTAGAGTTATTCAGCATATATTTTAAAATAATAACTGTGATTAATAGTCAAGGACGAAGAATTTCTGTAGAAATCTAGAAAATGTAAAAAATAAAAAAGGATTTCTAGAACTCAAATAACTGAAATTAAGAACTTAATGGATAGTTTAACAACATTATAAATACAACTACAGAATTAGTAATCTGTTATATAGAATATAAGAACATGTTCAGACAGATACACAGAGACAAAAGGATAGAAATTTCAGAAAAGAATATGAGATATATGAGACCAAAGAACAAAGGTTCAGTGTATGTGTAATTGGAGTTCCAGAAGAAGAAGAAAGAGAATGGCCACAAATGAAATATTTGAGGAGATAATAGCTGAGAAATTTCCAAAACTGATTGAAGAAATTAAGCTACATATTCAAGAAGTTGCTATGGACTCTGAGGATATATGTGGAAGTTTGATGTTATTTATGAATTCCAAAAAGAGATATTGATTATGTTTGTAAACTGGTCTGTTCCTCTGGGTGTGATACCCCTTGATTATATTACATTCAGTTGAGTTGACTTTGATTAAATTATGTTTAGATTAGGGCTTTTATTCAACCATGTCATTAGGACAACTCAGTTTGAGTCCCCACCCCCTTTTTGGGCTATATAAATGGACACTCAATCAAGGAGATACACAGAAGATACATTGGAATAGAGAGAGCTTTCATAGACATGGTAGAGGAGAGAACTTGGTCCTAGGGCCCTGGAGAGAGAGGAGCCGTTCACCTGATAGTTTGCAGCTGAAGAGACTAGAGCCCTCAGCAGCTAAGAAGGCCTGGAAAGAAACGAGCCTTCCAGCCTACAGCTGAGATCAGAAGAAGCTGGGACCACAGAGCCTTAAGAGGAGAGGAAGGCTGAACCCTCACAGACAACACCTGCCATTTTGCTTCAACACATCACAATAGACTTTTGGTGAGGAAAGTAGCCTTTAGCGCCTTGTAACTGTAAGCTTTTACCCCAAATAAATACCCTTTATAAAAGCCAACAGATTTCTGGTACTTTGCATCAGTACCCCTTTGGCTGACTAATGTAATATATATGAAGAAAACCATACATAGGCAAACCAAATATAGTCTACACACACATATGGTCATGAAATCAGACCAAGAAAAGAGATGTATTAGTGTTGCCAGATTTCCTGTAGGTTCTTGGCTGTGTTACATAAAAGAATTAAAAAAACATGCTGGTTTCGTTTAGTTAGGCCAGTAGTTTATTAAGGAAATGAGAGAAGAGAATAGAAATTGGAGGAAAAACAGATTACGGGTCCCAGGTATACTTGCGGGCTGGTCCAGGCAGAGAAAGGAAAAAAGGGACGATTTAGCCTCTGAGCTTGCTTTTTTTTTTTATTACGGGTAAAAATCAAAATTCTCACAATACATACTAACATTTGCAAAATGATATATAAATATATATGCATATATGTGTATTTGCTTACAAAAATGTTATTTATATATATATATATATA
>JAKSZT010053929.1:49077051-49150821 GCA_026826555.1 Tolypeutes matacus
CCTAACTCATTCTATGATGCCAACATTACCCTAATACCAAAACCAAATAAAGATACCACAAGAAAGGAAAATTACAGACCAATTTCTCTAATGAACCTAGATGCTAAAATCCTTAACAAAATACTTGCTAAGCGCATTCAACAACATATCAAAAGGATTATACACCATGACCAAGTGGGTTTCATCCCGGGTATGCAAGAATGGTTCAATATAAGAAAATCAATCAATGTAATACACCAAATAAACAGATTGAAAGAAAAAAATCACATGATCATCTCTATAGATGCAGAAAAAGCATTTGACAAAGTACAGCACTCTTTCCTCATAAAAACACTACAAAAGATAGGAATAGATGGAAACTTTCTGAAAATGATAAAGGGTATATATGAAAAACCCAAAGCTAACATCATTTTCAACAGTGAAATCCTAAAAGCCTTCCCTCTGAGATCGGGAACTAGACAAAGATGCCCACTTTCACCATTCCTATTTAACATTGTCTTAGAAGTACTTGCACGAGCTCTGAGACAAGAAAAGGACATAAAAGGCATCCAGATTGGAAAAGAAGAAGTAAAAATTTCATTATTTGTAGATGACATGATCCTATACATAGAAAGCCCTGAGAAATCGACAACAAGGCTTCTAGAACTTATAAAGGAGTTCAGTAATGTTGCAGGCTATAAGATCAATGCTCAAAAATCAGTAGCATTTCTGTACACCAATAATGAGAAAACTGAGGAGGAAATCAGGAAAAAAATACCATTTACAATAGTAAATAAAAGAATCAAATACCTAGGAATAAATTTAACTAAAGATGTAAAGGACTTATTTACAGAAAACTACATAACACTGTTAAAGAAAATCAAAGAAGACTTAAATAAATGGAAAAATATTCCCTGTTGATGGATAGGAAGACTAAACATCATCAAGATGTCTATCCTACCCAAACAAATCTACAGATTTAATGCAATCACAATCAAAGTCAACACTGTATTTTTTTAAGGAACTGGAAAAACTAACCACAAAATATATTTGGAGAGGCAAGAGGCCCCAAACTGCCAAAGACATATTGAAAAAGAAAAATGAAGTTGGAGGTATCACACTACCTGACTTTAAAACATACTACAAAGCTACAGTGATCAAAACTGCGTGGTATTGGCACAAGGATAGACCTACTGACCAATGGAACTGAATTGAGAGTTCTGATATAGATCCTTGCATATACAGTCATCTGATATTTGACAAGGCCACGAAGCCCACTCAGTTGGGAGAGAATGGCCTCTTTAACAAGTGGTGCTTGCAGAACTGGATATCTATATCCAAAAGAATGAGAGAAGAATACCATCTCACACCTTATACAAAAATCAACTCAAGATGGATCAAAGATCTAAATATAAGAGCCCAAACCATAAAGACCTTGGAAGATAATGTAGGGAAGCATCTACAGGACCTTGTAATCGCAAATGGTTTCATGAACTTCACAGCCAAAGCACGAGCAGCAAGAGAAAAAATAGATAAATGGGATCTCATCAAAATTAAAAACTTCTGCACCTCAAAGGATGTTATTAAGAAAATAAAAAGGCAGCCTACCCAATGGGAGAAAATATTTGTCAACCATATATCTGATAGGAGCCTAATATCCTGCATATATAAAGAAATCCTACACCTTGAAAATAAAAGGACAAACAACCCATATAAAAAATGGGCAAGTGACCTGAAAAGACACTTCTCCAAGGAAGAAATACAAATGGCTAAATAGCACATGAAAAAATGCTCAACATCGCTTGGTATCAGGGAAATGCAAATCAAAACTACAATGAGATACCATCTTACACCAATCAGAATGGCAGCTATTAAAAAAACAGCAGACAGTAAATGTTGGAGAGGATGTGGAGGAATAGGAACCCTCATCCACTGCTGGTGGGACTGCGGTATGGTCCAGCCACTGTGGAGGACAGTTTGGCGGTTCCTCAGAAAACTAACAATAGATCTTTCGTATGATCCAGGAATTCCACTGCTGGGTATATACCCAGAAGAACTGAAAGCAAAGACACAAACAGATATATGCACACCAATGTTCATAGCGGCATTGTTCACCTTTGCCAAAAGTTGGAATCAGCCCCGGTGCCCATCAACAGACGAATGGATAAGCAAAATGTGATACATACATACAATGGAATATTACTCAGCTGTAAGAAGGAACAAAGTGCTAACACATGGAATAACCGTGGATGAATCTTGAAGACCTTATGTTGAGTGAAGCAAGCCAGGCACTGAAGGATGAACAGTATATGACCTCACTGATCTGAACTGAGGAAAGTGAGCAGTCTCTGAGAACCATTGTCTGAAAGATAGGTTAACAAGGGAGAGTAAGAGAAGAGCAGGCTTTGAGCCATCACCCATATGGACATAATCTATGGTAAAGGGATAGAGTGTGGTTGCATGTTGGGAGATGGGGCAGAAGGGTGGTGGTGTTCCTGGGTTTGGTGGTGTGGCACTGGCGGGTGGGTGGATTAGGAAGGGCAGGTTCAAATTCCCAGGGCATGTAACTGTGAATCTTGACATTCCATGGGTCGGGATAGGGTGGTATCATGGGCCCTGGGGGACTGGGGGGAAGGGAACAGTCAAGATCTAATGGGGTGTTTGGTGGTCATGGGGAAGGTTTTTCATTACCTTACAGTAATGGACACAGGACATGGTAAATATCATTAAAATTATTTTAAAAAAGGGGGTGGGGTTAATATGGGGTGGGGAAGGGTGGGGTGGTTTGATATCTGGGAGTCTCTGGCACTCCATGTGTGACTTTGCTGTGACCTAAAACTTCTTTGAAAATTAAATGAAAAATTGGGAGACAATGGGGATTGAGAGGGGGAATGTGTCACGGCACACCGGACATCCAATAACACAGTGATAAAAGGAAGGAAAAAAAAAAAAGAATAAATAAATAAATAAATAAATAAATAAATAAATAAACATATATTTAAAGGCATTTCTTTTGCTTTTTTCCCCATTTTTTGTATGTTCCAATCCGCTAATTATATTTTGTTTTGTTTTGTTTTTTGTTTGATTATTTGTTTTTTTTTCTTGTTTTTTATTTTTCTTTCTCTCTCTTTTTTTTCCCCTGAGTTTCCTTATCTTTGTCTCTTGCATGTAAGCTTATCATAGTTGTTTCTTTTTCCTAGTAAGTGTATTTGATTCTTTTATGGATTACATGTTCATGGAGGATTTGGATCACAGAAGGGTTACAATGGGTACTGTAGGGGATTATAGGTGGGGTTTGTCTAGGAGGGGGGTTCATCCAAATATACATGAAAGATATACAAAATTGTTCAAAAGATCAAAAGATGGGGCATGGTCATGAAGGGTGGACAATCACACAATAAATGAGGGAATCTGAATTCCTAGCCTGGAGAGCTCTGCCACAGTCTCCAAGGGAGCAGCAATAGTCCTCTGAGTACAGGGACAGTGTCTGTCAAAAGAGGATGACCCACTTATGTGTTCTTTTTATTGATGGCTACCCTTGTGAGTCTTTGCTCTTGTAACTGAGACTTAGCCTGCAATTGTGGGGTGCCTAAGGGTTGCCACCTGAGAGCCTCCTTGTTGCTCAAATGTGGCCTCTCTCTAAGCCAAACTCAGCATATGATTGCATTACCTTCCCCCCAACGTGGGACATGACTCCAGGGGATGATCCTCCCTGGCAACGAGGGATTAATACCAAGTGCCAACTGGCAACACAACTGGAAAAAGACCTTGAATAAAAGGGGGAAAAGGTAAAGACAAATGAGTTCAAGTGGCTAAGAGACTTCAACGAGTGTCGGGAGGTCATCCCAGAGGTAACTCTTACGCACACCTCAGTAGGAGCTCATAGAGCATCTAAGTACCTATCACCCCACACAGAGGAGCTCTTGAGAGCTCTGGAGACACCCAGGTCCTATATAAGGGGGGATAGCCCCAGAGACTGACGCCTTATCAGTGGGCTCTATTTTGGAATCTGTGCTCCTGAGAGTGACAGAATTGGACTCAAATAAGTCCTCCCTGCACATGGTTCATCAGTCCCTTCTATTCAAACCTATATGTGATGCTGGAGTTTTTAGGTATACTTCCAGAGACTGGAGCCTCTGGCCTACCTATGTGCCAGGTGTGCGTGGAATCTCAGTGGAGCTGCAACTCCTACCCTACAATGGACTCATCCAAGTCACCTGGCGACGAGACAACGATGGGCAACGGCTAGCCCGGGGAATGGAGAGGGCCTGCATCTGCAGGCAGGATCATCCCACCCACCATATCCATTGGATATAAGCCCTCTCTCACTTGGAGGTGGAGTGGACATCACCATCCCAGTCCCCTCAGGATTGGGGGAAGAACTATGGACTAGAGTGGACTTGATGGTATTCTGTTGTACACATATGGTGATTCTAGCAATGGAAGAAATTATAACAGTGAGGTGGAGCCAGTGGCCACTTGACACTTTTGGGGCAGGGAGGGGACGAGCAGTTGAAATACAGGGGCTTCTTTGGGAGTTGGAGGTTGTCCTGAGTACCATTGTGGCAATGGATGTAGGCCATTTTAAATTAGCACACGCCACTCAGAACTGTGTGGGAGAGAGTGTGGTACGATGTGAACTGTGGTCTATGGTTGGTGGCAAGGCCCCAGGATGTATAAGTCCATTGAGGGTGATGGGCCACACTTGTGGGAGATGTTTGTGTGGGATGTGGTGGGATGTTTGGGAGGTGGGCAACATGGGCATCCCAGTGGGTTCCGTGTAATATTTTAGGTAATCTAAGCACCTCTTAAAATATATTTATATATATATAAATAACATTTTTGTAAGCAAATGCACATATATGCATGTATATTTATATATCATTTTACAAATATTGGTATGTATTGTGAAAATTTTGATTTTTACCCACAATAAAAAATAAATTAAAAAAAAAAAAGCTCAAGAAATTTAAGATTGATAAAGCTCACGGACTATATTCCAATTTTTTCATGTCCCAGTAATGTTCCTTTGTGCCTTTTCTTCTCCCTTGCTAGATTCTATCCAGGGTCCTATATTGGATTCAGTTGTCATTGTCTCAACAGTTGTTCTTTCTTTTTTTAAAAAATGTGGGGACAAATATACTACATAAACTCTCCCATCTCAACCATTCCCAAGCATGCCATTCAGTGGGATTAATCACATTCATAATATAGCAGTACCTTCACCATCTTCCATTCCTAAAACTTTTCCATCCCTGCAAATAGAAACCTTATGTCCATCATGTACTAACTCCCCATTCCCACTGCCCCCTGTACCTGGTAACCTGTACTCTAATTTCTGTCACTATGAGCTTGCATATTCTTCCATATTTTCTTTGTAGCTACCATGGGCCTTAAATTGGACATCTTAAGTCTCTAACAATCTTATTTGCTTTGATACCAAATTAACTTTAATATTTTACACAAACTATGTTCCTATACCCCTCCACCCCCACCTTTATGAAGTTCCTATCACAAAATACATGTTTATATATCATGAGTATAAAACCACTAATTTATCATTACTTTTTATGAATTTGCCTTTTAGATCCAATAAAAAGTAAAAAGTGGAGTTGCAAACCATAAATACAATGGTATTGACATTTATATTCAATCATGTCATTAGCCTCACCAAGTTATTTATTTCTTCATGTGACTTCATTCTATCATCTATTGCCCTTTCTTTTCAACTTCAGAATTCTCTTTAGCATCTCTTACAGGAATGGTCAAGTGGTGAATTACTCCCTCAGCTTTTGTTTATCTGAGAATGTCTTAATCTCTCTCTCATTTTTGAAAGACAGTTTTTCCGGATGTGGAATTTTTGTTTGGTAATTTTTTTTTCATCACTTTAAATATATGAACTATTTTTCTTAATATAGGTTAAATATAAGCATATAGAAATGTTGATTAAAAAAGGGTGGAAGAAGATATATCATGCAAACAGCAATCCAAAGAAAGCTAGTGTAACAAAGCTAGTATCAGACAAAGTTGACTACAAGGCAAGAAGTATTACAAGTGATAAGGAGAGATAAACATAATGATAAAAATGTCAATCTCTCAGGAAGATATCTTCAAAATACGTGAAACAAAATTTGACAGAACTAAAGGGAAACATGGAGAAAGTCATAATTAAAGTAGGAGACTTTAACACACCACTTTAAGTAACAGATTGAGAAGACATAGAAGAATATAGAAAATTTGAATAATAAAATTAAAAATTATTGTCTAATATATAAATATGTATACACACATATATTGTTTGTACCAAGCAATTGAAGAATAGTTATATAAAATATTTGCCATATGCTTGGCTTCAAAGCAAGCCTCAACATATTTCATCAGATTGAACAGCTGATGAATATCAGATTGAACATCACACTATGTTCCTTGAGCACACTTGAATTAATGAATAACCCATGGGTCCAAAGAATAATTACCAGAGAAATGAGAAAACATTTAAAACTGAATACTAATGAAAATATGACATTAAAATTTGTGGAAAGTAGTTAAAAATTTGCTTAGAGGTAAATTCATAGTCTTGAATAAATTTAATATAGAAGAAGGAGGGCTAAAAATCATAGATTCATCTTAAGAAGTTAGGGAAAGATCAGTAAATTAATCCCACTCAATGTAGAAAAAAGAAATAATAAGGATAAGAGAAAAAACTAATCAAATAGAAAACAAATAAAACAATAGAGAATGTGAACCAAGCTAAAGTTGATTATTATGAAAGAGTAATAAAATTGATAAATCTTTTGTGTAATTAATCAAAGAAAAGAGAAGGAAGGCACAGATGTCTAATATTGGGATGTTAAAGGGGACATCACCACAGATTCTATAGACATTAGTATGATGATAAGGGAATGTTATAAACCACTTTATGCTAATAATTTTTAAAATTTAGATGACAAATTCCTTAAAAACTCAACCTAACAAAACTGACATAAATGAAAAAGCAAATATGAATCCTCATTAAACATTTTTTTTAATGCCCCCGCCCCAGATGGCTTCCTCATCTGTCTGCTCATTGTCTGCTCTCTGTGTCTGCTCATTGTGAATCCTCATATTTTTACAAGAAGTAGAATTCATAATTGAAAATCTTTCCACCTGAGGTTAAGTCTTACTCATATTTTAAATCTCCAGTATCAAGAACAATGCCTGGCTTACAAAAGTGCTCAGGTAACATAAATTGAATGAGTAAATAAGTCTCTAGTATTGAATAGTCTTGTTTGTACATCTAGCTTCCCTATTAAACCATGAGCTTCTTGAGTGCAGCTTGATGTGTTAGTTATATTTGTATCCCCAGCATCAAGCACCAGTGTTTATAACATGTAGGGAACAGTCAATAAAGGTTTGTTGACTAATTACATTAAAAAGGAAGAGAACTACTAACATTTACTGAGAGCTTTATACATACCAGGCTCTTGTGGGAATAGTTACACAATTATTCCATTTTTTCCTATAATACTTTTATGGGAGAGGAAGTTTTAGTTCCATGAGGTGACTGCATCTCAAATCAGCTAATTAACTTACTCATGTTCAGAAATGTGAGCGCCAGGATTTGAATTTGAATCTGAATTGTCTTTAAAGCCCGTTTATTTCCACTCTACTAGTGGTTTCCAGAGTTGATTATGTGCACCCTAGGGGGTTCTCAAGAGAAAAGAACTTTAGAAAGGAGCAAACTGAGAATGTGAACACTTAAATAACTTAGATCACACACTTCAGCCTCTTCATCTATTTCATTTACCATAACAAAAGATATCTATCAATGTCTTAAACTTTAGAAATTGCAATAAAACAAATACCTGTGAGAAAGTGGGACCACATTTGAATAAAATTTCCTATATTCTAAACAGAAGGGTCTTAGTTTCTACCCTTACTCAAATATATTGATTTCCATCTAGTCCCATCCTATCCTATCTAGATGCTTTACATATATTCTTTTGTAAATAGTATTCTCTAAATATCAACAAAAGAAAATAATGTAGCCATCGTTTTTCACGCAAAATTGTGAAAGTAACCAATAGTTTCTTAAAAATGGCTTTCTATACTATCTCTGCTCCAAATTTTGTCAGGAACATTAAAAAACATAGTCTTTCATTCTTTATTTAAATTATACTTATAGCGTCATCTGGAAGGAATTTATTGACTGAATTTTTAAACTAATTATGCTTAGAATAACCTAAACATTTTTTCCAATATTTTTTTTTTTTTTTTGAGGCACCAGGTTTCAACCAAGGAACTTGTAAGTGGGAAAAGCAATTTCTCAACCATTGAGCTACACCCACTCCCCTCCAAAATCTTTTTATCTAAAGAGTTTTGTGGGAATTTTGATAATGAACATTGCACTCTAAGGAAATAACACAAATTCTGAAGCTGCAACAAACTGTCTCTTGAAAAGACAAATCTAAAATAAATGACTAAAATCTAAAATAAATTTCAAAGACGAGTTTTTGCTCAGTCTAGTTTAGAGTCTTTATACTGGCAGATTCTAGAGGAATATGACTCTCAGAGACAAGAATAATTTTCAGTTAGGTAGAATTAGCCTTCAGTGAACTTTAGCTCTTTTTATCGCACATGTTTTTCCTATTCCATCTTGCCTCTAGAACTTTGTGTCTTTATAAGCCTGTAGAGGAGAAATAGGTTCTTTATAAGTCCCTGACTTTGTCATGTGATTAATTCCAAGAGTATTCATATTTTAAAAGGGAACCTCTGTGTGAAATACCCAAAGAATGGTTTTATCAGAATCTTCCTGATATTTTTCAATTCATAAAATGTGGCTATATCTCATAGTACATTATCTACTCCAATTAAGTTAAGTTCAACCTTGACAAGGTAGCCTTTCTATTTAGAGGGGTAGGCCTTTTTTTTTTTTTTTAAAGATTTATTTATCTCCCCCTTGCTGCCTGTGCTCGCTGTGTCCATTTTGCTTTGTGTTTTTATGTGTCTGCTTGTCTCCCTTCGTTGGGTCATCTTGCTGCCCAGCTCACCAGGAGGCCCTGGGAATCGAACCAGGATCTCCTATATGGTAAACAGGAGCCCAACCAATTGAGCCACAGCCACTTCCCTAAGGGGTAGGCCTTTGAAAAAGAGAGTACAGTGATGACTAGTAAGGAATCTGGCAATTGTATAGGATTGGTTGTCATGGGAACTTCTGATTAGGAGGTGTGCCCAAGGTGAGGCCTGCTTCAGTTTCCAATGAATAAAGTTGAATGGAGAGAAATAGCCTATAAAGGATGGAGATCATAAAACAAACAAACAAAAAAAAAACATGTGTCTGAGCGGGAGTGAAAATTAAGTGGGCAGAGTGTCTTTGAAGGCAGAAAGGACAGGCAGGCAGCTAGGAGCTAGTATTGTGGTGAAGGTACTGCATAAGGATGTCTTGTCACTATAACTGGGAAATATTGAGGAATTTTGGCAAAAAGTAAAGGCATATATAAGTTCTTTTCTTTTAGTGTTCTAGGAATAACAGGCCAAAGAAGCTACAAGAATGGAGGGATAAGAACCAGTTATTGAAAAATCCAGTTTTCACTCTATGATGACTGTTTCTTTGTAGATAAGGAAAGTTTGTTTGTGTCACTGTTGTCCAGGGGAGCCCAGCCTTAAATCTCCCTGTTATAAACAGCATTCCTCAAACCATTCCTCCAACTATCAGACATTATACAGATACTACTGTAAAAGTGACTCAAACTCTTTCTTGGTAGAAATGGAGTCTCATAAAATTTTGTAGTAGAGATGTTACACTGTAGAAAGACAAATCTTTGTACCTCTAGCTAGTATTCGAGCTGATAAAATATTAGAAAATAAATTAATGGGAATGTGTAAAAGCCATTAAAACATGAAGTTTTCCAGCTACTACAAAATGGGGTGTAGTCTAATCCCATTTAGTAGTTTGTTTTAGTTTTCTTTCATGTTGCAGTTTTCTTTTTAAGTGCTGGACTCAAGGATAAACATAGATGTTGCCAGACCCAAGACTGGAAAATCATAGTACTTTTAGACATACGGAATGAAATCACAGCTGGAATACACTTTTTTTTGTGTTTTTCTGTAAAAAGGATTTGAAGATTTCAAAAAAGTGGGAGACAGTGAGTTTCAGGAACACACACATCTGCTGAATTGTCATTGCTAATTAGGAGCAGGTTGGCAAAAAATGTACTTTATTCTATTTGTTCTTAGGGTAAAGTTTTTTATTTGTGGTTGGGGTTCTGTGCAGAAAACAGGAGTAATAAGACACAAATATGAGGGCAACTTAGATATAACTAGTACTGCAGGCTTTTTCTCTTATAGATAAAAAAGGCAGCTCTTAAATTAATTCCCCTTGCCTGGTGACAGTACTCTTACGGTAGATCCTTAAGTGTCCTAGGTTGTTGGATAATTCATCACTAGACTAAATCCAAAGAGAGGATGCTTAATAAGATGGCTTCCAGGCAGTGTTAGAAAATAAATGGTTCTTCAAATGATTACCTGTACTTTAGGCCATGTGGCAAGTGTGATTTACTGTGCCTATCCTATTACCACTACAATGAATTCTTACCCCATCTCTATTCTTCAACCCCCTCCACCCCTTCAAGGCTGGGTCCAATCTGTAAATGTAAATTCTGGGAGTGATGGAGGGGAGGGTAGCCATTTCTACCAGGCATAAAGTAGAATGACGTGCTTCTTTTGCTAAGAGGATGTGGATGCACATTTGTGCTATAAAGTGGGAGGAAGAAGGAAGGGGTGGGGAAATGTAAACTCTGAATTGTTTTAAGAGTCAAGGAAAAGGGACAGATAATCATTTTATGTGAGTGTGAAAGATAGGACAATCAGGAACCCAGGAGGACATAACTGCCCCTGAAGAGGATGAGTCAAAGTCAATAGAACATTTTTGAGAAAGCTTTTCCTGGATGTTGTACACATATTTCTAGTTCTGTTTGAATCGAATATCTATTAACAAACTTGAAAAGATACCCATTTTTAGGACTGCACTGACAGTTTTCTCATATCTCCAAAGTTTTTTGGGGTTTGTGTGGAGCTGTAAGTGGTTGAATCAAGCCCAACAGTTCAAACTTTTCAGATATTTTATAACTTGACTCATAAAAATAAAAATATTTGTGTATCTTACAATATTAAAATTACTCAAGTTATTTTATTTGTATAAATAATGGGAATAAAGAAATATTATCCCTGGTAATCCCACTTCTAGATATGTACCCAAAGAGAGTGGAATCAGGGTCACAAACAGCTACTTGTACACCAAGGTTCATAGCAGTATTATTCACAATAGCCAAAGCTGGAAACAACCCAAATGTCCAACAACAAATGAATGGATAAACAAAATGTGTACACACATGCAATGGAATATTATTTGGTCATAAGAAAAATGAAGTCATGAGACTATGCTGCAACATGGAGGAACTTTAAATAAAACATTATTCAGCGAAATAAGCAGGGCATATAAGGACAAAATTTTTATGATATATCTATAAACGATGACTAGAAATAACAAATTTATGGAGACTGAAAGCAGATAAGAGGTTACAGTGGGGGGTGGGGGGGAGGAGCAGGGAGAAATGTTTCTTTAAAAAAAAATTCTATTGGCACGACCTTCACAGGTTCTTACATAAGGAAATAAATTATGTGACACCTCCCCGCCTCCCCAAGTAAGATATTGGGAAGTGTCCACGGGTAGCAGGATAGATAGCAAAGCCATTTGCCCAGCTGGAGATGAGAGGTTCTATCATGAGTAAAGAAGGGGTAAAATGAGGTTTGGGGACTTAACGATAATCCTCAGTCACGATCTAAAAAAGAAATATTATCTTGTTTTAATATGGCAAAGAAATGTTTTAATAAAATATAAATTAATATTTCAGCAGAACATTAATAACTTGTATAGACTATTACTTAATGGAAACACCCTTCCAATATGATGTCAAACAGTAATATTGAGATGCACAATTAATGTAATGAAACATATTCATTTAAAGGGAAACAACTACTGGTCAGTTAACAACATTAACAACAAAAATCACACAGTTTTAGCATGTAGAGAGAGCTAGGTGTGTTCTACATAATTTTTTTTTTTACAAGTTTTGATATTTCTCTTTTTATATTTCCCAAACTAGAAAGAAAACAGTTTAAAGACCTAAAGAGAGCTTAAGAATTCATCCTTACAGAATAAATGACCTTGTTTCTTATACTAGTGGGAGAAATCTGGTGGATGTCTGCTAAGAGCAGTATATTTAACATATCAGATAATTAATTTCTATTCCTAAAAGGGAATCCAGAGTAAATTACAGGTAGCACATCTCTTCTGAGACCCTAGATTGCTCTTTTGTTCAGATATCACCTTGTCTACTACCCCCTGCCTCCTGTTCTCTCTTCGTGGCCCCAAGCAATCAGCCTTTGTCAAAGTAGCTAGCAAATTAATTTATTATATTTAATGAAAGCAATAGATTTTCATTTTAAGTTTGTCAGTGTAAGTGGAAATTTAGCTACAAATCAGAGATGTTTTTGTAATTCCTGCTACAATATGGTCTAGGAGCCTGGGAAGTTCAAATATTAAATTGAATTCCCAATATATCATGTCAGTCAGATGCTCTACATAGAACACAGGAGTGGGAGGCATCCTGCCTCTCTATCTCCATCCTTTTTAAAAGATCCAGCCAAATTTGGATCTCGGAGCATGTGTTCCTTTCAAAGTAATGTTACTGCTTTGGATGCATTTCAAAATAACTAGTTAAAAAATCTTTGAAAATAGAAATCACCAACTACCCTGTCTAATGACTTACCTTTTAAGCCATCTTTAATAAATCCACATTTAAACTAAACAAACCTGATGATCAAATGTGAGATATTATTATTTTAAGAAATTAGCTTCTATTATTATAGTTAGCATCTCACCCCAAGGTGACAGTTTCAGAGTACGAAAATAGTTCAATGTTAATGAATTCTAAAAATAAATTACCGATACCTTATTAATTTGTTATAAACTGCTCAATATGTTAAATAAACTAGGAAAATGGCTTTTAAGTACTGACTAGTTATCCTTACCTTCAATCTTTTATTTTCTTGTGTTCAGTAAGACTATAAAGTGAAGGCTGTAGATGAGAACTGATTATTAATATCACTAAACAAGCATAGCCTGTTCCACGTGTTCCTGTGACCATCAGGGGCAGGATAGCCATTGTGTTTGGATATCCTCTTAACCCAAGTTTTTCTGCCAGATTTTTTTCTATCTGTAGCTTTTGCTTTATAACCCCTCTTCCTCCTCTTTCCATCCTAATCCTAATGGACATTCTTGCTAGGCAGTGACAGCAGCCATGTTTGACTTGATTCTTATTAATTCTAACTTGGCTTCTGTTCCATTCTTTTGGAGCCTTTCTCTCCAGTAGGAAGTGTGGGCGATAAAGTTTACCTTTACTCTTTGGTTCTGAAGAAATTTTGCTAAAGTGTAGTTTCAATCATCATGGCAGATTTATTAGACCTTTTTGGCCTCAAAAAATGTTTTGAATGACTCTAAAATCATAGCACAAAGGTATATTCTGCAGTGACTATGCATATCTTGGCTTGATGGACCAAACCATCTGGGTGTATCCTATTGTGGTTTGTGCTGGTGAGCTCCTGGAGTCTGGGGTTGCTAAGGTGGTGAATCTGTAGTTAGAAACACAATCATCCTCTGGGGCTTCATTTTATGGCATTCTTCACGATTTTGGCGGAGTTTTAGGCCAGGCTTGCCATAATTTGGAGCATACCCTTGAGATCTAAAAATTCCACAGGAACTTGTGTCTGTTCCAGTGCTCAGTCATCTTATTCATCAGACCTCTGACAAATGTGTTTTCACAAGTCAAAATGCTTCACAGTGTTTCCAGATTTTATGAAATTTAGTGAGTGGCAAAATGTGTTGATGGAAACTACCCTCTTGAGGCAATAATCTTTTCTTTTCAGTCTTCAGATATATTTAGATTTACTACAAACTCACTAATGCTGGTAGGTTATTAAGCATTGACATTCTCCATTGCAGTGGCTTTCATTTTAGGTTGATATAGCATTAATTTTCCTTAATAATGAACTTAATGATTATGATATGTTATGTGATTGAGGTATGTCATGTGATTAGGAATTCTAGCTAGAGTTGATCTTATTTTCTTCTTCTGAGAACACAATGAGAATAAACAATAATGTCACAGCCCCTTCACAAAATTCAAACAGATTATTCCTCTGGTTGTAAAGCCAACTTGATTTTTTTCCAGTGTCAAATTTATAGAGTGATTTTATAGTATGGACTGACAGGTATGGATTGGGGCATCTTAAAGACACTAGATCAGGTAAGTTCTCCAAAGAAGAAGGTGAAAAAGATTTTGGAAAAAATTTCTAGAATCTTTGTACTTTGTCCATCATGATTTTATTAAAATGCTTTTTTTTAGCATGCTGAACGAAATGTATCCCCATATTTGTGTCTCTGTATTTTTCTCTGAATGTTATTTCCAAAAAGTAATTTCTTTAAAATACCTAAATTAAAACAACAGCACTGAACTATCATGGAATCATAAACTATTAGAACCAGAAAGTATCTGATTTATATTTGATTATAACCGTTCTATATGGCTGAGATAGATGTTAGTAACCCATCAGTGGCTTGTCTACTAGCATTTCTTTGTATGAAGAGAATGGCCTGATACTAAGATGAGAGGCAGAACACGGTGACCCCACAGCAGGGGTTGAGAAAAGGCCATAGGCCAGGGACTGAATGGAGGCAGCATGGAGAACCAGTGGTCTGAAGCCAATAAGAACTGAGTGAAGCTGAGTCAGCAAGAGGAAGAAGCCAGTTCCTTTTGGAAACAAAGTCTAAGCCAAAGGAATGGACCATAAGTTTACTGGAGCATTGGAGGCTGGTGGGGCAAACCATAACTGGGAGACAAGGGATCTCAATTCAGAGACCAGGAGATGCCAGTGCAAGGATTGGCGTGAGGCTGGGAGCCCTTCACCACAACACATGTTGCCACTTTACGGGCAATGGGCTTAGGGTGGTAGGAAAAGGCTCTGAAAGCCTGAGTGCTTTTATCCAAGTAAGAGACTGAACATTTCTTGAAGGGACTGTTTAAATAATGAGATAGGACCAGCAAGCTCTCTGTATATCTATATCTATATCTCTAGAAACAGGAGACAGGCTGATAGGTCTTAGACAAAATAAAGAACATCTATGTTTTAATGTCAGTTACATTTTATGATCCTGTTTTGCTTGCTTGGCTACAAGAGGTGATTATTGGCCTAGAAACTCTCCAAGGTTCCTTTATCTTTAAACCTTAAGGTTTTAGCACATTTCCATTATTTGTCAAACTCCTGCAGCCACTTCCTTAGAGGTATCTCTACTTCCCAAGACTCATTCCTTCAGTACCGTGTCTCTGTGTTAAAACAAGAACAAAGTTCCTCAAATGTCTCTTTATTCATGGTTTCTTTTCTCTGAAACACACTTTCTTGAAGCAGATTAAAACTCCAGGGCCTGCTCTCTTTGAGGTCCTTTTCAGGATCACGTATATTTGTCATACGTTGAAAACATTTGATTCTCCTGCTCTTGGTTGTCTTTACCAAAAGGCATAAGGCATGTCTGTTCTCATTTTAACTGTTTTGAGCTTTAAAATAAGCCCAAAACTTTTCTTTTTCATGTTAACATAAGCTGGCTTTTGATTAGCCCTTCATTATCATTTCCAGCCCCTGGACATATTACCTCAGCAATTTTTATTTATTTATTTATTTATTTATTTATTAAAAAAATTTATTTTTTAAAAGATACTTAAATGACATGAATGTTACATAAAAAATATAGGGGATTCCCACATGCCCCACTCCCCACATCTCCCACACTTTCCCAAAATAACAGCATCCCTCATTAGGGTAGTACACTGATTGTAATTGATGAACACACTTTGGAGTATTGCCATTAAGCGTGGAATACAGTTTACACTGTAGTTTACACTCTCTCCCACCCAACTCTGTAGGTTATGGCAAGATATATAATAGCTTATATCTGTCATTGCAATGTCATTCAGGACAATTCCCAAGTCCCGAAAATACCTCCGTTCTACACCTGTTTTTCCCTCTTCCTGCCCTCAGAACCTCCAGTGGCCACTGCCTCCACATCAATGATATAATCTCTTCCATTGCTAGAATCACAATAAGTCTATAGTACAATACCAGTAAGTCTACTTTAGTTCATAGTTCGTTCCCCAATCCTGAGAATTCTGAGATGGTGATGTTCCCACCACCTCTAATTGAGAGGGGGCTGTGATCCCACAGGGTTGATGTGACTTTCTTTCTTGTAGTTGTAGACTCTCTCAGTTCCTTGGTATGGTGGTTGTCCATCATCACCTCCTTGTTAGTTGTCCTGAGTAAGACCAATGAACTGGAGAGTAGGTGTTGCAACTCTGTTGAGATTCAGGGCCCAGATTGCACATTTACTGCCCAAAGATTTAAGTCTCTTGGATGTACAATTACCAACTCTAGTACTAATTATAGGTTCAAATAGAAGGACAGAAGAGCCATGTGTAGGGAAACCCCAGCTGAGTCCAATTCTGTCACACAGGGGAGCATAAATTTGAAAGTAGGGCCCACTGCCAAGGCATCTAACTCCTGAGCTATCTGTCCTGACTATAGTGTCTGGATGTCTCCAGAGCCCTCAGGAGCCCCACTATTTGGAGTAGTATCTACTTTGACTGTCAATGAGATCCTGCTGAGACATGCATAGGTGTAACCTCTGGGATGACCTCCTGACTCATTTTGAAGTCTCTTAGCCATATAAACTCATTTGTCCTTATCTTTTTTCCCTTTTGGTCAAAGTCTTTTTCCAGTTGCATTGCTAGTTGGTGCTTGGTAGTAATCCCTCGGTGCCAGGGAGGCTCATCCCTGGGAGTCATGTCCCTCACTGGGGGGAAGGTAATGTATTTATATGCTGAGTTTGGCTTAGAGAGAGCCCACATTTGAGGAACAAGGAGGCTCTCAGGAGGTAACTCTTAGGCACCCTACAATACTAGGCTAAGTTTCAATTTCAAGAGTAAAGCATAGTCATCAATATCAATATCAAGGGTCCGTCAATGGACCATCCTCCTTCACTAGTTATTGTCCCTGTACTCAGGGGATTTTTTTCTCTTCCATTAGAGAAGGTGGCAGAGCTCCCCAGGATGATAATTCGATATTCTTTTGGTTATTGTGTGAATCTGCACCCACCATGACAATGCTCCATGAACATTTGAACACATTTATATGCCTTATATGTATGCCCAGGTGAGCTTCCTCCCATGTATCCACCATCACTGTCACCATGCACCAATGATCCTTCCCTTCCACAAGTGTAACCCTTCTGTGATCCAAAACCTCTTCAAAAATGAAGCCAATAAAATGGGCAAATAAAATTAATAATAAAATAAAATAATAATGATAGTTTTAAAATTAAGGAATTAAATACAAAAAAATTAAAAAGATAAAAATAAAAAAATTTGGATAATAAAAAATAATGAAAAAATATTTAAAAAGTTTTTTTTGACATCTTGCCTTTCATCACTATAAGATCTGTTGTCCTGTATGTACAATGACATTTTCTTCCATTTATTCCCCCAGTGTCTTACTTTTTCCATTTTGTCTTCAAAGATGTTTTAGGTTACAGAAAAGTCACGTACCGAATACATGGTACTCCCATATACCCAGCATCCTCCCCTTTCCCCCCTTTCCCCTATTAATAACATTGTATATGTGGATGGTATGTTTGTTGCAACTGATGTACAAATATTGAAACATAGCTACTAACCATGGTCAATGGTTTACATTACGATTTACATTTTGAGCCATGCACTTTTATAAATTTTGATGAAATTTAACATGGCCTGTATCCATCATAGTAAGATCATGTAGAACACTTTCATTGTCCCCAAAATGCCCCCTGTTCCATCTATTCTATTTCTCCCTCCCCCTCCCCTTGGGACCCACAGCAACTACCAGCCTTCACTCTTTGAAGGACAAGATTCATATTTACTTGCAACAACACTGAGGGCTTGATACACTGGTCTGTCCTCCCCTATTAGGCAATGCCCATGCTCTTGAGAGACTCCTGCTCCTCTATTTGAGAACATAGCAGGCCTCCCAAGGATGGGAGTCCACCACCTTTCTGCTCATTATGTGGGTCTCCACCCACTGATATAACACACTATGACAAGATGAACACTCACACACTCACACCTAGAAGTCTGCCCCAGGTACGCCCTGTCCCGAATGCCGCCCACATCCAACACCCTAAACCAGTAACTGTCACTTGCCATATTGCCAAAAGAGCATTCCCCACATTGTAGTTTCAACTACATACCCACCAATCCCGTGTTTGCCTGCTCCCTTCCCCAACCCTCCCCCCAGTTCCATGGACAATCCAATCCACCCTCCTCACCCTACCGTCCTGACAAACCAGCACTGCCCAACCCAATAGTATCATTGCACCACTGTCATGCCCCTCCACTGCCCAACTACACACTTCCACATTGTCAGAGCTTTCGCCCAATATAGGCTTTGGCTCACAACCTTCTTCTCCCTTTCTATTTCCTGTAAACTTATCTTCTAGACTCTAGCTTTGTGAGTTTGCTCAATTTGCTTAATTTGTATCAGTGAAGTCATGTAATATTTGTCCTTTAGTGCCTGACTTGCTTCACTCAACATGAGTGGCCAACTGACTCAGGATGGGTCTTAATCCTATTACTGAAAGTCTTATAGAGAGAAAGCCACAGGGAGGAGCCAGAAGCTAGAAGTTAGTGGAAACATGAAAAAGAAAGGAGAGGCCATCGCTCTGTGATGGGGAAGCCAAGGAATCCAAGGACTGTCAGCCAGCCAGAACACTACCTACCCCAGGAGGAAACAAGTCTTTCAGCCTTGGAAACAGTGAGACAATAAATTCCTGTTGTTCAAGCCAATCTACTATGTGGTGTTTGTCATAGCAGGTGGGAAACTAAGACACTAGAGAGTGTAAATAAGTGTAAACTCCCATGCCAACGTTTACAGAATAGTAGTGGTTACGTGGGACACTATGTGGAAAATGATTTTGATGCTCCATCTGTGTGCAAAAGGAAAGAGAGCTATAACTGATTAGCAATATTTCTGTTTTCCAGTAAAGGGGAACTGCAGTGTGCTTGCAACATTTTTGCTATCCTTGGTTATGCACTTAGGAGTAAAAGTCAAGTTTTATTATTTATGCCACAAAGCCCATCTTTTTCTTAAAACGTCAAGAAGCTGGTCACAAGTTAACCATCTGAAGTAGCTTGGAGGACCCATCCTCTTAAGACTTATGAATGTTAACTATGGAAGATATAATGTACTTAGTGATGAAGAAATTAGTCAGTTCTTCATTATTGATAGTGAAGTAATGAAAGGATAAACATATAAAGATAAACAGAATTTAAAGATCTTGGAAGGTGATCAAATATCAATACTAACGGTGAAACATATAAACATTATAAACCAAAATACCAAGTGCACAAATATTCAATAAAGGAGAGTCAAAGAATAAAGTAAGGTATAATACATTTACTGAGGCCATAAAGGCAGCATTTGCTTACACGCATTTTGGAAGAGCTATATTCACGAAGTCACACAGCTGGTACTTTGTATGCCAGAAAACAGAACAGAGCAAAGAGGCCTCACTTCCCTGTGGAGGACAAGAAGGATGAGAGCCAAGTTGAATGTTTGGCTGAGTTGAAAGCTTCCTAAAGAAGGAGTAGAGATTTGTTTCCACTGTTCTGACTTCTTCTAATCTTGAAATTTAGTTAACATTCTAGTAGAAAGGGTCATCCAGAGGAAAACTAATTTTTCCCTTAAGGTACTTTCTCCCGAATTCCAGATTTCTAAGTAATTGTTTTCAAATATCACAATTTTTATTAAGTTGTGTTGATTATTAACCACTTTGGACCTATCTTGGGGCAAGACCTTTGACCACTAACCAAGAGATCTCTTCCAGACCATAAGTCTATCGTATAAATGGATAATAATTTACTTGGCAAACTCCCCTCTCATTGTCATGAAAGCCAAACTAATTTGAGAAATTAACATTCTCTTTGCACGGTTTTAGTTACTGATAAACAGTGTACAACTTATTCTACAAAGAAAGCCCAGAAATCATATTCACTGACAGAAGAAGCCTTTGCCCTCACAATACAGATGAGGAGACAGAATCATAAAATCAATGGATTATTTATAATCTATACACATATTGCTCATTAAGTTAGAGATGGAAACTCCAAGCTGTTATGAAGAGACTTGGTGAATCAGATTGGTGAATAAATCTAAAATAAGTAGTTTTTTCAATAACTCACTTTTATGTTCATTTAAATCCTTAGTAATTAAACTTTACACTTCAGTTTACTTCTATAGAACCACTATTAACTAAATACAGATCTTCTGAATGCTAGTTTCTCCCTTTCATTGATTTGAGGTTTAAAGTTCCTCCAAATCATACGCTGCACATATGTGAATACTTACCTTGATATTTAATATTTTTCTACATTTGTTTAGATTTGCATTATGGGAACATATTGACAATCAAATCTCCCAAGCAGTCATATTTCCTAATAACTATATTGAAGATTAAGTTTCTTCATTTTTATTTGCTAAGAAGTAAGGAAAATTTGTAAGACATAATACCATGGGGATTTATATCTGTTTTTATATTTAGTTATTCATTTATAACTTCTTTACCTCATGTTTCCCTTACATCTGACCAGATATTTTCAGTTGGAGAATAATCTCACAGCAATATGTTTCTGTATATTTATCTTAGAAGATTTTTAAATGGAGATGCTCTTACTTTTAAGTCACAGCACTATTTTTTTTGGAAAAATTCTTTGATGACTCCAGCTGTGCTTTTATTTTGTCCCTCCATATAATACTAAAGAAAAATTAGATGCTTGATAATTTCTTTTTGAAACAATGCATCCATGGACCATACCTATTGTACGGATGTGGCTTTTCAGTTATGCCATGAAATTGGTTCTCTATCAGTCATTTCTTTATATATAATGAGTAAAATTCATTAAAGATTAGTATGAGGTAATAGTCAATTTCTTTCTAAGAGTCATCTTAAAACTAAAAAAGGGTAAAATTCGATCATAGAAACTTCAGGAGCCATAGGAATCTGAATATTTAGAAAAGAAAAGAACTGTGAAAAAACAATAATTAATTTAATATTTAGAAAAATCTGTGCCTTAGTCCATGACTTGGTGTTCATGCACTATGCAGTGTCATTTGATTTTTCTTATGATTTCTTCATTGTAAAACAATATCTTTTCCAATTCACAACTGTCCTTGACCTGCTAACTTCTTTTATGGCTGCTTGCTCAGAGAGGGTTCATACAGCCAGTTTCCTATTCCTCCATGGGACACTTTTTTCCTACAAAAATGAAGTCTATTTCAAGGATAAGCTCTCTTCACTTATGCGTTTTCACAGCACAAATCAACACATTGTCTCATGGCTTTAAAAAAAACAACATGAAGTCCAAAACAGGTATCTGGTAGCAATGCTATGACCTTAGTCACTTGGGGGATTAAAGGCATTTCCTGGGTTACAGATGTTTTTGCTTACAGGATAGAAGAATTATGGTACTGATTAATTTTCTTTTAGGTTTTATACTCTCTCTTCTTCCCTCTTCCTTCTTTCTCTCAGTTGCTTTGTTTCTGTGCTCCCTTAAGAATTAAACTTCTCATACTGAATTCAGTTTCACATGATCCAAAACCCTAAGTACATGTCCCTGCCATATTTCATCTCGAACTCTTCTCATCATTGTCATTCACATGACAATGTGCATTCACATGTATTTAGGGCCTGATTATTTACAACATTCTAGAAAGACTGGCACTGAGAAAGTTAGAAAAATATTTTTTACTTAGGAGGAACTTATAAGGCAGAAATCTCAGTTTGAATGGAAGAATATATGCTTATTTTGAAAAGTAGAAACCAGTGTTTCCAACTATTGTATATCCTTAGCCTTCAGTGCTCACATTGAAATAGTCTTTTTTACATGTTCTTTCACCTTTAATTGATGAATAGTTGGACAGAAAAGGGGACATAGCTATCTTTGTAACTCTCGAACCTAACCCAGTTTCATGGGTTTGAGTCCAACCCAGATGATCAAGAAATGTTGGTTGAACTGAACTAAATTAAATGGAACCTTTTGTAGTCATTGAATAGTAACTGTAACCAACACTGTAATGTTTGGGACTAAAAAGCTATTATGAAAATTAAGAGTTCATATTTTCCTGCTGAGATATTAATGTGTACTTAACTTGAACAGAAAAAGGCACCTCTTGGGGAGAAAATGAGGTAATACAGAAATTAGTTTTGCCATGAAATGATCCTGAACAGTCTGAGAGGTACTCAAGTTTACTGCCAAGTGTAGCATATGAAAAACTGTTTTCTAAAATATGTCATCTTTCCTAAAATATGAAGTCATCATATTTGGTACTAACCGATTGGCTTAAAAATTTCACCTTCTGGAATACTTTTAACTTCAAATGTGAGATGTGTAAATTCATAAAGGCTTTCAAGAAATAAAGCTTGGTTGTGAAGATATAATAAGAAAAATCTACAAACAGTAGATGAAGTACTGACATAATAAGTCATCTTGTCCTTTAAAATATATTTTTTTGTATACTTAATATTTTAAAATGCTTCATCAGAAGAAAAAAGGGATACATTCCATTTTATAATGATTATATTTTTAGAAAAATGTATCTTCACTGTTTTTGCTGATTATGTGAATAATACATCCTCTTTGTAAACTCTTAAACAACATAGAAAGTCTTAAAATTAAAGGCAAAAAATTCTCCTGTTAAGCTACCCCCAGAAATATCTTCCTCCAGAATTTTTTCATGTGTATATAAACATAAACTGTAAAATAAAGATTTTAAATTCATTTTCAATATTAAATATATATGTAAAGTGCAGTGAGATATAAATGAGCTTGAAATATATACATAAAATAATTTTAATATTTATAACAATACAGATTTTAATTAACCCTAAAGTAAATTTTAAATGCTTTACTGAATTGAAAATATGCACTCTGAATGGGTAAAACTAGCAATACTGACCATCCAGTCCTCCAGTATTATACTGACCATCAGAAAATTCTAAATTCTAGTAAGTCTTTATGAATATATATTGAGGATTTGGCTCTATTCTAATTGTTTCCTCTCAATTGATTTAATTCTCATACCTTCTCTGTAGATTAGGATTAGAATTAGGATTCCCCATTTTATAGATCAAGAAATTGAGGCTCAGCGGCTAAGTAGTTTGTCCAGCATCTTAATAGTAACAAACAGTTGAACCACTAATCACACTTTAAAAATTCTTTAAATAAATTTTTATTTTTAAAGATGCTTTAGATTACATAAATGTTACATAAAAAAATAGGGGATTCCCATATGCCCCCTCTCCCCCTCCCACACTTTCCTACATTAACATCTTTCATTGGTGTGGTACATTTGTTACAATTGATGAACTCATATTGAAGCATTGCTACTAACCGTGGAGTATAGTTTCACTATTCAGCATTAAAAGTACAATGAACTTTATTCAGTGTTGAAGTTAAGTAAATCAAGAGTGAATATATAAATTTATTTACAAAAATATAAATAGAACAGCCTATTAGCATGTAAGTGCCAGAAACTTTTTCTAAATCCCTCTCCCCAAACAATTTTCAGGTGCAAAGTAAATGTTCACATTTTTTTTGATGCATGATTAATGAAACATGCATCATCCTGTCATGCTTAGTCTTTTTCCAGCACCTACAGCTGGGCCACTTTTCTAGGGGAGGACACAGGTAATGGAAGGTAACACAATCAAAGAATTTCAGTTACTGAAAAAATTCCTATGAAGAAAATAAAGAATGACTAGGTATGTAGAATGATGTATATGTGTATATGTTTGTCTGTAAGTATGGTGTGTGTATGTGTATGTCATACGTTGTATGCATATGTTGCATGTGCTATATGTGTGTTGTGTATATTGTATGCACATTTTGAGTGTATGTTGTCTTGTGGGTATTATTGTGTGTGATGTTCTATGTGTGGTTGTGTACGTGATGTGAGTGTGTTTTATTTTAGATAGGGTGGTGGTTAGTGAAGACATCTCTGAAAAGGTCTTATTGAAATTACAAAGTAAGATCAAAAGCATATATGGTTATTGTAGTTGTTAGAATAAGGCATAAAAATTCTCTTGATTCCAAACTGTAAATGTGATAAAAAGGAGATAACTAATACATGATGAACATCTTCTACTTTTGTATTTAGTTCTCACAATGACTCTATGATGTAGGTATTTTTATTTGGCATTTACAGATGAAGATACAGTGTAGGAACTTGTTCAAGGCCACCAAGCCACCTTGGTTAAAGTGGTATTCAAACTGTGTCTCTCTGACTTCAGATCCCATTGCTCTTTCAACTTTATCACAACTGCCTTCACCTAAAATTGGAAATAAGACAATAGAAAGAGAAGGTGGGAAGTAGAAGTATAAATAGAGGTAGAGAATGGCGAATTCATAATTTCTGAGATGGTGGAGAAAATTAAAGTCAACTGAGAGTCATTTGGTGTTCATTATGTCAAGGTAACTGACTTACTGTGAGTATTAAATCAGTCAAAATATATGAACCACACAGAAAAATGCCCGGCATATAGTACATGCTATATATTTTAACTTTTATTATTATTACTTCTCTGGTGATTTTATTTACTAATACGGAATATTGATAGGTTTATGGTCTTTAATCAATGCTTGATGAAGAATTGTGTGTATACTATAATTCAGCTGTATTGAGATGCTCGCCATTCCCATTCAAGCAGAAAACAGTGGAAAAGGAGCACAAATCAATGAAATGTTGCTGAATAACATAGTCACAAAAGCTTCCTATGGAGCTTTTTACAAATATATTTGGAACATTCATTTTAAAATTATGCAATTTCCTCAGAAATTACCAAGAATTTACTTAGTCATGTTATCATAGCATAGTGTTCTTAACTATCAGAGCCCTCCTATGAGACATTGAACATTACAGCTAATGCACACAAGTGATGATGACAGATAATGTGCACATAATTTAACCACTTATATAAAAATCAGGCCAACTACTTATTAAAAAACTTTCAGGAAGAAATTCAAATAATCATAGTCAAAACAAATGTACCAAATTTACTGAGTTAAAGATAAAAATTGCCAGATTAAAAATAAATAAAACAAAACTAAAAATTAGCAATATTTTGTGTAGAAGATATACTTCTAAAGCATAGTTTGAAAGTAAAAGGATGGAAAAATAACAAGAAAATCCCAACTAAAAGAAAGTTGGCTGGCTTAGCTATAGTAATGTCAGACAAATATGCTTTAAAGTTGTTAGAAGCTATTGATATTCAAAAGAACCTCATAGTTTTCAAAGGGCTAAATTGGCTTAGGCCAGTTCAAAACACATCCATCATATTATTTTTCAGCAGTAATGACACATATAATTAACTCAAATCTTTGGTAAATTATGGTAACACTCTCCTTCCATTTAGTTACAAATGTTAATGCATTTTATGTTTTATTTAATTTGACCCTATGTTTTAAATTCTGGACTTTAGTATGTTGCCTAAACAAAATAATTAGTGTTATTTTGTTGTCAGCAAAAACAGGGACACATTCCTATGGTACAAAGAAATCACTCTGTTTAGAATATTGTAGTGGAATGATCACTTTTATTCATTAGTGAGAAGGAAACTTTAACAGGATGGAACTTTTCAAGGAGCAGTCCCTTCCTTTTTGCTTTGTGATCACCTGAATAGACCAAGTTAATTATGGTCCATGAGATAATTTATTTATTATCCACCCCCTGCCACAATAGATAGCACATAGAAATCTGCATCATGTATTAGGGATGGAGAAAGTATCGGCTGTGGCAAATGAATTAATGACTTTCCTTTTGGTATAAAATCATTCAGTTGCTTTAAATATTTATGTTGTTTTATAACGAATTATTATTTTGTATCAAGTTTTTGCAATGATTCCAGATTAATACCACAACAATTAAATTTGTAAATGGTGGGCATATTTTTCTGGTGATTTTATGTAGTAGACTGTTAAAATTCTTTTCCACTAGGAATGGTGGCTTCAGTGTTATGAAATGCACATGGGAAAGCATATAGGCAGGAATTTAACAGCTAAATGATTTTGGCATTTGTTTAAATGTGCATTGGTCTTTTTTTGGATGAATTTTGGTATAATTCTAGTGATTTTTCCTCCAGAAAAGTCATGATTTTTCTTAACATATACTATATGATGTAAATTGTGCTGTGTGATATAAATCATCACCTGAAGTTGTTACCCAGCAAATGGTTGTTGACATTGAGAATCATTTTCATTAAGGATGTTACAGTGAATGAGACACCTAAAGAACTCAGTGATTGAATACAACACTGCATTTAAGATGAAGTTTTAGAATGCAAATACAAAGATAACAGTTATATATGCCCAAAGGGATCTTAATTATCTTTGTACTCTCTTTGATCTCAAGTAAGTTTGCTCATCTATAAAAATGATAAATGATAATAAAAGCTACCTAATTCACAGGGTTGCTGTGAAACAAGAGAAAACAATTTCAAATATTTGTTGTTTGTTTATATAAACTGGAGTGATGTTTTAATTTGCTAGACTTCTGAAAGCATATACCATAAAATGGGTTAACAATGGGAATTTATTAGCTTACAAGCTTACAGTTTTGATGCCATGAGAATGTCCAAATCAAGGCATCATCAAGGTGATACTTTCTTCCCAAAGACCCACTGCCAGTAATCCTTGAGTTCTCTGCCACATGGCAAGGCACATGGTGGTGTTTGCTGGTCTCTCTCTTTTCTTCTATGTTTCATTGCTTTCAGCTGCTTGCTTCCGTGGCTTTCTCCCTCTTTGTCTGAATATAATTCTCTCATAAAGGACTCTAGTAGGAGGATTAAGACCCACACTGAATGAAGTAGGTCACACCTTAACTGAAGTAGCCGCATCAAGAGACCCTATTTATAATGGGTCCACATCCACAGGAATAGATTAGCTTTAAGAACATGATTTTCTGGGGTACATACAGTTCCAAATCACAAGTGGGGATGAAGGAGAAGGGTATTGTAATAGACATTTGAAGGCAGAAGAGTTGGAAAATTAATTGTGTCCATAGAACAAACACAATCTGTGTTCTGTTATTTTATTTTTTGAAGTTGAAATAAATTTTACTTAAAAAAAAAAAAAAAAAAAGGAAATGAAGATGTTTTGTTAGTAGCTGAAATTCATTAAAATCCAGATTGGCTTAAGTGGGACCTAAGTAAAGACCATCATAAAAACTGGAGGCTGCTTTTTTTTCAATAATTTTAAGGGCCTTGGTGGGTTATATGAATTCTTTCACTGCCATGTGAAGATGACTTACACATCTCTGAAAGCCTTCATACTGAAAGTATAAATCAGAGTGATAGGTTGGATTACTAACAGCTGTCAAAGCATTGACACAGGAAATTCACAAGTGCAGGTAGAGTTTTTCAAATTTTTTTCCTTCTTGAATAATAGATGTTTGCCTTAGGGCTAAACTCTGGGGAAGAAGCTGTTTGTATCTGGGGGAAACAGCAGACAGAGTCTGTCCTGTCTGTTTTGTAATAATGTCACTCCCGTGGAGGAATGACATCAAGGTGGTAGTGTTACAGTACCAGCAATATAAAGACATCAGGAGTGAAATAAGTCTGGTTCCTGGAGTAACACTTCTCCAATAAAGTAATTAAATTTAATATAACACAGATATCAGTATATGGAGTTTTGCTTTATTATAAACTTTATTAAATTGTTGTTGTTGTATATATTATACCTATATCGTATATATACACTAATAAGAATTAGAATAAGAGTTGAGTGACCAGCTGTCCTGGTTTGCCTAGGACTGAGGAGTGTCTCAGAATATGGGATTTTCAGTGCTAAAACTGGGACAGTCCTGGGCAAACTGGGAGAATTGAGCTCAGATGTACTTCTGGGTTCTGTACAAATTTTTCTGAGGAAAAATAAAAATGATTGCACAGGAAAGTCCTTGGTGTATTATTTCTTCTAGTATTCTTTGAGGATCAGAAGTGAGGGAGGATTTCTGTCTACATTGAGTGTGTGGTTGTGAGTCCCAGTAGTTTTCCCATGTACTACATTCACTGTCTTGGTATTGACTGTAATAAAATGAGGTCATTGACCAACACTTAAAACTCCTTAGGAGAGTCTGGTGGAGGATATACAATCTCATTCTGGGGATGCAAGAAGGACCAGAAAGAAGAGCATGACTTACTTGATTTGAGAAAATCTGTGAGAGTGATATAATCAGGAAAGTGGGCAAGCCTCTAGAAGAGCTTATATAGTTACACAAAGTACTGCTTCCTTGATTGCTCACATGGAACCGACACTTTCAAATGGGCAACAACAGAAAAAGGAAGAGGCTTCTTTTCAGTCAACTTATCATATAAAGAGAGAGGTGGCTTTTTGGTTAAGAAAAAGGAATTTCTAGGCTAGCTTACAGATTCAACGTTTATTGAACAAACACAAGTATATGTAGGGCTCTGTGCTTTGTGCTTGGGGAATGTGAATGTAATTAAGACAAACCATGAAAGAGCTATAGACTAGGGTTCTCAACCTTGGTGTTATTGACTCTTTGGATTGGATAATTCTTTGTTGTGTGGGGCTTTCCTGTGTAAATGTTAAGCAGTATCTCTAAACTCTAACCATCAGATGCCAGTAGCACAACTTCCCAAGTTGTGACAATCAAAAATGTCTCCACACATCACCGAATGTCCTTTGGGGGCAAATTCACTCTTGATTGAGAACCACTACTATAGAAAATGATAGCCCAGAAATTTTTATGGATGCAAAAGGCAATCGGTATCCATTCCAATTAATGCTGTCATTAATGGAGGGCAGTGCTGCAGTCCCTCTTGTTGGAGAAAGAGACAATATTAATGATAATGGCTGTCATCTACTATATATTTATTATGCATAAGGTAGTGTGCTAAGTGTTTTACATTTATTATCTCAATTTCATCCTTATAAGAGCTTTTGTGAGGTTGGTTCTACCCAGGGTTAAGTAAATGAAAAGTTCATAAGACTCCACAGAATAAACTCATGTAAGGCTGTAATGTTGGCAAAGGAAATGACATAACAGGAGAAAATGCAGGCAATTATAGAGAAGTCTGAAAAATTTCAGGCTCAGTCCCCCAGGGTCTTTTCTCAGTTGCACAGTATGTGCTTCATGTTTGGATTATGAACTGCCAAGATATGTGTGGAGGTATTTCTAAGTTTCAGGACAGTCCAAGACAAGTTTACTGAAGGTCTTATATACCTCACTGGTCATGTGGCAATAGCAGCCCGTGTAACAGGCTAAACCAGACGCAAACCATCAATTTGTGCATCACTAAACCAGGTAGAACAGCCAGTATAGAGTGCCTCCAAGAGAGTTTTGAACTTTAAACAGCACATTATAAATCACTAGCCACTACATTTTTATCTTATCATGACCAAAAGTCATTACCAAACTTCCAAGCCTCCCTGGAGATAAGCATAGAGCTTCCCCAATCCAACTGTAAGCTAACCCTACTCTTTGCATGGTATTAGTGACCTCATTTTTTCAGATGAGGAAAATTGAGGCTTTAAGAGATTAAATAACTAGCTAGCAAAGATCATAGAGCTGGTAAGTGTCAGAACTGGGTTTCCTATTATGAAGACGTTAAATGACTTCTTAAAATTGGTGCTAGTTAACTGAAAAGGACTTGAACTAGGAGAAAAATCCAGTTTTAGTAATCAGTCCTGTGCTTTTTGGATAAACTGTATGTCATTCAAGATGGACCTTCCTTGAAGGTTAGAGAAAATTTAATAGGCAAAAATGTAGAAGGGGAGTGTTCAAGTGGCAAAAAGCAACTGTAAATCTTGCCCTAAAACCGTGACTCAGCCAGGGTAGATCCTGAAGCTCAAGCAATTTTGGGTGCCTTGTTTGACAAAAAGAATATAACATTACTTATACAAAATTTGGTTCAAGAGTTAATATTTATTTATGATGAGAAAAGGAATAACAGCAAATTATAATTTATAAAGCTGAAAAATACCAAAAACATCACATAATTCAGAAAAAATATTTTAATTAAATACTTATTGTATCTCTATAGTATTTTTTTTTTACTATGTATTTTGGCTAAGTAGTTTTTAAATAGAACATTTTTAGACTACAGAAAAATTGAGAAGATAATACCAGAGTTCCCATATACTCCTGCACCCAGTTTTCCTTATTACTAACATTTTACTCAGTATGGTACATTTGTCACAATTAATGAACTGTTATTGATCCATTATCATTAACTAAAGTTCATTGATTGATGTTTCCTTAGTTTTTACCTAATATCTTTTTCTGTTCCAGGATACCATGATACATTACATTTATTTTTATGTCTCCTTAGGCCTCTTGACAGTTTTTCACACTTGACTTGTTTCTGATGACCTTGACAGTCTTGATGAATACAAGTCTGATATTTCACAGGATGCCTCTCTTTTGTAATTTGTCTGATATTTTTCTCATAATTAGATTGGGACCATGGCTTTTTGGGAGGAAAACCTCAGAAGTAAAGTGCCATTTTCATCACATCATATCAAAAGTACATACTAGCAACATGATTTAACACTGCTGATATTTATATTGCTCAATGGCTGAAGGAGTGTTTGTCAGGTTTCTCAAGTAAATTTACTCTCCCTGCCTTTTCCATACTGAACTCTTTGGAAGTAAGTTACTGTGCACAGCCCCCATTTAAGGAGTGGGGATTTACACTTATTCTCCTTCAGGGCAAAATATCTATATAAATTATTTCTTCTGCAAGGGAGATTTCTCTCCCCCCCCACCCCAATTTGTTTATATCAGTATGAACTCATGTATATTTATTATATACCTTGGGTTATAATCCACTACTACTTTATTTATTCTGTTGCTCAGATAAGTTCCTGTTTTGACCATTGGCAGAGCTTTCATTTGGCTTCTGTGTCCCTTTGACATATATCCCTATACCACTGTGTGTGTGTGTGTGTGTGTATTTAAGCATTTCTTTACTTTCTGGCACTGCAAGAAGCTCTTGGTTCTTCTTGTATATTTCCTACCCCAATCTGAGAATCAGCCATTTCTCCAAGGAGTCCTGGTTCTTTCTATTGGAGAATAGTGTTAGAAACCAAGATCTGGGCTCTACGTGCCCTTGTTGCTACTGGGTTGTCATCGCTTCTAGGCCCCCTCAGCTGATAAGGCAAGGGAATATATGTGTGTGTATTAACCTGTGTATGTATTTATATCTATAAATATTTCTATATGTAACCATCTGTATCTATGTTAAGTTAAACATGAGTTCATACCGATGTCTTCAACTCTAATCCATTACCACAGGTATTGCTCTAGTCTCTTCCCCTTACTTTTCTGTAAATTCTCACTCCAACAGTGAGAAACCTGACTCCCACCATCTGCTATCCATTTACTTAATTGTTCAGTTCCTGTATACATGTACCAGAATTGTTAACCTGTACACCCGTGGAAAATAACTTTACCAACAGGAGTACAGTGCCTCTATGCAGTCCTTTTGACTTTAGCCTTCAGATTCTAGTCATTTCCCAAGTTACTTAGATCAGCTTCTTCTCCCTCAACCTACTTTACTGAGATTGTTTTATACATTTGTAATAGTTAATTCTCTTGTCACAGTTTTCATTCCTTACTGGAATCTCCTAATCTCCTAAGTGATTTTTAAAAAATCTTTGTGCTGTAACATTCTATGGGTTTTCACACATGCATAATGTTATATATCCAGCATTATGGTTTCACACTGAATAGTTTCACCACCCTAAAAAATCCTGTGCTCCTTCCTCCCTCTCATTCCCTGGCAACCACTGATTATTTTTTATTGTCTTTGTAGTTTTGTCTTTTCCAGATGTTATATAATTGAAATCATATAGTATATAGCCTTTTCAGATCAGGTTATTTCACTTAGCAATGTGCATTCCAGGTTCTTCCATGTCTTCTCAGGACTTGATAGCTCTTTTTTTTTTTTTTTTTAATTGCTCAATAGTAATCCATTGTATAGATGTCCTACAGTTTATCCATTCAACTATTGAAGGTCATCTAGGTTGCTTCCAGTTTTAGGTAGTTGTATTAGTCAGGGATCCCCAGAGAAACAAAACCAATAGAATATATGTATATATTAAGAGATTTATTATAAAGAATTGGCTTATGTGATTGTGGGAACTGGCAAGTTAAATTCCATACAACAGGTTGGAGGTTGGAAATTCCAATAAGGGTGTTGTTGAAGTCTTTAGTCTGAGTTTGTAGGGGAGATCAGGAAGGAGTGGAGGGTGTAGTCTCGAGGCAGAATGCCCTCTGATTCTTGAAACCCTCAGTTCTCCATTTTAAGACTTTGAACTGATTGGATGAGGCCTACGTACATTGCTGAGAGTAATCTCCTTTACTTAAAGTCAGCTGTGTATAGATTGTAATGCCATCTATGAAATACCTCCACAGTAACAAGCCAATAAATACCCATTGTTTAAGCTACCCCTTCCATGATATTTGTTCTAATGGCTGGGAAAGTAGTAAAACACAAGGTTACTTAGATTTTCTCCTGTTTTTCTTCTATAACTTTTATATTTTGTATTTAGGCCTAAGATCAATTTTGAGTTAATTTTTGTGAAAGACATAAGATCTTTGTCTAGTGTTTTTTTTTTTTTTTTTTTTTGCATATAGCTGTCTAATTGCTCTGGTACCATTGCTTGAAAAGACTATTCTTTCTCCATTGAATTTCCTTTGCTCCTTTGCCAAAGATCGGTTGACTATTTTGTGTGGGTCTGTTTCTGGGCTCTATCTGTTCCATTGATCTGTGTGTCTATTTTTCACCAATACCATGTTATCTTAATTACTGTCACTTTATACTAAGTCTTGAAATCTCCTTGTGAGAGTCTTTCAACCTTGTTCTTCAGTATTGTGTTGGCTATCTGGATCCTTTGCCTTTCCCTATAAACTTTAGAATTAGTTTGTTGATATGTACAAAATAGCTTACAGGGATTTTGATTAGGATTTTATAAATCTACAGATCAAGTTAGGCAGAATTGACATCTTAACAATACTGAGTCTTCCAACCCATGAACTTGGAATATACACTATCCATCTTTTCTTGTATGTTGTCTACTTTCTCCATTAGAGCCCTTAACATATTTATTATAATTATTTTAAATTCCTTGTCTGATAATTCAATTCTGAATCTGAATCTGTTTCTTATTTTGTGTCTTCAGGTTGTGTTCCTTTCCTGCCTTTATCATGCCTTGTAATTTTTTGGTGAAAGCTGGATATGATGTATCAGATAAAAGGAGCTGTGAAAAATAGTCCATTAGCATGAGATTTTATTTTAATCTGGCTAGAAGTTGGGCTGTGTTTAATGTTTGCTATAGCTATAGGTGTCAAGGTATCAAATTCCTCTTGTGTACTTTTTTTTTTGTCTCCCATATTGTCTTTGGGCTTCTTGAAGAACTCCTTCTTAAATAGAGTATAAGCCTTGTCAGCTCTTTCAGCATTAATCCACTGTTATTATACAGCACCCTGTGGATGAGTGGTAAGGCATAGGGGAGGGGAAACCTTTTATAATCTTATAAAATTTTAGTCTTTTAGTGGGTCTGTGGCCCTGGGATGTCACCTATATAAGTGTTTCTAAGATCTTTTCCCCCATCCTCCCTTAGGTGAGATGGGAAGGCTAGATGGGGCTGTAGATGTATAAATGTTTTTCTGCCTACACGAAATAAATCTCCGGTAAAGTCTGTTTCACTGGAGAGTAGGACTTTGTTATGGAGAATGCACTAGACATACTTCAAATGTTTGCTCTTCCCACACCACTGTAAAAAATACAAGGTGGTTTCTTGGCTCTTTGCTATGAAAACCTGGTAGGATTCCTGGAGGTAAAACCCACAAAATATGGACACCCCTAAAGACTTCATCCCTCAGGATTTTCTCAAATTATTCCATGCTCAGCTTCCAGCAATTTGTTGAAATTACCATTGACATGTTTCTAGCAGCTTGAGTCCAGCACCTTCTGCTCCAGGTAAACCGATAGGGGCTATGTTCCTCTGATTCTCCTGTTTCTCCAGATTTTGGAGTGGCAGTTTCTCTGATGGGTCCAAGAAAAGTCATTAATTTTCACTTTCTTCAGCTTCTTTCTTGTAAAGACAGGAGTGATGACTTCCAAACTCTTCACATGTCAGAGCTGAAACTGAAGTAGCTACATACTTTTTAATCACTATGTCAAATGAAGACAATTTTGTAAAATGTAGTCTATAGAGCAAATAGAAAGGCAATTCAGTCTTTCGTGATTTTCTCTTGTGTGATTGATCACATTTTTTTTTTCTGTTTTTTACTGAAAATTGGATCCAGGGAACATGTAACTTCACACAGAGATGCATGCATTGTTAGTGGTGTGGCTACAGGTTTTTGTCCTACAAATCCAGGAATTCTGATAAATACTATTTTGTAAAATTCACAAAAAAGGAAAAATGTGTAGTGCATTTATAATTTTATTAGCTGCATTATCATGCATTTTCCAGACAGGAGACTACTTCTATTTTGACTAGGCATTGGTGAGACCTGGCTCCTTCGCTTATAATTTTATGTATATGATGATTGGAAGAATTTTCAACTGATTAGTTTTGGGCTCTGTACATTTCAGGCCCTGTTTCTTCTCCTTTTCCCTCGTATTTCCTGCTGAGAGATAAAAGAAACTCTGCCTACGACACGACAGGTGGATCAGCACAGTGAATGGAAATAGGATTCCTGGAGGCCATTCTTCCTGTGGGAAGGCTAGCAGTCACTTCACTACATGTGGGAATGACTGTAAGCTATAAATATTTTCCACTAAACTCAAATTAAATGAATCACCAATTCAACTTCCCCTTAAACAGATCCCAATGCCAGATACTTGAAAGGAATGTAATGGAGAGGATATTGAAGTAGAAAGTGACAGTGGTCTCAACAGAATGCAGGTAAAATAGTTTACTTTTGCAAAATTTTCAAAATCAGTTAACTGTGTTAACTCATGACTAGGACCCAGCCTTGAAAAGGGTCCTGTGCAAGTGACGGACTTTGAAAATTAAGCTTTATTATTGTCACTAGAAATCTATACATAAGCCCTTGATTTGGTTAATTTTCCCTTCATATCTGGCTAAAGGGTTGTGGCAGTTTGATATAGTTATGAATTCCAAAAATATATATTGACTTTTGCTTGTAAACTGGTCTGTTCCTCTGGGCATGATTAAGTTATGATTAGGGCTTTGATTGGGCCACATCAGTAGGACGTTGAGTGTTGAGGGCATAAAACTACACGGCAGAACAGAGGAGTTAGTTGGAGTTTTGATGTTGGAGTTTTCATGCTGGAGCCCGGGGAAGTAAGCACACAGAGGAGCTTGGTTGTGAGGAAGGAGAGAAGGCCCCGGGAAAAGAGATGAGCTGTTCGCCTGATAGTCTAGCTGGCCTTGTGGAGAGAAGCAAGCCTGAGCCTGGAGAGAGGCAAGCCCCAGGAAGAGAGGAACCCAGGAAGCCTGACTTTTGGCAGAAGTCGTCAGCCATCTTGCTCTAACACGTGGCAACAAACTTTGGTGAGGGAAGTAACATATGCTTTATGGCCTGGTAATTGTAAGCTTCTACCCCAAATAAATGCCCTTTATAAAGGCCAACCAATTTCTGGTATTTTGCATCAGCATGCCTTTGGCTGCCCAATACAAGGGTTATTATAAAATGGAGGAAAAAGTACACATAATATATTGTCAGAGCATTCTTAAGTGATACATTTCTAGAATTAGTTGTTTGTGCTTTGAATTTATCTGTTGTTGGAGTGCAAGTCTAACTTGGTCCACTTCAATAAAGAAAAAAGCCTTGGCAAATGACAGACTTTAGCTATAGCTGTACTGACTAGTTGGGAATCCACTACATTTACCTAATTTCTCTTCCAGTGAAGGATACAGAGGTTATTCCAATTCTTTGTTCCCACAAATAACCTTAAATAAACATCGTTGTGCAATTAGGAACTTGTGTAAGAATTTCTTCAGGATCTGTACCCAGGAGTGGAATTTCTAGGGCTCAGGGCATACATATTTTTAATTTGCTCATGTGGTGCCAAGTTGCTTTCTAGTATTGGTATGCTAGTACTTATTCTACCATCCATGCATGAATGTTCCTATGTACTTGCATCTCCACTAACCTCAGGTGTTAACCAGCTTTCTGATTTTTGTCAGTTTAATAGATATAAAGTAATATTGTTTTATTAATTTTTTTCTGATGACTAAGTACATTAGCATCTTTTACCTAAGCTTAATGGCTTTTGGGTATTCATTTCTGTAAGGTGTCTGTTCATATCCTTTGAACTTATTTCTTGAGAGGGGCATTCCTTGTATATTTAAATTTTTTTGTTTTAAAGATTTATTTATTTATTTCTTCCCCCACCATTGTTTTGCGCTCGCTATCTGCTCTCTGTGTGTCTCCTGTGTCTGCCTGTCTTCTCCTTAGGCAGCACTGGGAACCGATCCTGGGACCTTCCGGAGTGGGAGAGTGGTGCTCAATATCCTGTTCCACTTCAGCACCCTGGTCTGCTGCGTCTTATCATCTCTCCTCTGTGTTTCTTTTTGTTGTGTCATCTTGCTGCACCAGCTCTCTGCATGGGCCAGCTTGCCTTTCACCAGGAGGCCCTGGGACTCAAACCCTGGACCTCCAACATAGTTGATGGGAGCCCATTTGCTTGAGCCACATCCATTTCCCTTTACATTACTTTTTTTTTTTTTTTTGCTGATTTACCGATGTATTTAATATAAGTAAAAAAGGAAAAAAAGAAAATTGTATTGGAGTGTTTTTTTCTTTTTTTTTTTTGCTATTTGATGCCAGAAATTTGGAAGAAAGGACACCCAATAATGTTTTATTGAGTCAGAAACACATCACACCTTCCCATCCATCTTGGGTACCTCCTTTATTCCCTTTCAACTTTGCTTGAACAGTGAAAGAATACAGTTTGGAAAATATCTATTTTATTACTGTTTAATCAACCCTACTCAAAGGCCCCTGAAGAGTTCATCAAATCTGACCCTAGCATATCTTTTTAGGCACTCTTTTTTTTTTTTTTTTATTTAAGATTTTATTTATTTATTCATCTATCCCCCCCCTTGCTGCTTGTGCTCGCTGGGTCAGCTAACCACGCTGTGCAGGCGGGCTTGCCTTCACCAGGAGGCCCCGGGAACCGGGCCGGGGCCTCCCATATGGTAAACGGGAGCCCTACTGATTGAGCCACAGCCGCTTCCCATTTTTAGGCACTCTTAATCCAATGTGTATGCATGAGGGGAGAGGGTGGTCTGTGTAACCTTTGGCAGGCAATTGAACTTATGCGTATTTTTCTCAGAAGAAAGTCCATAGCTTATAGTTCTTCAAAGGGAAACTACAGAAGGTTAAAAAAAAAAAAAAAAAAAATCACGGAATTCACTCTGATTATCGTGTGACTTCCACCCAACAAGAAAATTCCCCTGGGTCTGCTCTTGTTTTCTACTTGAAACCCATCACAATCTTAAGGGGGGGTGGGGGTGGGGGAGAATGAAGCGAGAAAAGATTGGGTATGGTTGCAGGGGGAGTTTTAAATTCCAAAAAATCTGAAGGGGGAGGACAGGAAAGAGGACTTAGTCCCAGAGAGACCTGGCATTCCAGGCCTGACTCTGCCAATTTACCAGCTTGAGCAAGTTAGGCAGCTGCTCGGTTTCAGCTTCTTTACCTTTCAGCCCAAGCTTTGGAGTCCTCATCACGTTCCACTGCCCGGGTTCCGGAAAGACGGTGAAGGTCCGGTTTCTCGCCTATTGGGGCTGTAATAGACTCAAATCAGAAGGCTGCCCAGCAGGAGTGGAAACAGACTCATCCAGTCCCATCTCCGAGCCCCTGTAGCGCCCCGCCAGCCCTGACCTCCCGGAGGCGGAGCAGATGCTCCCGAGGCAGCCCGCCAATCCCTTTACATTACATTTTATATTCTAGATAGCCTTATTGGTTTTAGAAAATGCAAATCTCTTTTCCTATTTCTTTGTTTCTCTTAGTTCATGATACCTTTTTGGTGTAATAATTTTTTGTTCTTCTGTTTATACTTTTGAAATTTTGTTTAAGAAATCCTTTCTCACCTCTATGTCATAAAGATTTACCTGCATTTTTTCTATTAACTAGCATTTATCTTCTATTTGATATTAGGTAGGAATCCAGTTTCATTTTTTTCCTATAGTGTGGAATTTTTTTTCTCCAAAACCATCTACTAACCATCTGTCATTTCCTAAATGATTTTCAGTGTCAATTTTATTGTCTACTAGGTTCTCATATATACATAGGTTTTTCTCTGAACTCTCTATTGGTTTATTTGTACTTTCTCCAATATCACCCTTGTAGATTATCTGCATATATGATAATATAAGCTCCATGCCATTTTCTAGTTTTTTAAAAAGATTGATTTAGCTATCTATGGAGCTTTATTCTTCCAAATAAATTTTAGCTCAAATTTATATTGTTCCTCAAAAGCCCCAACTGGAATTTAGATTTGTATAGCATTGAATTCATAGATTCAATTTTGGGGAAAATGATAATATAAGATATATTTTTAATTTTATAATATTAAGTTGTCTCATACATGGATGTAGAATGGTTTTTCATTTTCTTTCAGACCATCCTCTGTATTCTTTATTAGAATTCTAAAGTTTTCTCCTTAGAGGTCTCTTGTATACTTATTTTTTAGTTTATTCCTAGGACTATTTTTTTTTTTCTTTTGGGAGATGTATCTTATTTTAATATACATTTTCGAATTGGTTATTGTTTATTTAAAGAAATGTTATTGAATAATATTTGACGTTCTTGCTGAACTCTCTCATTAGTCCAATACTATACTATCGATACTATACATTCTTCTACATGGATAATCACTTAATCTGTGAAATGAAAATGTTTCCTTTTCCTTCCAACACTAACACTTTTCATTGATTTAAAAGAAAATTCCTTTCAGCATTGTCTAGGACCCTCAGTGCTCTTTTTTTTTTTTAATTTTTTGAAGTATACATTCATACATGAACATACATAAACTGTAAGTGTTCAGTAAACAACGTGGACTTACAAAACAAACATGCATAACATCATACAGGGCTCCCACACATTACCCTCCCCAAACATCCTGCATTGTTGTGAAACATTTGTTAACAAATCATGAAAGAGCATTGTCAAAGTATTACTACTAACTATAGTCTATATCTCCCTCCCTTATACATTTTTTTAAGGATTTATTTATTCATTTATTTACTTTTATCCATTTTTAAGCCCCCCACCCCCACGTTTTTGTTATTTCTGTGTCCATTCCTTGGGTGACTCTGTGTCCGTTTCCTGCCTTCTCTTCTCCTCCTCCTCCTGTCTTCACTGGGATTCAATCCTCAGAATCTCTGATGTGGGAGGGAAGTGTCCTACCACCTGCACCATCTTAGTTCCTGGTTTTTCGGCGTGTGTCGTCTTAGCTCTCCCTTGTGTCACTCTCCTGTTACATCAACATCCCCGCTGCGTGGCTCGCGGGGCCTGGCGGTGCACCCACGCAAGGAGCCTGGTAGCCCACACGCCTTCTATATTTTTCTTTTTTTTCTTTTTACCAGGAGGTCCCGGGGATTGAACCTAGGTCCCTCCATATGGGAGACAGACACCCAACCACTCGAGCCACATCTGGCCCCCTGCTATATCTCTTAAGGTTGACCAAAGATACCCAAAGTTACAGTGTTTTCCCATACAGGATGGTAATATAATAAATCAGGCTTAGTTTATCACCAGCATTCTAAAAACCAGACCTAGGGAGAAAAACTAGGTCTGGGGACACATGCATGGTTTCTAATATAGCGAATGTTTAGCCTACCCTGATTATCACAAAATCAGGAGAGCCTCAGAGCTCTTTTAAACATTATCAGTAATAGTAAAATCCTTATCTTCTTCCCTATTTTAAAGGTGATTAATCTCTATTAAGTATAATGTTTGCCAATGGTTTTAGTATATAACCTTTATCAAGTCAAAGAAGTTCCTTTCTTTTGGATTGATAACAGCCTTTAATCATAAATATATTCAGGACTTTATCAAATGCTTTTTACCAAATTAATGAAATCTTTTTTTTTTTTTTTTTTTTTTTTTTAAGATTTTATTTATTTATTCATTTATCCCCCCCTTGCTGCTTGTGCTCGCTGGGTCAGCCAACCACGCCGTGCGGACGGGCCTGCCCTCACCAGGAGGTCCCGGGAACCGAACCCGGGGCCTCCCACATGGCAAACGGGAGCCCCACTGATTGAGCCACAGCCGCTTCCCTAATGAAATCATTATATATTTTTTTCTCCTTTAGTCAATTAATGTGGTGAGTTACTCTTACAGATTTTTCTGATGCTAGAGCATTCTCACATTCCTGGGATAAATTATATTTGTTTATGTTGTGCTTATGTTATTTTTTGAAAAATATGCTGTTGAACTAGAGGGGCTAGCGTTTCGTTTAGGATTTTGAATCTATATTTATGTATGAAACTGTTCCCACATAATCTTTTCTTGTATTATATGTCCTTATTCAGGTTTAGAATCAAGATTATATTGGCCCCATAAAATAAACATAACAGATTTTACTACATTTTCTCTCTTCTGGGTAAAGTTAAGTAAGATAGGAAGTGATTATTTCTTGAATGTTTGGTGGGATTTAACCTTAGAGATAAGTGGGCCTTAGCTTTTTCCCCACCATTTTAATTTTTTAGTGTTTATTCTTATATTTAAGTTTTATGTTTTAGTGTGTGCCAATTAGGCATTTTTATGCTTCTTCTATGTGGAATTTATGTTGCTAAATCAGATTCTTTGTGATCCTTAGAGTAGTTATGGTGGCTGGGACAGTGCAGGCAGGAACTTACGCATATCATCTAGATTTTAAAATTTATTGGCATATAGCTTACCCAAAAAACATTTTATTATTTAAAAATCTTATGTCTTACCTCCCATTTTCATTATGCATTTTATTTGTGACATATCTTTTTTAATCAGTCTTATCAAACATTATTGTATCTTAAAATATTTTTCAAAGAACCATCTACTCTGTTTTTTATGTTGCATTTTCCTTCCTTTATTTGTTATATTCTTCTTTTTTGTTTCTTTGAGTTTCCTTGGTTGCTCCATTTCCAAGTACTTGAACTGAATTTGTTTTAAAATTATATTTTCCCCAATATATAAATTTCTTGCATGTGTTTGATTTTTTATCTATTGCTTATTTTATAAAAATATAATGTCGTTCTTTGTTCTTTATGATCTTTGTAACCTTAAATTATTTTTGTATTCAATATTAGGATTGCTACCACAGCTTTTTTGGATTCCATTTTATATATTTTTGTTTTAAGAGTGTTTCTTATACTCAACATGTAGTTAGGACTTGTTTTGTATTCCAATCTGAATGTGTCTTTTTTTTAAGGGTGAGTTTAACTGATTTAAATTTATTGAAATTTTGTTGTGTTAGGAACTACATTTTCATTTTATTTAATTTTTTCATGTTCTGTGCTTTCTCCTTTCCATTTTTTTTCCCCTTCCACTCCTGCTTTCTATTGGATATGGATGGTTATATTGGATGTGCCAAAAGTTATATATTCTCTTTTTTATGGTGTTTGCCTTAATTAAAAACCTTTAGTCATGCTTTTTAAATCTTGTTGATTAACTGAATTTATTAATATCTATATCTTTTTCACTAATGAGACACATGCTGTAGTAAGCAGAGCTGTTTTTTCTTGGTTTCCTTCCATAACCCATCTTATGACCAATATTTTATTTCTGGATTTTTGTAGATATATTTTATCTTTTGCTTTTCTTTGGTATTTTAGTGACAACTATACATTTTATCAAGACATTTTCTCACGTTTATTTCTCCTATCATTTGAGAAATTTCCTGATTTTGTTTTCTGTTTTATTTGATTACTCTCCCCACAAGTGATTTAAGGTGGATCTTTGTATGTCAAATCCCTTGTGGCCTTGTGGTCTTAAGTTGAGTTTCCCAGAAGAAGGTTTTGTGATGAAAATTCATCTGTGAATGATTTATTAAGGAATTGTTCACAGGAAGAAGAAAAAAAACTAGTAGATTGTGAGAAACAGACAGGAGAATTAAGAAGCCAAGCAAAGATGAAATTTCAGGGAAAGTCCTAGCCCCTGCCTGATCCTGTGGAGGAGAGTTGAAGCATAGAGCACACCTCAGAGATTGTCCCACACTGAGAAGGAAGCTGGGATTTCATATCCCATACCAGTTTGTTATTGCTATGAACTTTCCCAGGGGGGTTGTAAATTTGCAGACACTTATAACTCTTTGAGTATGCAGTTGAAGCCTTCACAGTAGTCAAAGGGCAGTCTTCTAAATTGGTTAAATCTACCCACAAAAGAAGCAAAGCATACAGAAGCCAGAGGATGGGTGCACAGAAATAGTAAATAAGATCTGGGCAAAACATAAATTTTATCTACTACAATCCACCCCTTGCTCTGCCCAGGTTCACTTACCTCTCACATTAAGTTCAATCCATCTTAGAATAGCTTCTTCTATATTTTTGATGGTTGCAAACTTCTAGGGAGATGAGCCACAGTCTTTGGTCCTGAGTTCATAACTACTATTTATCATCCCTTTCTTTACCATCCATTCTAGATACTTCTCACTTTGGCTAGAACCTCTGCTGTTCTAGTGGCTTGCTGAGGGTTTTAAGTCTCTGGGTACTATGCCCTTATAATAACATGGTTGCTGTAATTACCCATTTATAGTTGTTATTGGACATTGAAGTACCAATTGATACCCCAGTGGATCACATTAGTGTCAAACATATTCCTCTCTTCCCCAAATATGTGGCAACATTTCCACCTCCTCATTATGGTCAGGGTCAATTAATCTTACCTCTACCTATTTTATACTAACACAAGGAGCCCAAGTTAACCTTTTGGGAGTAGTAGCTTTCAGTTTAGTGAATGTGTCTTTTGGTGTAGGTATCCTTTGTCTGGGAACCTGGAACTTTAGATCCACAATGCCTAGATTTGTAGTTTTGGTGGGAGGGAAGCTGTTGGTGTTAACCCAAGTACTCTATGAAATTGTATCATCCCCATTGACACTAGGGAGCCAAGTTCCATAATAGTATCTTCTACTATCAGCCTCAGCCTGCAAAGGACAATCACTATTAAATTTCTCAGTAATGGTGGTGCCTTCTTCCCCAGTACACCTATTATCACCATAGTTAAGAAAGTGCTCTCAGGCCCCTCCTAGCTGGTGGGTTCTTAAATCTTATGTAACAGATTCCTTCTGGCATGCTCACTTCTCTGGGCCATTTGGATCCATTCTTCAGCACTCTGCCAGGGCAGTTCTAGCATTTCCAATTTATTTATTAGAGACCATCATTTTTTCCCAAACTTCCAAGAGCCATACCAGCAAGATATCACAACTTGGTCCAGGGCCCTTTGCCAGAGTATTAAATCATGAGTCACAGAGAGTGCTCTCATATCAAAAACTCCAGTTGTAGCAAATATACCACACGAATGTAAGATGTTAATAATAGGAGAAAGTATGTATGTGGGTGTGTGTGGAGGGATTATATGGGAATTCCCTTTACTTTTGGTGTAATTTTTCTGTAAATATAAAGTTTGTTATTACAAAAAGTGTTAAAAAAAAAAAAAAAAAAGAGAAAAAAATTCTCCCTAATCCAGCTTTAAATTTAGGTCCCCTCCTAGTTCAGGACCTTCAAGAGCCTTCCAGTCATGTTGACCTGGTGTCCTATCAGTTCATATTTGCCAGGCCTTGCTGCTCCTTTGGTGAATAATCTTTTCCTTCCCTAGTAGAGCTAGCAATTCCTAAGTCAGGCCATGGTGATACTTGATCCAGGATATTAGTCTAGGGCCAGGAAGGGAAATGGGGAGGCAGATTTAAGGAGGGTAAGCATTTTTGAGAAAGACATCTACCTCAGTTGAGACTCTGCAGAGTCTTTAGAAATCATTGTTAAAGATTAAACAATTTCCTTCCATCTGTTTTATCTTCCTGGGAAAGACCTATTCATTTAAAGATTATACCTAATATAACATAAAAACTTAAGTTTTGTCTTTCTTTTTTAATGACTTAAAATGTGATCTAACAATTTGCCTTATATTGTTTCATGAGACTGAAAACATTGTCAGAAATGTTTAAAGTGAAAATGCACCTAAACCAAGCTTATAACATTTGGCTGTTCACCTGGAGGTGAGTTTGGATTCTTAATTTTAAAATGCAGAGTATTTTCCAACTAATATTTAGCATTTACTACTGACTATTTCCTCACCAAGCAGAAGTTAGGCTTACTCAGTACAACAGGGAAGATGGTAGGTTAAGTGACTATTCACATTAGATGGTTAACTACAGATATATAAATTTAATAATGTTTTTGCAAGGAAAGTTATAAATCAAAAATGAAAAAAAAAATTCTGGCAGTAAGGATGCAACTGGAACATTTTGCACCATGACAAGTAGTTAATCATCCAGTTATACACTCTCTTAATAACTCATAGAATGGAAGAAGGAAACAAATGACCAATATTTTCCTATTATCGTGGTCCTAGTATACTAGGTTGACAGTTTGCAGCTTGTAAAATTATGAGAGAAATTATGAGTTAGTGGAAAATGGTCTATTTAGTTGAGGCCTACATTGAATACTTTAAAAAATACATTGATACTTATTAATAAAGCATATAATCCATCCAAAGTTGAATACTTTTTCTTGGTTTGAAACACTTACCGCACTCAACAGAATCATTTAATAGTCTGGTGGCCTTATAGACCTGTTGCATGATTACCTCAAGTTACATAGGTAAAATTCTTGCTTCTCAAAACTTGGTAAATGGTGGCAATTGATAACTCTATAAAAAGACTCAATATGGTAAATTTGTTTAAAATTCATCTTAAGTTGTTTAGAATTTGCCTTAAAATCATTTTCTTCTTATAAACCTATATTCTATGTATCTTACTCAAGTAAGAAAACAGACAAGTACCTTAAAATATGGTCTAATATACTGTTTTCATATCATGATGATTATGTTATGAGAGCACACATGTTTTCATTCATCCCTGCCACAAAATTGACAGGTACATTTTATCCCATATGAATATAAAAGTTTCCTTTAATAGAAAAGGATTTAATGTTTCACTAAATATTAAAATCCTTTCTGGAAAATACTTTTGATATTGCATTTTCTTTTTCATATATTCATTCTTTTAACAATAATTATTTATAAGATCCTGATAGTAGTCAGGCCCTAGCAACATGCAGACAAAAAACACATCAGCCCTAGTCTCAAAATGCTTAGTGTAGTGAGGGGGAGAACATATAAATAAATTATTATAACATACATTTTCAAATCCAGTTTATAACAGCTTGGAATAAAAAGAAATAGATCAATAATTCACAAATAAAATTCCTATATTCTATTACACATGCTGAATTAGGTATAAAGTGTGGGAGTCATGTGAGAATGGAATGGTTTATATGTAAAAATATAATATTCAATAAGAATAGAATACAATTCTTTGCTGGAGGGAGTGTGGAAGGTGGAGGTTGAATACTAAATTAACTGTAAAAATCTTCCTCATTTTAAGGAATATGACATTTAGTTTTGAAGGCAGAGCATATACATATGTAAAACAAAAACAAAGGAGAGATTGGGAGGAGAATAAATTCAGAGTTTAATATAGCAAGAGGTGGAAGTACTCTGAAGGCAATAGGAGAATAGGTAAACATTATAGTTATAATTTTGAGAATCATCTACAAATAAAATGTGAGTCATCGTTGCACATGCCAGTGAAATATGTATCCAAGGGAGTATCTGAAGTTACTGAGAATTAGACCCTGAGCCCTGGGAAATGCTCACAGCCAAACTCTTAAGGGAAGAAGTCGGGGAGGAGGGAGACGAGGAACCATCTGAGAGCTGGGAGGAGTGACAGAAGACTAAGTCTGGAATCAGAGCAAGTTCACCAAGGAGGAGAATCTGTAATCAAATGTCAAATGCCTCTCCTGGGGGGTTGAAAAGGATCAGAACTGGGATAGGCCAAGCTATAACATAAGCTATAACACAAGTTTTAATGGTGAGAATAAGAGGAAGTTCTAACCATGGTTTTGGAAGCTAGACTTCTCACAATTTTATTTTCCTTCTTTCCTCTCTCCTCTCCCACCCCTTTCCATTACTTCCTCGTATGTTTCAAAAAGGCCACATTTTTGTCTACTTTGATGTTATTTTATTTTCCCCAAACATTTATTTTTGGGTAAATAGTACATGCACATGACAATAGAATAAAAATTCAAAAGCTACAAAAAGGCATACTATATATATATATATATATACACACACGTATATACATATTGACCTAGTTCTTCACCTTATTCTAAAAAATTCACCTAACAATTATTTTGGGATTTCTTCACATTATTTGTAGAACTGCCAAAGGGCTACATATTATTCCATTCTATGGATGTAGTATAAAATATTCTACCAGTCCTCTACTGATACAAATGTAGGTCATTTCTAAGTTCCAGGTCTTACAAACAATGCTGCAATGAATATCCTGTGTAAACTTCTTTGTGAACATGTGTGGAAATCTTTGGATAAGTTTCTAGAAATGCAATTGTTGGTTTGAAAGGTATGTGAATTTATGTTTTTTGTATACATGAAAGCCTTAATTTGAAGCAGTAATTATTTTAGATCATACAGAAATGTAGGATGTTTATTCACCTCCTGAATTCAGTGGTGGTTTTCTATTTGTTACTCATATGGGAATCTCTAGAGAGTGAATCAGACTCTCAGGGTCAAAAACTCTGAGGAGAGAATCTCACAGCTAGTGAGTAGCAAGGCTGAAATCCCATTAGTGTGGCAGTGTCAGGGAACCAGGACTCTTATTCTGACATTAACCCGGATTTTAATTTTTTAAGTTTCCTGCGACATCACAGAAAGTCCTTTGTTTAAAATATTTTAAAGCCGGGGGAAAAAAAAAGAGAAATAAATCCAATGTGTAGTTCAGAAGGTAGAGAAATTAGAAACATCTGTTAAGTTCGGTTGCAGACACCGTTTGTGTGGACATGGAGATGTAATAACCAGACGGTTGACTAGTCCAGTCTAATTTGAGTGAATAATATTTTCTCAGCAGTCTCCTGACCACAAACTATCAAAAGGCAATGGGAACATGCTGTAAAGTGCCTTGATGCCCAGAACAATTACACTCTGGAAACATTCTCTTGGCTGGCTGAACGTGACCCATGACCACAGCTCAGTTCATTCCACAAACAGAATTAGTCACAGAGCACATGTGGAATAACATTTTTTTGCAGGACTTTTTTGTATTAACTTTCTTAGTATATGATATCATGATGGACTTTCACACCTGCAATGATACTGCCTTGTAATAGTAGGGATGAAAAATATGTAATATGCAATTATGTAACTGCTTTACATAATTATATAAGTACCATTTCCCCCATGTGGTTATTGGTTATACTCTTTTGAGTGGGGCAGGTCTAAGAGCCCATGACTTCAGTTTTAATATTTTTGACTATCTGAATAACATGAAAATGATACTGTAAGCTACCAGTGTCCTAAGAAGCATAGCCTTCCAGTTCAGATCCCCTTTCTGATCCTTTCCTGATTCCAACAGAGAAAATTGGTTATTTTACTTTCATGTAATACATATATATGTTGAACATAATTCTGTTGATTTACTTGCAACTTTGTATTTTTAATTTTTTATATGCCTGTTTCCAATTAGATGTCTAGTCCTTGAAGTTAGGTCTTGTATTTTTCAATTTATTTCTAGTGACTGTCAAAGTGACTAGTACATAATAAGTGAAGAATAAATGTTCGTAACATCAGTGAATCAGACAGCTTATCATAGAAACATGAGGTACTTTGATATGAAATCCAAGTTCTAGCTACTAATACTTATTTTTCTGGTACATTATTGCACTTGGTTTCCTTAATTTCTTTTCTTTTTTTTTTTTCACTAATTTATATTGTTGGGTAATTTTCCAAAGGCAACTGTAATTTTCTGCATATGTAAGATTTTATGATCCCACATGTGAGAAGTTAAGTAGATTTTATTCAAAATAAAAAATGTGGGGAGAAGATATTAGTAATTGAGTACAGCTAAGTTTTGTAACTTTGGGAAAAATCACTTAATTTCTGAGGCTTGGTTTCCTTGTCTATAAAATTTTGTGAAGATTGGAGATAATGTCTGTCGAGCATCTTGCCTATGCGGCACATAGTAGGCGCACTGAATGACAACTAATAGCAGAATCTACAGCTGCCAAAAAATGGGAGAAATCATCTTGTCTGAGATTGGCATTTGTGTAGTATGCATGCTGCATGCTGCTACTCCGCATTTCTATTGCCCGCAGAGACCATGCTAATCAGTCAACACTATGTTCCATCAAGTCTGGATGCAGATTTAGGATTAATTTACGAATAACCATTGCTGATAAACCCAAGAAGGAAATGAATTGAAATTCATTTTTCATTCCCATTGTAGTATAATCCTCTCATTTTACAGAAGAGAAAACTGAGGCCCAAAGAAGTTAGGCAATTTCCACAAGAAGAAGCAGTGTGTAGTCAGAACCTGGGACTAGAAGCCAAACTGTTAATTCAGTTCCTCAAGTGTAACATTTGCCTTTCTTGTTCATCCTCTTTCATAATAACCAGTGCAGATTCATTATTTGCCATTTTTGAGCAAATAAAACAACCCATATTTTCTTGAACTAATATTTGTTAGTTTCTATAAATGACCCACACTGGCCACTTTATACTAGTTTTTACATGTATTTTTAAAAGCTATGGTGTTTGATTCAAACCTTCTGTGCTACTGGCTTTCAGAAAAGAAAAAGAAAAAGAAAAAGCTTGAGGGTCATCAGATGTTTGAGGAGGAATAATCAAGGTAAACATTTAGATAACTAGGAAGTGGTTTCCTAAGCCAGGGTAACTCTTTAAACCTTTTCCACATACCCTTCTTTGATCATTTTGACTTTTATTTTTTTTCTGGTCTGGATATTATGCCATAAATTTTGGGTTGGAATCCATTGAAGTTGGCAACAGTTAAATTACTCCTTTTCACTGAGGACAAGCTTATGCTTGCTAACAACTACAAACTTAACTTGGATTTACTTAGCCGAAGGAAAAACAAGATGAGAAAAGATGATGTGAAATCTCTTTTTCTCATGTCTTATGCCTCTACTCCCACTGTTTTTTGTTTGTTTTAGTTACATTTTCAAACGTTCTCTCATTTTCCCATGTTCTGCATTTGCACTGGAAAATCTTCTAATAACACAGATGACAAACAGGAGTCCAAATGTGCTGACTCATCACCCCAGAAGTCCAGTGGTTTGGCAGGAGTTTTAACTTTAAAATGTTGAGACTGGTCCTTATAAAAATAAGTCCCTGGCAGCAGATGTCACTGTTGGTCTATCTTAACTTTGGGGTACTTAAGTAGTGTTTGCTGATGAGGGTATGGGCCCGATTATTTTAAGATTTTAGGCAGGATGGTCTTATGAGACATTTCTTAATAGTCTCTGGCACTGATATAGGAGTCAATTCTTACCACTGGAATCTGATTTAATTACAAAGAATGTTTATTATTATTATTGTTATAATTTTAATACTGATATTTTCCCTTTTTATCATTATAAATTGTTTATATTTACATTTTATATAAATGGAATCATACAATATGTTACACAATATATTTGGTTCATAGTAATGCAGTCATACAGTATTTATCCTTTTGTGTCTGGCTTATTTCACTCAACATAATGTCCTCCAGATTCATCCATGTTGATTTTCCTTTTTTTTTTTTTTTTTTTCAAATGGAGATCTTTTCCATGAAGTCCACATCCCCTTTCTTTGTTCCTTCTTTCTGCATGCCATTCTTTAGCTTTGGGATAGCTTTTTCTGCTCTGCTCAAACATGCTTATTTGTTCACATGTAAATCTCTATGATTGTCACATTCTCTAAGATACTTTCTCCCACGATAATTTTTGTGTCATTAACTACAGTGCAATTAACCTCCACTTTTTCTCAGTATATAAGTGGTGCCAGCACCACAGTACTGCATGGTCTCTTTTGAACTCTCCTCTGCAATGCTTGGGCTGCAAGACTTTGCCAGCTTCTTGTTAAATTTTGCTCATAGAAGGCATTAGAGGGAGACTGGAAAGTAGTGAGGATGGAAGCTGGGGGTAGGAGAAGAGATTTCCTTCCTTTTAAAAATTTACGCTATTACTTTTGGCATCAATCTCAAAACGGTAGTTCTCCTAAACATCAGCTGGGGGCCCCAGCACTGGAAATGGCTCCAGCCTCCACCTCCTTTGGCACTTCCAGAACCAGCATTCTCAGAAGTACCAGCTACAGCCATTCCAAGCCCCTTCATCAGAGCATCAAATCTGGGAGCTCTTCCTTCCTGCTCCTGGGTTTTGGTAACCCCAGCCTTTTCTCTTTTGTTCTGCTAAACACAGGCACTATAGCTCCTTCCTGAGTTACCTAAGTGTTCTCTTGTTTATTCTACTCTCTAACACCTGTGAAACCCTTCCCTCCATTAAATCCCCTGTGTTGAAAACAGTGCGGTTTTTGTTTTCCTGACTGTAACTTGTCTAAAATACATGCACACAGTCACATAGATTTCAAATTACATTTAATGTTAAACATAGGAAAAAAGAAATAGCAAATTCATGGTATTGTGCTTCTGCTTTATATCTAGGCTTCCCCGATTTGGAGCCTTTAGCATGTAATATGTTTGCATTGATTTTGATTCCATGATATGGAATATGTCTTGTGAAATGCATACATACCTTTAAATATAATCAAAACAAAAAACTTTATTTGAGAGTAATTTCTCCCTGCAAAAATATCTAATCTTTGCCAATGGGATTCCAGTTAGGCTTACAATTACGGAAATGGCTTGAAGCCTATTTACTATCCCTGATTTATTCCAATACTCTATTATACCAAACCAAACCAGGAGAGACGAAGGGACTTGCACAATGTCATCCAAGTGAGGGGCCAGAACCCTGGAGCAAAACACAATGCAATTTTCTTCCATTTGCCCAAGCTGCCTTTAGTTGCTCATGATTTTACATGTATCCAATGCAAGATTTGTTAGCATTTGGCAAAAAATTAGAATAAATACTGTTATTAACCCAGGGTTTCTTTCTTTATATTACTGCATCATGCTGTGAGCCTTAATTTGGAGGGGACACTATTGGAGAACATGTTGCCTTTCTATTAAAGTGAATTACTTCTTTATACTTAATATTCATTCATTCACAACCAGTAAACTAACACTTATTAATAAATAGTAATGTCATGTCATGTCATGTCATGTAATGACAAGGTCAGTGTATTAACATTAGTTATGACTATCTTGGTCTGTCAACATTCTCTCCTATTCACAGCAAAGCCTGGATAACTTAGCGGGATACATTAACTTATACTACTTCCTCAACTCTTTTTTACTCAACCCCCCACATTCTGGTGTATGCCCCTTCTCTACTGAAACAACCCTTGAATTCACCAATGACCTTTGTTTTTTTAAATCCACTAAACATTTTTCTGCTTTTGACCCACCCACTTTCTGTGGCAGGTGTTGACACTGATGACCATTCTCTCCTTCCTGAAAACCTCCCCTTTCTTCTGAGATACTTCTTTAATGTTATTTTTCCACTTCTCCTACTGTTATTTCTCAAATCTCCTTTTTTTTTTTTTTAGGATTTAGGCATTTTATTAATAATTAGGAGGATATTATAAGGAAAAAATATCTGCTATAGATTGGATGTTCTCAGAAATAAAGTGCAATTCTATGATTACATAGCTCAATAAATCATATTTATTGATAGTGAAGAGTAAATAAAAAATCAGTAGTTGTCAAGGTGATAGCAGTCCCTCAATTGGTCAGAGAGGAAGATTTTTGGTATTTTGTGGGTTGATCATGACTGAAATTTTCCAGGCGATCTCAACTATCAGTGCTCTCCAGAGCACTGTTCCTGGATTTGTGTCCTTCTCATTATATTTTCACTCCTACATAACCCTATTTTAGCCCATCTTCCAAATGTCTGCCATCATTTATGTTCTGAAGATTCTCAAATCTGTTTCCATCTTAGACTTCTGTGAGCTCCAGATTTTATGTACAGCTTCCTGTTAGAAATGCAAATCTGTTTATATCACTCCCACTCTTGGTGAATTGCCCTTCAATGGCTCTTCCTAGTTTTTAAGGAAGAGTTTACATTCCATAGGCCCAAAAGACCCTTCATAATATGGTTCTATTTTCCTTTCATATCTCCTGTCATTCTATCCACATGTATCCTTGCTCTGCTCATACCACGGTATTTGCAGCCTCTGGCTCTCCTCACGCTCCATACCTCTCTCTCTTCTGCATTCTGCTTCCTATTAGGAATGCTTTACTTCTTGCTCACTTTCTTCATGTAGCTAATGCATAACTCAGTTCTAATGTCATTTTCTTTATAAGTTAGTTCAAATGTCTCAGTTTAAATGTCTTAGTTCAAATACCTCTCCAAGAAACTTCCCTGATTAAATACTGCTTTTCCTGATTAATGCTGCTTTCCATTGTTCATACTCCTTCTCTTGTTCATACCTCTTTCCTTCATTCATACTACAATTCTAAAACTTTACTGTCATCATTGTTTTACCTTTCTCTCCTTACTAGATTATTGTGGTAGTCTCCAAAAATGACCACCATCAATTTCTCACCTCCCTGTAGGTGCATGGCGCATCACACATCAAGGGATGGAGTTATTTCCCCCTTGCTTTCGTATATGGGCTAAACTTGCAAATTGATTTAACCAATAGAATGTGGCAGAGTGACATTTTGGGCTATATTGGCTCAGGCCTGATAATGGCTTGTATCCTCATTGTCTTTATTTTTTGCTGTGCTTTAAAGGTGTTCAGTCTAGACTTCAGGATGATTAGAGGTCATGAGGAGAGGGAACCTGGAGGATGTGAAACTGTCAAGGACATTTCAGCCCTAGTTAAGCTCCCAGTGAATTTAGCTGTAAGAACAAATTAATCTACTAAACAGGGAACAGAAGATCAGTCCTGCATAGGTCTGTTGAGCCCAGGTAGTCTACAGAATCATTGGTAATAATACATCTTTGTTGTTTTAACCCACTATGTTTTGGGGTATATTATTACACAGTAGTAAATAACCGAAATTTTATTTATTCAGGGGATATGTTATTTGAGTTTCTATTGTGTTTCAAGAACTGTACTAGCAACTAAGTATATTATTGTGAACAAAATATTTGACTTGGTATCTATTCACTTAACTGTGTCTATACGTAATAGATACAAAATAAATGCTGTTGATGGAATAAAAGAGTGAAAAACGGAGCTGTATCTCTTTCAAACACAGATTTCTTCTAACAAAGGCACTAAATAAATATTTTTAGTATTAAAAAGAAATATCTCTGGATTATCATATGAAATTACAGTTACATGCATATATATTAATTTTAGTTTTCTAGGCTGCTTAAAGCAGATATGAAGTAGTTTCAGCTTAAGCAATGGGAATTTATTAACTTACAAGCTTACAGTTTGAGGCTGTGGAAATGTCCAAATCAAGGCATCATCAAAGCGATGCTTTCTTCCCAAAGACTGGCTGCCAGCAATCTGAGTCCTCTGCCACATCACTAGGTACATGGCGGCACCTGCTGGTCTCTCCCTTCTCTTCTGGGTTTCATTGGTTTTAGCCTCTTGCTTCCATGGCTTCTCTCTCTGTCTGAATTTCATTCTCTTATAAAAGACTCCAGTAAGAGGATTAAGACCCACCCTGGGCCATACCTTAGCTGAAGTAACCTCATCAAAAGATCCTTCTTAGAATCGGTTTATACCTAAAGGAATTAGTATAAGAACATGCTTTTCTGGGGATACATATAGTTCCAAACCACCACACTCTACCCTTTGGAACCCAAAAAGACATGTTCTTTCCATGTGTAAAATACATTCACTCCATCACAAAATACCAAAAGCCTTAAATTATTTCCGAAACAATGTTTAGTGCAATGTCTATTCAAAATGGGTTAAAGATGTGGACACAATTCCCCTCTGTGTGTGGACCTGTGAAACCAAGAGAACAAGTTATCTGCTTCCAATATACAAAGGAGGGGCAGGCATAGGATAAACATTCCCATTCCCGTAGGGTGAAATGGAGGGAATATAGGGGTCACAGGTCCCAAACAATACCAGTACCCTGCAGGGCATACTCCATTAGATTTCAAGGCCTGAGAGTCATCGATGGAATGGTGTTTTGTCCTCGAAGCCTGATAGAGGACAGGCTTGTGCAGCAGTCAGGCACTCTGTGAATGCTTGAGCAAAGGCCCCACCCTCTTAGAGCTCGGGGTGGAGGTCAGACACTCCACAATCCCCCAGGTATCTGATAAAACTGGGGGGAATAACACTTTTCCTGAACATTGTGGTGGAAGGCCCACCCTCTCCAAGTGCTGGGACATACTCCTTTCCATGCACATGGGTGGGCCTGCTCTCTTGGCCCAAGAAGATGTCTTTGGTTCAGACCTTTGCTCTCTAGTTCTGCCTTTGAAGTGGCTTCTCCTTCAGCCTCTCCCTTTTCTGTCCCTTTCATCCAGGCTAGCACTGGTTCTGTTCAGTTTCGCATGTAGTACACAGGGGTCCAAACCATCAGACAGTAGGACTTTTCACTGATCCTTTCTGAATAACTGTATTTCTAATCCTGACTTACACTGAAATGGCTGGCTGGTTCCATGTTCAGTTAAACCCTCACATGAACCACTATTCTCTGGGGACTTGCTTTCTAGAAGCTCAGAATTTTCCAAACCATCAATTTCTGGTTTCTTTGTGCCCAGGAGTTCAGTTCTCAGTTTATCCTTTCCTCTCTCCTTTTTACTACATGCTGCAAGGAGAAGCCAGGTTACACTTCACACAGTTTGAAAATCTCTTCAATTAAATATCCAAGCTCATCGCTCTCAAATTCTGCCTTCCATCTGACATTAGAACTCAATTTTGCCAAGTTCTCTGCCATTTTAAAACAAAGATTGCATTTCTTCCAGTCTCCAATAACACATTCAACATTTCTGTCTAAGGCCTCATCGGAAGTACCTTTAGCATCCATATTTCTAGCAACTGTTTCTTAAAAGCAATCTAGACCTTTTCTATCAAGTGACTGCACAATTCTTTCAGCCTTTACCTATTGCCCAATTCCAAAGCTGTTTCCACATATTTGGTATCTGCAATAACAGCATCCCATTCTCATGGTACCAGAATCTGTTTTAGTTTCCTAGGCTGCTGAAAGCAGATACCATGAAATGGCTTCGGCTTAAGCAGTGGGAATTTATTAGCTTACAATCTTACAGTGTTGAGGCCATGAGAATGTCCTAAGGCTTAGAGAGATAAAGGATATTGTGGAGTTTGGAGTTGAACCTAAATTTGAATGGCCTCAGAGGAAAGATTCACAGTTAATATTTGAGAAATCTATATAGTTTTAAGACTGACACTTTCTAATGTATCATCTTAATACATTTGCTTCAAATGTAAAATGTTCATTAAGCTTGAAAAAGGACTCTTAAGTCCAACACGTAAGAGATCCAACATGAAAATAAATAATTTAAGCATGTAGATTATGGTTTCCTAACCTTGGACTACTTCTCTTTTCTCTTGGTTTTTGCATCACTTGTGTTTCCCAATATAATTGGTCTGCCTTATATTTCAGGCCACGTTTCTTGGTGTAAGAGAAGCACCTGACTTTCTGTATGGTCGTGATGGAGTCACAGGATCCTCGAGTGAACAGCCCAGTGACCAAACCCCCACCACATGCCACCTCTCTACAGGGGTCAGTAGAGGAAAAGATTTGGCTTGTGTTCAGGTAGGACCACAGGGGATGCTGGGTAGTAGCTCTCAAATCTGGTTACTCACAGAGTTATCTGGGAAGCTTTTCAAAATTATTGCTCCTGGATGCTTTTATTTAATAGGTCTGTGTTGCAGCCTGAAATCTATTTTTATAAAGCACTAAGCCATTGATATAGAAGATGTCTTTCTGATGATGCAAAGGGCTACTCGGAACTGCTGATTACACTTGTGAAGGTGTATGGAAGATGATTCTTTCTGTCTAAAACGGGAAATATATATTCCCAAAGAAAGAGAAGAACCATAGACTGCTAGAAATAAAAACATCTAGATTACCTCACTGAGGGGTTCACAAAACCACGTGCAATTAGAATCATTTGAAGCTTATATATGCCACTGTCAGCTCCAATTGCAGGTGATCAGGTGTTGGGCACCGCCATCCACTGCAGACTAATAGCATCAGAATCTCTGGGTATTAGGCATTAGCATCATATCAGAATCTCTGGGGGTTGAGCATTCAGGGTTGAGAACCATTTTCAGTAGGGGTTGGCAAACATTTTCTGGAGAAGGCCAGAGTGTAAATATTTTAGGGTTTGTGGGCAATATGGCATCTACTCAATTATGCTATTGTAGTGCATAACATAAAAAATGAGTATGTCTGTATTCCAATAAAACTTTATTTATGAACACTGAAATTTGAAATCCTGGTTTCCTGACCCTTGATCTTAACCAAGATCACACAGATCATCAGTGGCAGAGCCAGGAGTGCACCTACTTGCCCAGTGCTCCTTACTCTGAGAGTTTAGGTAAGATGGTGAAATGGAAGATTATAATATTATATTTTCTTTATTTATAGTAATTTATTTTCAAAGCATGTTATGTTTTCTTTGATTATTACTGTGAATTGTTCAGCTATAAAGGATAACTATGAAATTTTGACATATCCAGGCCTCATTATAATGTTGTCAATATCGGACAAAATTGAACCTTAAAAATAGTTTTGTTACTGAAAGCAGAAAAATGCTTGTATTTAATGAAGTTGCTCTCTCAGTTTGACATTGTTCTGTGGAAGAAGCCCTGGAAACAACTTTACAGTGACTTTTCAATGGAACTCATAGTTTGTACTCTTTATTGCTCATCTCCTCCCTTTTAAAAAATTCCCATCCTAAATTCAGAGGTAATGGGAGAACTAGAAAAATGGGAGAAAAAGGAAGAGGGTGAATCAGGGAAGATGGAAGATGATGTCACATTGGTTAAATGAGGGAGGAAGTGGAGTTGTGGAATTGAGGATAGCAGGGTTTCTTATGTTACAGAATGACCTGTGTTGGTCCTTCAAGGTGAAATAGAAATATGTAGAGGTAGAGATCAGAAGACTGAATTTCCTGTAAAGATACGAATGAAACCCACTCGAGCCTCTGTGATTAGTAGTTATCATAAGCAGTTCCTTTATCAAGTCAAGGAGGTGAGTCAGTTGGAAGATGATACTGGGTACCATGTTGAACACATGTCCTATCAAGAGGTGTCACAGCCATTTCTCACCAGTAGATGTTGCCATGCAGAAATGTTGTGCCATTGTTGCATGATCTAATTTTCAAGTGAATTTGGGATGTTCTACTCTTAGGTTTATTCTTCAAATTTTTAAATATTGGCGACTAATAGAAAAAAATTTAAAATACCACATAAGCCAAAGTAAACATGTGTCTGGCTGGACCCAATTTGCCACATCTGTGCAGAGTCTGATCCACAACAGAATCAAGGAAGGGATGGGTGTGAAACCTGGGATAGGAACTGCCTTTTCAAAGAAAGCATGTGCGAGGGGTTTGCTGAGAGTGAAAGAGGGATATAAGATTGGGCTAGGTAGTAAAGTAGCAATGAGTCACTTAAAAAGTCAAGAGAGATCAGACCTCCTTAATTTAGCATCCTATTAAATCAAGGAACAACTTTTTTTTGGGATAATGTTAAAACTTCTTACAATATTACACTACCTTTCATGTCTTTATCTTTTAGTTATTAACAGGAAAAGAAACAAACAAGACTATGGGAAATTTAAAACTGTGTGTGAGTAGAAAAAAAGTTTAAAGTTTGTCTTTCATTTCATTGTGAGTCAGAGAAGAAAAACGTCCTAGGTAGAAGAAATAGATTATGGTGGCTGTTAAGAACCAGGTCATTTATTCTTTGGGACCTTGGGGAGAAAAAAAAAAGAGAATGGGGGAGCTGGCCAAGAACAGAGAAGAGGCCTGGTGGGGGGTGAGGTGGAGACTACAGATCTGCAGGTAGAGAGGAGTAGAGCTAGATGAGTGTGGAGAGAGAATGTAGCCAAGGAGTGTCATTCAATACTTAGAAGAGAAATGAGTAGAACTGGGGTTGGACAAAAGTAGAGATTAGCCAAGAATCAAATCCTGGTGGGCTGGGTGGTGACTTGGCAGTGTTGGTCAAACTGTGAGCCAAGGTGAGACACTGAACTGGGTGGCCAAGATCAGAGCCATAACTATTGAATACAGGGCCAGGAGCAAATGGGATCTGGCGGCAGTTTGGGAGGACACACAAAGGATGCTGTGTCAAGAATATGTACCCCCTGGTTTGGGATTTTTTTAAATGGGAAAATTGCTGAGTTCTTAGTACATATTATGTAACATAGTAACTTTTCTCAGGCCATTCTTCTAGATAATGTTTAATTAAGAGTTAAATAAACTGAAAATCTGGAGTTTTGTTTTAAAAAATTAAAACACCTAAACATATAATTTTTCCAACAAATGTTTTTAAAACAAATCTTTCAGCCAAATTGCCTAAGAACAACATTGACTAGAACTGCACGTCTTCACATACTGTCTACTGCAGAATGGAAACAGGATCCTCTGGGAATATCTGTGAGTCATAAAATGTTTAAGGAACTTTCCAAAGACATTTTCTTGCTAGGATGGAGAATTCTAATCTCATATTGGCAGGCTCTGTTGGCTACAAGGTACATTGTTTATTTTGATTCCTTCTCAGCTGTTCTGCATGATCTTGGATTGTTAAGTTTTGGATATATTGGAACAGAAGAGTTGCATAACGTGACAAGAGTGTAACTCTTTCTGCTCTTCTATTCTCTTAAAATAGATAAAAATCATGATTCTAATCTATGCCTCCTTCATGAGTATGCTCAATCCGGTTGCCTTTGAAGGAAATAGTTTGGATTTCTCCCACAATTCTGAAAGCTTATAGTACTTGTAATTGAAGACATATGTGTCCATTTAATTAAAAAAAGATGTCAAAAAGTATTTAATAATGCTGCCAGAGAGGTGTATTTGTGTATATATGTGCTTACACACTGGGGTCATTTAATCCAGTTTAAATATTAGTGCTTAAATTCAGAAGAAGATATACACAAAGGCATATCTTACAAAAATAGAGTATTAATGCTAAGAATGGACCAAAAAGTAGACCAGAAAAAATAAGACCTAATCCTTTGCCCATAAAATCAACCTGAATCTAAATGCTTTGATGTTTGATGGAGTCTGGATAACTTCTAAATTGATTTGTTTACAGATTTTTTTCCCATTTTGATTTAATTTTTAAAATAGAGGTGTACTTTCTTAAAATAAAATATGCAGATCTTAAGTGTACAGTTCAAAGTGTTTTGACTTTTGTACAAACCTGGGTAATCATCACCCAAATAATAAATTTTATCACCCAGAAAGTTGCCTTGTCCCTCTTTCTAGTCATTCGCCTACCATGACCCTCCTCCAACCACCAGAGGCAATATATATTAGTTTTATGTTTTTGGATTTCTTTCATATTGAATCACACAGTATGTACTCTTTTGTATCTCTCTCTTTGACTTATTTTTGAGATTCATCCTTGTTGTATCAGGTGTTCATTCCTTTTAATTGTTGAGCAGTTGATCATTTGCATATACCACAACTTGTCTGTTCACTTGATGATGGACATTTGTGTTGTTTCCAGTTTTGGCTATTATAAAAAGGGTGCTGAAACATTCTTGTACAAGTCATTTTTTGGATATATGTTTTTATACCTCTAGAGTAAATAGCTAGGACTGCTGCATCATAGAACTTTATAATAAACTGCCAAAGTGGTTTTCCAAAGTAGTTGTACCATTTTATAATCCCACCAGCAATATATGAGAGTTCCATTTGGTCCACGTCTTTTGGTATTATTAGTCTTTAAATTTATTTTTAATCATTCCAGTGACTTTGAGATGTTACCACGTTGTAGTTTTAATTTGTATTTCTCTGTTTACTGATGATGTTGAGAAACTTTTTTGGTGTGTTAATTGGCCATTTGCATATCTTTTTATGAAGTGTCTTTTACCCATTTTTAAAACCGGGTTGTTTATGTTTATATTGTTTATTTTTATTTTTAGGGGTTCTTTATATATTCAAGAAGGCTTTTGTCAGATAAGTGTTTTCTGAGCATTTTTTCCCCAGTCAATGACTTGTCTATTCATATTCTTCATAGTTTCTTTTTCATTGAGATAAAATCTCATACCATAAAATCCATCCTTTTGAAGTCTACAATTCAGTGATTTTTCATATATTCAACAGGTTTTTCAATCATTACAATAATTCCAGGACATTTCCATCACCCCTAAAGGAAACTCCATACCTTTTAGCAGTCACTTTCCATTCTCTTTCTTCCCAGGCTTGGCAATTGCTGATCTTTCTCTATGGATTTGCCTATTTTGTATATTTCATGTAAATGGAATCATACAATATGTGGCCTTTTGTGTATGGTTCATTTCAGTTGGCATAAATTATGGCTGCATAATATTCCATTGATTTATTTACCACATTTTAAAATCCATTATTTAATTGATAGACATTTAGTTTGTTGTCTGCACTTTTTGGCTATTATTAATAATGCTGCTATGAACATTCATGTACAGATTTTTATATGAATGTATGTTTTCAATTCTCCCAAGTAAATACATTGGAATGAAACTGCTGGGTCTTATGGTAACTGGGTATATGGGAACTGACCAACTATTTATTATAGTGCTCTGCCATTTTATATTCCCACCAGCAATGCATGAGAGGTCTAACACATGTTATTTTCTGTTTTAAATATTATAACCACCCATTGTGGCTTTAGTTTGCATTCTCTAATGATATTGAGTTTCTTTTCTAGGCTTTTTGGACATTTGTACATCTTCTTTGGAGAAATGCCTGTTCAGATCTGTTGCCACACATTGTTTTGAATTGGGTTATTTTTTTTCTTTTATTGTTGAGTTATGAGTTATTTATATATTCTGGACACTATACCCTTGTCAGATATATGATTTACAAACATTTTTCCTCATTCTGTGGGTTGTCTTTTCACTGTCTTGACAGTGTCTTTGAAGCATACTTATTTTTAATTTAGATGAAGTCGTTTGTTTATTTTTTGTTTTTTGGTTGCTTGTGTTGTAGGTTTATTTTTAAGGAACAATCACATATAATCCAAGGTAAAGAATAGTTATACTTTCCTTTTCTTCTGAGAGATTTCTAGTTTTAGCTCTTAAATTTACCTCTGATCTACTTTGTATTTGGTGTGAGGTAGGTATCCAATTTCATTCTTCTGCATGCAAATATCTAGTTGTCTCAGTAACATTTATTCAAAAGACTATATTCTTTCCCCATTGAATTGTCATGACTTTCTTGTCGAAAATCAATTGCCATAAATATATGGGTTTATTTCTGACTTGCAATTCTCATCCATTGATCTCTATATCTATTCTTATTCCAATACCACACATTCTTGATTACTGTGGCATTGTATTAATGATTTCTTTTGGTAACCAGAAAGTTTTCATTTTTATGCATTTTTAATTTTTTATGATTATGATGAAATCACCCTAAATTCTATAGTATTAATAAACTTAAAAAATGTTTTTGGTGATGTCATAAATGTTTTGTTCATAAATGCCAATGCCCATCCCTATGGAATGATTATACTCCCCCATTCCTATTGAAATTATGCTTTACCATGTGACTTTCGTTGCTAATATGGTATAGAAGTGACAATCACCACTTATAGGCATAGATGTTAAAGTTCCCCAAGTTTTCTTGTTTCCGTCTGCTGTGATGGCCAACAATTTGGCATCAGGACGACTGTCTGAGACCTTGTTGACTTGTGTTATAGCAGTGGGATAAGAAAGATCCTTTTCTTATACCTATTCTATATATCTTAGTTGTCTTGGCAGTCCAGATGTGACTGCTCAGTTCTGCTCTCTACAAAAGTTTAGATTTAGGGCACTGATGAAAATTTTCTGGGACTGGGAGGTGCCTAGCTCACTTTCCACAGGGAAATAGGAGCAGGAACAATTATCTCCAGATGGGCAGTCTCCTGACCCTAGGTCTCAAGAGGACTATATGGGCTTCAACTGCATGCTGTATTGCCTGGTCCTGCACGAGGCATTGTCTGCAGGATCCTCGATACAGGATTTAAAAAATATGATTTAGCTCTTTGGGAATGTAACACGTACTTGTTGCCCACATAACATGTCTAGTTTCAAACATCTATTATGTATAAAAGTAGGAGGTTAGGAGGTTTGGTTAGGTAGTTAATTCACTGAAATGTTATGTTATAGGTATCAGTCGGTGAATGTGATTTGGCACAGGAACCGAAACATGGTAAACATTCAATAAGTGTTTGTTTTTATTTTCTGACAGAATCTAATAAAGACAACAAAAGCTGTTTTTTCTGTATAAGGCACAGGGGGACTTAGTTCAAAGCATTGCTATATTATAGGGAAAGAAAGAAGTTGTTTCTTCATGTGGATTCTGTTGGAATTTCTGTCTGCATATGTAGCCTGACTATCTCAGAGCAAAATTCCAAAATTTTGAATCACAGCAGAAGTATTATACATTGCTTGTGAAGAGTATAGTGGTTTGGAAAATAACAACTTATTTCTTGCTGTGAAATTTTGAAACCCTAAATTGATTCAGCATGAGCTCCATCTTCAAAATGAGCACTTGAATGTTCAATTATGTGGGATCAAGTTGTGGATATGAACTTTAAATCTCACAATCAATAAATCAGCATTGTTTTAAACTTCTACTTGAAAAATAATAATTATACTTATAGTTATATGGTTATTTGTAGCCTGAACAATACTTTATATATGGGCAGCCATAAGTTTTATCAAACTATATGACAACTTGGTTCAAGTATCCAAAAGCTCTGCTTGATCCTTTATCAAGTTTGGTTATTTCATTTCAGGGACTGTACCAAAAAAGAGCACTAAAGGGAGAGTTTTCATTTGGATTTTACTTAGGTGTCAAGGAAATGTGCAATTTAATATATATCCAGTAGATTCTTTAAAATCTCATTATTGTTAGCACTCAATAAATTCCATACATTAAAAGCTTGAGAAAGCCCTTATAATTTTCCTTGAACAGGAAGAGTATGAATCTGGTAGCTCATGAAGCCTGGGTAATGTTTAGATAAGCATTTTTCCTTTTCACTGAATTACTCTTGAAGTGGAGCAATCTGAACATCTGAACTTTTGTCTTGTTAATAATTAAACATTAATTAAAACACTAATCAAAGCATTAAATTGATTTTTATATTATTTGCTTTTGCATTCAGGTAATATAGAATTTCTATTCATTTTTGTAGATTTGAAGTTCTTTAGGAGTTAGGTACAAATAACCCTTACAAAGGCTAGAATTCTGATTTTTCATCTTGTAACTTTTGTTGACGATCTATTAGGGCACTATGCATGACAGGTTATGTGGAGCAAGTTGCTACAACAGTGCCTCATGGAAACACAGGCTCAGTGTACCACAGAAACTTTCAGCAAATGATCCCTTTATTTTTTGCACAGTATAAAGAGTCCAGAAGGGCAATCATCTATTTGTCACTAACACAGCATGAAGAGTCCAAAAGCAGGGGAAGACATCCCAGTTGGGGTGGGTAGGTGGCAGCCCCACACGCCCCACTTTGTGTCAGAGAAGAGAGATGGATCTATACTGTTTGAGTATGGGTTTTGTCCATCTCTGGGGGAGGGGACCCAGATGTTCTGATAAGCATCTGGGTCTGCTTATTCCCAGTTTCAGGTTTAAGGAATGACCTGTCCTTTTCATTAGACTTAGCATCTCCTCCAGGTTATGGAATGGCACAAATAGATAAAGAGGTGGAGATAGTGGAAGGTTGGAGATCAGAGGATGCCACTGAGTATGTGTATGTGATTTCCCCAGAGAGGGAGGTGGAAGTAGGAGGTATGGGCAATGGACGTTTAACAGGTGTCTGTAATTTCCCTAACAGGTTACCCATACAATCTCTTGTTATTATCTAAAAAAAACACAAAACACTAATTTTTCACTTAGTGATTTCAGTACCCTGAAATATAACCCCCTGTTAAGTTCCATTATCATGAGGCAACCTGTTCTCATCGATATAGACATTATATCAATAACAGTAGCACCATTAGGCCATTTTTATTTTATTTTATTTGTTAATTTTTTTTTCAGTTAGGCCAGTAAAAAGAATTTATTAGGAAACGGGGAAAAAAAACAGAGCTCGCTGAGAAATGGGGGAGAAAGTTGGAAATACACACGGAGATTTGGTGCGGGCTCCTCTAGGCAGAGAGAGCAATCTGGCTTCCACGGTCACCTTTATTAAATTATTGATTACCCCTCCCATTGCTAATGCTAAGAGGAGGGGCCCCAGCTGTTATTGGCTACCCCACCAATGGTGGGGGTCAATGGTGAGAACTGTTTGGAATACCAGGGGTGAAGGGGAGGTCCTGGAAAGAGAAACTGGAACCTCAAGGTTACACTCAAGGTCCCAGCAAGGTCTTATAGCCATGTTGTCTGTCAGCCATGTTGTCTGTCAGCCATGTTGTCTGTCAGCCATGTTGTAGGCCATTTTTAATATGTTCTATAACTATGAATAAATGAAACAAAGTAAATTTATGTAATTAATCACTAGACCAAAGTCTCTGAGAATAAGGTCCAAACCTGTTATTTAGAGTAACTCCTGAGCTTGCTCAATGTGAGGTAGGGTCCCTCTACCTGACACACCCTTGCAGGTGAAGGGCTGGGGCAAGAGCAGGGGCTGGTCTTCCCTTGGCCTTAGGATCCTGCGGTTATGATGTCATTTACTCCTCCTTGCCCTTACTTTGAACATCAACCTTCCAATGACCAGTATGAGAACTTTTCTTACCCAGCCTTTTTAGCATCACTTCTTTAACTTTTGCCTCAGAAAGATCATATTCTCTTTATCTTTCAATTCTACCTTAGCCAATTTATGTCATTTTCAAAATCTTTCCAAAATTTGCTTTCTAAATCTTTTCTTCTAGAAGCTGCTTCTTTTTAGTCAACCTAAAACTAAACTTTAAAAATAAATTATTGGGAGCGAATGTGGCTCAAGCCATTGAGTGCCTGCTTCCCACATGGAAGGTCCTGGATTTGGTTCCTGGTGTCTCCTAAAAAACAGAAAGGTGAACAATAAGCAAACAAATTAAAAAACCAACTCAAAAGAGCCAATGTGGCTCAGTGGTTGAGTGGTTGAGCACCAGTTTCCCACATGAGAGGTCCCAGGTTCAATCTTGGGCCCTGGTACCTCAAAAAAAAATTAATTTAATTTTTCTGTTTTTGTTTTTTGTGTAGCCATCAATGTTTCAATAAGCTGGTTTTGGTTAGCATTTCATGGGAAATACATGTTTTTTTTTTTAAACTACATAATGGATTATATATGTTTTGTGGTCTGATATATAATTATCATTGCCACTTTTACCATTATTTCTATGGTAAATATATTTTGATTTACAATAAGCTTTTGAAGAAACACCCATTTAAAAGCAGGCAACTTTCTGATTTATGTTCTTTGCGAACTTTGAAGTGTTACCGTGAAAGTAGAGACATTTTCTTTTTTTTTACTTTAATGTTTCTTTCAGTGGGAGAAACTAGAAAAACTCAAATATATGTAAACAAATATGAGTGAATGACAAGAAAAATATGACTGCAGATTATAGATGCATCATATATAACATATATATTATATATATGAATGATTAAATGCTATGATAGGTAGAACATGTGTGTATGTGTTGGGGAAGTACAGAATTGTTTATGGCTGTGCTTTTCCAGTGTTTCTATTGAAGACCCACTAAAGGCAGAGGCAGAAGAAAGCAGGGGGTTGGGAAGAAGGAAGGAGTGACTGGGACAAGTGGCCTTCTTCAACATGCCATGTTTGATTTTTAAAATTTATTCAAATTTTAATTTTATTTCACACCATGCCCATGTTATTTTAGAAGATGGAAACAAATTTAGTTATATCCATGCCTTTTGTGATTCCCAAAACTAAATGTGGGATGTATCAAGGAATAAGTATAACACTGGAAAATAAGTAAATATTTATTGAAAAATTTAGAATCCAAATTTAATGATTACAGGATATCAAAGAATTGATTTAAAAATTTTAACATGCACACTGCCAAAAATATTAAAAATTAACAAAGTCTATCTGACAATAGAAGTTAAGACCAGCTACAGAAAGGGAAAATTTATTCACAATGGTATCATTTAGAAAGTAATAGTATCCAGAAGAATTGAAAAATAAAATATCTACCAATCCAAAACCAAAAAGAAAAAAAAACAACAAATATGGAAAAAGAATATGGCCAGGAAATTCACAGATTAGTAACATCATTTGGTAAATAATTTTTATAAACTGAATCATAAATAATAAATGAAATTCAAAGAAAGCACCAATACAATTTCACATATATACAATTCATAAACTCAAATGGTACCCAGTGGGGCAACAATATGTAAAAATTGGAGACTCTCCTCCAGCATCAGTGGGTGTGCTCTTTGTGTGACACCTTGGAGGACATGATGATCGCTTGGATAACATTTGAAAATACCCAAAAGCGATGAGCTAGCACTTCTATTCTTCACTATTTGTTCATATCAACAAGTGTATGTACCCCAAAATAGTCACAACATGATACCTAATGGAAAGGAAATGTTGTAAAAACCAATGTCAACCAAAAGGAGAAGGGATTAAAAAAGAAATCCACATATAATGCAAATAAATGGTGAACAACAGTGAAACTGAATGAACTAGGCTACAGGTGTACAAATAGATACTTTTAGGGAGTAATTATTTGAGTTAAAAGGCAAGATATAGAAAGATACAGACAATTTATTGACATACACACATTTTTGTTAACTTGCATAAATACATATTGTTAAAATACACACATATTGCTACTAAAATTTTGTAAATGTTTGGAAATGGCAAAAAAAAATACAATGTATTGTTTCAGGATATAATTAGATCAGATATCAGCATATGACTGGATCCACTTGATTGGATTAGAGAGAGTGTCCAATCATGTGAGGTTTGATCAGAAGAACGGTGTGCCTGGGAAGGAAACGTACCTCACAGATCCTTTTTCACCTATGCTGGAAGCTGTATCACTTCCAGTAGAGTTTGCCCAGTATCCACCAACTTGATATCTACTGGTAGAAAGCAGAAGCACAGCAGGATTTCTGGTTGTTTTCCATTTTGGTCCTCAGTTTTTCTGCCCATGTTGGTTTTAAAGTAACTACACTCCTTCCAGCCTTATTTTTTTTCTGTTTTATTTTCTTTATTAGAAAACTTGTAGTTATGCAGAACAATCATGCACAAATTACAGGAAACCATACACTACCCCACCACCAACACCTTACATTGGCAGGGAACAATTGTTACAATTGATGATAACACATTTTTTATAATTGTATTATTAATTAAAGTCCATGGTTTAACTTAAGGTTCTTTGTGTAGTGTAGTTCTGTGGATTTTTTTTTTTTTTTTAAAACTTCTTCTGTTACCATATGTACAATTTAACATTTCCCGTTTTAGTCATATTCAGATATATATTTCAGTATTGGTAATTGTGTTCACAATGTTGTGCTACTACCATCATCACCATCCATTACCCAAACATTTCCATCATTCCAAATAGGAACCCTGTACTTGAATGGGAAGTCTTGACTTCCCAATTCCTAATCTCCACCTTGTCCTCTGGTAACCTATATTCTAGATTCTGACTCTATGATCTCACTGATTTGAAACAGTTAGGATAAGCAAATTCATAGAGTCAGAATCCAGCCTTATTTTTGAGCATCTCTTGGCACAGTACCACATATCTTGGGGATTTGCATGCCTTTGAGAAGCACAGGCTTCTGATGACAAATAAGCTAATGACAGTCAGTGGCAGCTTGTCCATTTCGATGCAACTGTTTATTTGCAGGTGACTAAAGCAGCTGTATCAAAATTTAAAACAAACAAGCAAACAAACCACAAAACTGGTATTCCAATAGGCATCCCTGCTCCTCTGTCTTTGGTTTCTCTTCTATCTCATCCTCCAGGACTAGGAGAGCAGATGGAGTGATGATATTTGTTTTGCAAATTAATTAAAAATCAAAGTTTGCAATAAAAATCTAATGGTTTGATTTTAAGCTGCTTCAAAATGTACCCATGTTAAAATGGTTTTGTTAAAGTATCATTTACCCATCAGGTGCTATCTTTTGGAATAGTTCACAGGGAATGAGAACCTTTAGCAAACACATGCCATTGTGCAGAATAAATTAAAGGGCTTCTTGCTAAGGGGAATACCATTTTATAAGCCCATGACAATTAACTCATTTTTTTGAAAAATTGAATTAAAGAACTAGAAAAGGGAAGCAGATGTGGCTTAAGTGATTGGGCTCCTGTCTACCATATGAGAGGTCCAGGGTTTGATTCCTGGGGTCTTCTGGTGAAAAGCAAGCTGGCCTGTGTGGCAAGCTGGCCGGAGCAGAGAGCTGGCCCACGTGGAGTGCTGGCCCACACAGAAGTTCTGGGGGGAGTAAATAAATAAATCTTAAAAAAAAAAAAAAAAAAGTACTAGAAAAGGGTAGTATGTGGAGGAAACCAGCCAATTGCAAGGCTGGTATAGAAATCAAAGGCTAGAGTGAGTGAAAGAAGAGGGAACTTCAGTAAAATGGGTGGTAGAGGCAGGCAGAGCTCCTTAAAATCCTTGGTTGGGGTGAAAGTAATGGTGTATAGATTTACCCAATTGGTGAGAAAGACATAATTAGATTTTCTATTCCCTCATCATACTTTAACTTAATTTCATAAGTTAGTTTGCACCAACTATCTTCTCAGACAATGAAGTGAACTGAAAGATTAATGTTTGAATTCAGCCCTGACTGGGGCCACTCATATCAGTGGTGGCGGACATAGGTACATTACAACAGGTCAGATACAAGGGTCAAGAAAAACAAACAACAGTACAATATCTCAGCTCTGTGTATCGTGCACATCTCTAGAGAATTAAAGGCTTTGAGGATAAGAAAATTTCCTAAACTTAGTGCTAAAGAGAAAAAGTTTTGTCAGGGACAAGTGAATGTTTATACCTTTATTTCATTAGGATTATAAGCACATTAACTGCTCCAAATTTTGGTCAGTCTTATAATCTATTATACCAGCTACTCAATTTTACATTTTTAAAATTTCTAAAATAAGTTAGTTATATCTAAAAGGTACATATCTTGAATGTTTAAAGTAACACAAACTAGATCCCTTAAATCCTTATCATACCAGCAATACAGAGAAATAAACTAAGAGCAAGAAATAAACTTTTTGTTCATGGGGCATTGTCACAGTGGGTGGAGATCGATAAAATCACCAAGAGAATATCAAATTCCCATCCTAGAGAGCTCTGCCACATTCTCTAATGGGATAGCAAGAATCCTCCAAGTACAGGGGCAGTACCTAGTGAAGGAGGATGGAACATTGAGACGGGCCCTTGGTACTGATGACTGTGCTTATGAACCTTTTCTTTTGATATTGAAACTTAGCTTAGTATTATATGTTGCCTAAGAGTTAGCTCCTGAAAGCTTCCCTGTTGCTGAAATGTGGCCTCTCTCTAAGCCAAACTTAGCATATAAATGCATTATCTTCCCCCCAATGTGGGACGTGACTCCCGGGAATGAGCCTCCTTGGCATGAGAGATTATTACCAAGCACCAACTAGCAATGCACCTGGAAAAAGCCCTTGACCAAAAGGGGGAAACTGTAAATACAAATGATATTTTATGGCTAGGAGACTTCTAAGTGAGTCTGGAGGTCTTTCAAAAAGTTATGCTTATGCAAGTTTCAGCAGGATCTCATTGCCTGCCACAGTAACTATTGCCTCAAATAGTAGGGCTCTTTAGGGCTCTAGAGACAACCAGACACTATAGGCAGGGCCGACAGCTCAGGAGTTTGGCATCCTGCCAGTGGGCCCTACTTTGGAATTTATGCTCCCCAGTGTGACAGAGTTGGACTCAGTTGTGGTTTCCCTACACACCTGGCTCTTCTGTCCTTCTATTTGAACCTATAACAGACATGTGTATATATATATATATATATATATATTTCTGCCTAACAATGTTCAACTCTCTTGTGTACAACCAGAAACACATTAATTTCCTACAGAATAGGGTATAAGTCCTTGGATAATATTCACTCTTAAACTTGACATCCTTAAATATCATAACATGAAACTAATACAACTTGTCATATGATAAGGGAAAAGGTTGGGGAAGAAAACAAAGAAATTGGTTTTGGGTACATAAACAATCATACTCATAATGAAACAAGGAAGAAAGATTCATGACAATTGCAGTCTTCATTTCTGTAATGGGCCACACGGTAAATGTGCTGGAATAGCACACCCAAATGAGGAATGTGTTCTCTCATGTGTAGGGAAGCCATAACTGAGTTCAACTCTGTCACACTCAGGAGCACAAACTCCAAAGTAGGACCCACTGGCAATGCATCAAACTCCGGAGTTATCTGCCCTGACCATAGGACCTGGGTGTCTCCAGAGCCTTCAGGAGCCCCACTGTTGTGGTAGTATCTACTTTGGAAGTCTATGAGATCCTGCTGAGATGTGCATAAGTGTTACCTCTAGGATGACCTCCTGACTCACTCTGAAATCTCTTAGCCATATAAACTCATTTGTCTTTACCTTTTCCCCCTTTTATTTGAGGTCTTTTTCCAGTTGCATTGCTAGTTGGTGCTTGGTAGTAATCCCTCAGTGCCAGGGAGAGTTATCCCCCAGAGTCATGTCCCACGCTGGGGGGTAGGTAATGCACTTATATGGTGAGTTTGGCTTAGAGAGAAGCCACATTTGAGCAACAAGGAGGCTGTCAGGAGGTAACTCTTAGGCACCCTACAACACTAGGCTAAGTTTCAATTTCAAGAGAAAGCCTCATAAGCATAGTCATCAAAATCAAGGGCCCATCAATGGACCATCCTCCTTCACTAGTCATTGCCCCTGCACTTGGGGGATTGTTGCTGTTCCATTACAGAATGTGGCAGTGCTTCCCAGGATGGGAGTTCAATATTCTTTTGGTTATTGTGTGAATCTCTACCCACTGTGACAGTGCCTCATGAACATTTGAATACATTTATATGCCTTATATGTGTGCCCAGGTGAACTCCCTCCCATGTATTCCCCATCACTGACACCCCACACCAATGACCCTCCCCTGCTCCAGTTCTAATCTTTCTGTGATCCAAAACTTCTGTGGAGCTGTTTAACTGTGGTATTAGCTATTTTTCAATGACAGTTTTTAGTAAAGTGACAGTCTATAAAATTTGGGCAAACAAATATAGATATATAAATATATCATATAGATATATAAATCCAGTGCAATTCATTGCCATTTAAGGAAGTAAGCAGTAAATGCTTAACCTTTTTAATCCCTTTAGAATATAAAAAAGACATACAATTTGAAACTTCAGGCATAAAATATAGGGATTCTTATCCCCCAAGTATTTTAATTATTTGGATTCTAGGAGAGAGTACATTGTTTTACTGGATTTAAACTAGTCCAATGCACTGGTTTGGACATTAAGTGTATTTGAAGTATTTTGTTCTAGTGTAATTAACACTGTCATGTTTATATTTGCCTTTTATTGTAATTTCAATGGAAACTCAATGTGCTGGACATTGAGATAGCTGCTCTCACAAATTATCTCTTTTAGTTCTCACAAAACCCCATTTAGATAATGTACACATGCCATTTTCCTAAAGAGGAAGTGCAGTTTAGGGAGATTATATAACTCCACCAAGTCACATTTCTAGTCTTTGGCCAGCATCAGAATGCAAACCCTAAGGTGTCTGATACTAGAACTCATGTCTATTTCTGTATTTGATATCAGTTCACATGTTCTGGAATCACCTAACCCTTCTACCTTTAGACCCGACAACTTTCTTCTCAGACCCACCCACCCACCCACTCTGCAGTACTCTCCTCTGCTCTTGCTTTGACTCTTGGGGACTTGCCTCCTTCTCTTCCTTAAGGAGGATTGTCACTTTATTCTTTGGGGTTCATCTCCTCCCAAGATGGACTGAGAGTGGGATACAGTGCTACTTTTCTTTCTTGCTTGCTGCTCCAAACACAAATTTATACTTATTACTCCATGTTGGCTGACAAACCCACATTATTTTATTTTCCCACTTTTAAATACAGTGGAGAAAACACAGGTGATAACAGAGAACGCAGGGCCGTTCAAAGTTTCCTAAATTTATGAAGTCTCTAAATGGATAGCCTCTGGTATAGTTTCTGACTTCCTTCTGGGAAGAGAGAGAGTGGATTTAAAAAATACATCCACAGAGGGAAAGACTAGCCGTGAAGAAAGATATTCCCACATGACTTTCATGCAAGGAAAAAAGACAAACTTTAAAGTATAACATGCAGTGTAACAAGAAATACATATTTTAAGTCAGAAGACTCTAAGTGTTATGATTTAAGCATCAGAACGTTGACCCTGCTTGGCTCAAGGATCCATGGATAACAACACCTAAGAGGTTCTCCAACTTAGAGATTTATGCACTCTATGGGAAGATTGGCTGAGCGGGGTTAATCTTATCCTCTTCCATGAGAACTGTGGTCGATACCTGCTCATTTTTCATGAACTCTAAAGACCATACAGGGCAGCCTTACAGTAGTATCTGGTTTCACTTTGTTCCTGAAGTTAGTCCTTAACAATTTTGGGTATGGCTTTTTTTTTTTTTTTTTTTTTTTTTCAAAATGTCATGTGGTCTGATCTAAATTTAGAAAAGTCTCCTTGCTTTAGGGATCCTTTATGTTATATTACGTTTTGTTTAATACAAAATGGAAGCACAGTGACTCGCTTTGAAATGGAAACAGATTGATTCAGAAGGCATTGCTATCTGGTGCCTGCTGCCACAGCTCTTGAGCTTGACCTGACCTTTCTGTCCACTGGGGTTTGTGTTGTTTTGGGATCAGTACACCTCTGAACATGCAAGGATAGTGCATTGTCATCCTCCTTAGTGGGAAAAGGAACTCCTTTCCTTGGTGGGAAAAGGAACATTCTCCTCCAGCACTGAGACATGCATGTAGGACACTTCATTAAACATCAGCCCAGAAAACAGCAAATACAGGACATTACAACTTAATCCCTTCATTCCCCATAACAGGGGAATGGTAGGTTTCTTCAAGCAATATTTACTAGGCACCCATCATATTTAATAGTGTATAAAGACTATATTGAGGGAAGCGGCTGTGGCTCAATCAGTGGGGCTCCCGTTTACCATATGGGAGGCCCCGGGTTTGGTTCCCGGGGCCTCCTGGTGAAGGCAAGCCCGCCCGCATGGCGTGGTTAGCTGACCCAGCGAGCACAAGCAGCAAGGGGGGTATAAATTAATAAATAAATAAAATATTTAAAAAAAAAAAAAAAAAAAAAAAGACTATATTGTGCCATTTGTGGAAAGTACTACTAAAATATTGAAATATGTGTG
>JAKSZT010053929.1:49150921-49187208 GCA_026826555.1 Tolypeutes matacus
AAAAAAAAAAAAAAAAAAAAAAAAAGACTATATTGTGCCATTTGTGGAAAGTACTACTAAAATATTGAAATATGTGTGCCCCGCCCCCCCCCCCAATTTAGGCAGAAAGTTGAGATCAAATCTTGGCAGTTCTTTCATGTGGATTAGATAAATTTAAGTCATGTATCAATGTGGATTGATGGGTCCAGGATCCAGCAATTTGCTAAACTTGATGATATCATCACATGACAAAAACAGAAGATGATTTTGATAAATGGTTACCTTAAAGCAATCAGGACCTGACTGAATTAATACGGTTTCCAAATTATTTCTCTTTTTGAAAACCAATGGAAAAACAACAACAACAACAACAAAAAACCAATGGAATTGCTTATGTGAAAGTAAATATTAAAAGTTAATTATTCAAGAACTTTAGCTTAAATTCAACAAAATAGCATGTACACCTTCTTGTGTATGGAAAATTAAAATATTAGTTGTGTACAAATAACCATGGGCTCATTATGATATTTTCTTGACTGGTTTTAGAAAAAATAAAGTACTTTAGAAAATGGTGGCCAAAAGCTGTGGGGTATCATTGCAAACGTAAAGTTTTGCTTCTGTAACAGGATATTCAGTAAGATCCAGTGTATGGTATCTAGGGATTGAGCTGAAAAATCTGAGGTTTTAAGTATCTACAATTTAAAGAGAACTTGCCCAAAGAGGGAATGTCTTACCACTTCCCTCAGAATTGTGTCAGAATCAACCCTTCTCTATCAGCCACCCTTCACAAATACTGCCCTCCCCCCCCCTTTAAATATATGAAATGACTTGGTTGAAGAGACAGGAGATCTGCATGAATGCACTGATTGTATTAGTGGTTTCCCTCTCTCCTCCCTTGGGGAGGAATGGAAATGCTTTCCCTTCTAAAGCCAAGTTGGGGGTGGGGGTGGCTCCAAGGGAAGCACTTATAAAGAGTAGAGATTCCTACTAGAAGGAGACACTCTCTGGCATTGTGTTGCCTACTTGGATGCCTGCTTAGCCTGCAAACTCACTAGTTTGCTTCATGGCCTATTTAAGCAGAGGAGAAAACAATGAAAGATTGTTGGCGAGGTGCAGAGCCTGAACTACCACCATCTGCTGTGGCAAAGTTGAGATCAGGCATACATCATGGAGCATAAGGAGGCTCTAGCTTCCTTGTCTACGTTACAGGGCTTCTTGCTGGGTAGGGAATCCCCAACAGAAAAGACAATGAATGCATTGCTAGGGGAAGGAGTTAGTGTTGGAGAATGAGGTTGACCTGGAGCTTAATCTACATTAGCAGAGACTTGTGCTATGAGGAGATCCCTCAAGGTTTTTTTCCCCAAGAATTCCTACTGGTGCCACAAGAGACAGCATTTGGATGACTGCCACACACAGGACATCAATGTCTGGCAAGAGAAGCAGAGAAAGCCAGCAAAGAGAGGGCTATAATTGCAGCCAGTTAAATAAAGAGACACTTGTTCCTCCCCTTCTCCCTTCTTCTTATCCCTAACATACTGAATGAGCTGGCTTTGAAGACAAAGGGTAGGAAACTTTCTACCAAAAACTTGCTACCAAGTTAATCATACAAATTCTGATCATTTCTCATTTGGGTTATTATAACACCTTTCCTAGTGTTCATGCCTTCTTTTGTCCTCATTTCAGTAAGTACTATGGTCCTGCACCTCTTTCTTTTTTTTTTTTTTTTTTTACAGTAGCATGTACTGTCAATTTATTTTTTGATTGGGCCCTTGTAATTTTCCATGCCATACTAAACTATTAAGTATGATTTGAAGGCCAAGGATGTATTACACTAGAGTATAGTTTATTTATGAATTAACTTTCATTCTTCTAATCACTAAATCAGTCATTATTTTGAAAGTGCTATTTGACACAAGTGTGGAGTCAAATCTCTTATGCCTTGATATTTGCTTGGAATTATGTCCATGGAGAAATTCCTTAGGTTTGTATTTTAAGACTCACAGAGGATGGTGGACTGAACTAATTAATGCAGGTAACTTCTCCTCAAAATGCAAATATATTCTAGATAAAATCTTTAAAATAATTAAAAACTCAATGTTTTAAATGAAAGAAAAGTTCAGCTGCAAATATGAGAAACTGAGAGAAAAGTCAGATCCCACAAAGATTTGGGCTTGATATAGACTCTATAATGAGGATTTAACATACACATAGGAATGAGAACCATGCCTTGGGCCCATGTGAGCAGAGGAGCTGGTAATGAGTACCCCAGCATAAAAACCAGAGCTTTAAAATACTCATCCGTTAAATCAGGACTTGAAAAACTCTACACACATGCCTTAGGAAGCAGCCTGAAAATCCCATGCCTGCACCAAATGGGGTCTTTGTTGATATTTCCTGCATAATAGGGAATACACGCAGATAACTGGAATAAAAATTAGTAAAGGACCATCAAAATCTATAGTATTTTGCTGAAAAAAGAAACACAAAATTGATCTGTCAGGATAATTTCACCATTCAGGGAGCCAAAGACTCCTGTCCAAAATACAAACCCACTGAAGATGAGCTTACAATCAGAAGTTGCAAACTACCTCAAAATGACCATTACAAGGAAGAGTAAGCAGGCACAGCAAATAGGAGAATCAATAAAGAATGGGAAACAATATAAATTTTTTTTTAATCTGAAAGGGACTATAAATTAAGTATGTTTAGTTTAAAAAGATAAAGATGGTGTTGAAATCACAATGAAACAAGAGGACAATACGAAAAGTATAAGAAGATAAGAAGCATAAAAGATAAGAAGATAAAACTTAAGAGAATTTGTGGTAGATCTGAGGAAATCATCTAGCCTACAGCACAGAGAAATAAAGAGATGAATAATAAAAAGCAGTTAACTGATCTAAAGGATAGAATGAGGAAGTTAAAAATATAGCTAATGGGAATTCCAGTTGTAAGTATAAAGAAAATGGGTAAATAAGAATAGTAAAATAATTTATTGGCTAAGAATTTACCAGATGTCAAGAAAGACATGAATCATCAAATTGGAATATAATAGAATATAAACAAATCTCCACATAGAAATATCACAGTGAAACTGTAGAATATAAAAGACAAAGAAATCTTAAAAAACAATCTGAAGGTCTCACTATGTACAAAGAAGTAGCAATACCAATGAATTATCATTCAAGTGCCATGGCAGAAATAAAGACATATTCAGCCATATGGGGAATGAGAGAGTGTATCACTCATGGTGCACTGAAAAAAGAATTATTAGAAGACAATTAGAGCTAGAAGGAAAGAATTAGATGTAGGAAGCAAATGGGAACAAATAAATTGGTGAAGATATAGGTTAACCTTAAAAAAAGAGTCAACTATATAAAAGTGGCAAAATTGTGGAGACTATAAAAATAAGGTAGAACTAAAATATCAAATAACAATAATATGGAAGATGTGAGAAGAAGAGTTCAAAGCTAAGTGTTTTGTGGCTCTTGTATATTATTGAAGTGGATAAAGATACTGATTATTTTTCTTAAATTAAATCTGTAGGTTAAGATTTTTCAGGGAAACTGTGAAACAATAGAAATAGAATGTATAATTATAAAAGTCTCAGAAGTGGAAAAAAAGAATAAAGATTACCTAATTAATCTGATTAATCCAAGGATCAATCCAATACTGGAAAGAATGAAAACAACAAGAAAAACAGAGAAGATGATCATGGTAGATTAAATTATGTATCCCAAATTAGACATGTTCTTAACCTTAATCCACATTCCTGTGTGTGAACACATCGTGAATAGTACCTTTTGAAGATGTTATTTTAAATTAAGATGTGGCCCAACCGAATGAGGTTTTGTCTTAATCTGGATTACTGGATTCCTTATAAAGAGAAGGAAATGAGAAAGCAGAGGACTTCACCATGTGATAGTAAAGCCAAGGAACTCCAAGGATTGCCAGCAGCCAGCTCCAGAATGATACAAACTTCGGGGAGAAAGCATTGCATTTCTAGCTTCAAAACCATTAGCTAATAAATTCTTGTTGTGAATCCTGGCAAACCTAGATGGTTTTTGGTACCAGAAAGTAGGGTCTGCTATTACAAGTACCTAGAAATGTGAGAGTGGCCTTTGATAGAAAAAGGCTAGATTGTTTGAAGAGACTATTGGTAGAAATATGGATGTTAAGACTTCTAGTAAGGCCTTAGAAGGAAATGATGAATATGTTATTGGAAACTGTTGGAAAGGTGATTCTTGTTATAAAGTAGCAGACATCTTGACTTGTCCTAGTGTTGGATTGAAAGTGAAATTTGTAAGTAATAAACTTGGATATTTAGCTAAGGAAGTTTCTAACCTAAGGGTGGAAAGTGCAGCATAGCTTCTCCTTGAAGCTTATAGTAAAATGCAAGAGGAAAGGGATAAGCTTAAAATGAAACTTTTAAGCCCAAAGGAACTAGCAACTGATGATTTGGCAAATTCTCAGCCTATCCAAATAGTGTGCTCTGAGACTAGGGCCAGAAGTTGCCCTATCAGGGCCTTCCCTGACTTTCTGAGAAGTGAGTCCCCAAAGGACAGAGGGTATGGCTGAACATGGATCCAGCCAGCCATTTCAGAAGTCAGAAGTGGAAATGCAGTTATCCAGAAGAATCTGTGGAAAGTCTTTCTGTCTGACTGTTTGGACCGCCTTAAACTGCACACAAAACTGACAAGACTTTTGTGACATCTGTATGAACAGAACTACTGTCTGGATTGAAAGAGATAGAGAAGGGATGAAATGAAGGAAAAATGACTTTAAGGCAGAACCATGGAAGTAGAGGTCTGGATTGAAAAGATCTCCTCAGGCCAAGGAAGAGGGCACACCAATGCATGTGGAAAGCGCAATTCTTCCCCTGAGCTTGGGAGGGACAAGACTTCTGTCTTGGGGAGAGTTTGGCCACTACTCCAATACTTGGTGAGGGTGGAGCCTACACCCCAGAATTTGGGCAAAGTGCGGCTGCCACTTCAGTGCTCAGAGAGTGTGTGACCTAGGCTCTAGCATTCTGGGAGAGTATGGCTGGCTAAGCAAGTGCTTGGAAAGGGTGGGGCTCAGAGGAAAATGCATCAATCCACAGATGACGCTCAGACCTTGTAATCTAATGGAGTTTGTTCTGCTGGGTTTTGTGCTTGTTTGGGACCTTGTGACCCCTGGTTTCCTTTCAATTTCTCCCTTCTGGAAGAGGAATATCTATCCTGTGCCTGTCCCACCATTGTATTTTGTTAGACCACATCCACAATTGATTTTGATGAGACTTGGACTTAGAATTGTTACTGAAATGACTTAAGGTTTGCTTTTGGGATATTGGGATTGGGTAAATGTATTTTGCATGTGGGAAGAACATGTCTTTTGGGGGTTGGCGGCAGACTATAGTAGATTGAGTTATTACCCTGTGATGGTTAAGCTAATGTATCAACTCTGACAGGTAGTGGTGCCCAGTTGTTTGGTTAAGCAAGCACTGGACTAATTGTAATACAAGGGCATTACATGGACTTTAATTATCAGTGAGTTGATTGCATAGATGGCTGGTTACATCTACAATCAACCAAGGAGATTGCCATCAGTAATGAATGATGTCTCATCCACTCAGTTGAAGACCTTAAAGGGAGAAGTGATTTCAGCATTCAGAGAGAGAATTCTGATCTCTGCTTCTGATAGACAGTGTCTCCTGGGAACTCATCAAGGACTTTCATCAGAGCCCCTGTTTTGCAGCCTGCCCTGCAGAATTTGCATTTGTGCATCCCCATGGATGTGTGAGACAATTTTGTAAAATCTTGTACTATTTACACTTGTGTCATTTCTGTTTCCCTAGAGAACCCTGACTAATACATACCCCAATTTAGACATGTTCTTAATCTTAATCCAAATCCCTAGTGTGTGAACACATTGTAAATAGGATCTCTTGAAGATGTTATTTTAAGTTAAGGTGTGACCCAACTAACTTCTGCCTCAAAACCATGACCAATAAATTCCCATTGTTTAAGCCAACTCATTGTGTGGTATTCATCATAGCAGACTGGCAAACTAAGACAATTATAGAAATACTTCCAATATATTATTAATGAGATTACAATTAAAATAAATATAAACAAGTTGAACTCTCCTATTTTAAGTGGGAAATTTCACATTTTGTTTAAAAATGCCACAAAAGCCAGATGTATGCTTTTCATAAAAGAACTCCCTAAAATAAACTGACATTCAAATATAGAAAATAAAATAATAGAACATAAAGACATTCCAGTAATATACAAATGAAAGGAAATTTGATTTAGCTTTAATATCATAAAAGTCACCTTTAAATAAAGAGCATTAATATTAAAAATAATGCTATAACTTATTGTTAGAAGGAACAAAGAAACAGGAAATTGCAATTTTCACCTTCTATGTACCTGACAGTATAGAATATTAACGAATATCATGGAGAAATGAACAAATCTGTACTAAAGGTGATAGATTTTACATAAAGCTTTCCCAGAAGATTTTAGGTCAAGTACTCGAAAAATTATAGAGACAAATAAGCCAATTAAACAAAACCTGTCTTTGTATATATAGAGTGCCTCACACTCAGAGGCATGACATAGAAAACAATTGTCTTCATTATTGGCTACAAAGAAAGTCTTAACAAATCATGAAAAATTCAATATCATAAGACAATCTTCTTTAACCATGTAATAAAAATTAGAAAAGATTAACAAAAAGATATCTTAGAGAGGAAATCTGGTTTCCAGTAATGGTGCAGTAGCTTGTATTGGGCTAATAATTATCAGCTAATAATTGCTGATAACAATATAAACACTGAAGAAAAATATTTAAAAAACCTCTGAAGGTACTGGAATTAAGTCAAACTCAGGCAAAAATGGAAGAGAATCATCTTTTGAAAGATGGGCACCATCAAAGTTGAGGACCATGTTTACATGGCTTTTCCACTGAAGACATTACTAAGCCATGTGGCATGGGTGTATTTAAATTGATCAGAAAGTTAAAGTCTTATTGGCCTGAAGAGGCAGAAAATGGGGGCTGCTAGAGTGGCTGGAAATTCAAGGGAGAATCCAAGAAATGAAGGGGCCACAGAAGGGATATTCTCAAAATTTGTATAAATTGCCCTTATATACTGCTCTCTTCAAATATTTGGTGGACCCCTGAACTATACAAATCTGAGGATCTTGCAAGTAGCTCAAGAAGAAAACAACAGCTGGAGGGTTGAAAAGGATGAACAGATATTTCAACTGCTACCTCTCAGAGGGAGACAGAGTTTAGACTTACAGACCTATCAGATTACAAAGGCCTGGTGAATACAATGAAATCCAAGAAGGGCCATGCCTTATGAGTAAAGACTACATCCCAGGACTAAGGGATTCACCTTTGGACTAAGGACAAAACCAAGCTACCAGTAATTTAACTGTTTTATAGAGCAAAACAAAACACTAACTGGAAGAAGATAACATTATAAAGGGACTCTACAATATGTAATCAATAATATCCAATATAGAAGAAATAGACATATACAGAAACAGCAAAAGCAATATGTGGTTAAGAGAAAAATCAGTCACTAGAAACACACCAACAGCCAACCCACATTTTGGAATTAGTGGACAAGGACTTTAAAATGATAAGCAGGATAACTATGTAAATAAATAATAACAAAAAAGCTGGACATAATGGATGATGAGATAGGTAGTTTCAGGAGAATTTGAAAACTATAAAAAAAGAATCAAATAAAAATCCTAGAAGAAGAAAAATACACATCTGAAATTTAAAAGAAAATTCAGATGGCATTAATAGCAGGTTGGAAGTAACAGCTAAAATCTTGAGTGAATTTGAGTACACCTAAATGAAGCACAGAGAGAAAAAGAACTGAGTCTCTGTGACTTGTGGAATAACGGCAAGCAGCCTAGTACCATTAATTAGAGTCCTAGAAAAAGAAGAAAATCAGAATGAGGCAGAAAATGCTTTTAAAAATTTTTTCCCTAAATTTGATTTAAAAACCCTGGTAATCTGGAAATTCCAGAAGCTCAGAGAATCCTAAGAAGGATAAATACAAATAAAAGCATATCTATCTCATCCCAAACTGTTGAAAACACAAAATGATGATGAAAATGTTTTATGTTAGTTATATGTATTTGTCAAAATTCACAACAGTACACTTTAAATCTGTCCATTTTACTATATGTGTACTTCAGTACATGTGTCAACTACTTTTATTTTGACAGAATACTACATTGTGAAATGTTTTATCAGTTTTTCATGAAATGACTTCAATTATTTTATGACAATATAACTAGGTTATCTTATTAGATTAAGATAATTTTTGAGCTGGAAAGGAATGTTAAAAATTGTTTAATTAAGTCTCTTCATTGTATTGTTGGGGAAATTAAGACTTAGCAGTTAAATGACTTGTCCAAAATCACACACCTACCTGGTCATAGACTGGAGGCTAGAACCCAGCTTCATTCAGAGTAGTCTAAATAGAATTTAGCTGGAAACCAGAAAACAAATAGCTAATGCCAAATAGACCTAATTGTCAGAACTGAGCTGGTTATGATTGCTCCTTTTGAAACGGGATAATAATAGTCACCATTTATGTATATATTGGTAGGAATATGAGAGCATTTTAGGCATTTTAAGATCCTTGAGAAGTAATGTCCTAACAAAAATAAACATTATATTGCAGATTTTTGTGTTATGGATTTATCTAGAAATAGAATTTAAACAAAAATTAAGATGAAATCCATCTTGAGTTACCACAAGTAATTTTTATTTTATTTTATTGATCAATATTTTTTCAAGAAATTCTGGCAAAATATCATCAAGTAAAGTAAATATATGATCACAAATAGTAAATATCTAAAAGCTAATTTTGACTTTAAGAGTTCTGCAAATTATAATTGTTTTTAATTATATACTCAAACAAATTTCATATATTACTGTTTTGAGAAAGAAATCGTGTTTTTGCACATTTTCCTATATTCTTCCTAATAACCTCTTATTTGTCAAAATATTTTATATAACAAATTTTTAACAATATTTACTCAGTTTAGTTACTTAGGGAAGAATTTATGAAAGTATGTTCTTCTGAATATTAAATATTATTTTCTGAAGATGTTCCACACAAAAGGATATCATGATGAAATATACCTGAGAAATTATTTTGTTTATTCATTTCAAGAGTCAGAGTTCAAATGAACTGTAGCAGTCTGATATTGTTTATGAGTTCCAGAAATAGATATTGGATTATATTTGTAAACTGGTCTGTTCCTCTGGGCATGATTAAATAATGATTAAGATTTGATTGGGCCACGTCAGTAGGACGTTGAACCCCCACCCCCTTGGTGGATGGGGACTCACAGAGAAAAGATATGGCAGAAAACAGAATTTGGAGTTTTGAGCTGGAGCCCTGGAAAGCAAACATACAGAGAAGCAGATACATTAGATACAGCAGAGGCCCTGGGAAGAGAGACGAGCTGTTTGCTTGATAGTCTACAGCTGACCTTATGGAAAGAACAGAGCAACTGAGTCTGGAGAGGAATGAGCCCTGGGAGAGAAACAAGACTTATCCCAGCCTACAGCTGATATTAGAGGAAGCTGGGGCCACTAAGCCAAGAGAGAAAGAAGCAGCCTGAACCCTTGCAGACATCGGCAGCCATCTTGCTTTAACACTAGGCAACAGACTTTGGTGAGGGAAGTAACTTATGCTTTATGGCCTGATAACTATAAGCTTCTACCCCAAATAAATACCCTTTGTAAAAGCCAACAGATTTCTGGTATTTTGCTTCAGCACCCCTTTGGCTGACTAATACATGCACATATTAAAGGTTGCCAGAGGTTCTGAAGTAAACTATTTAACTTTGACTAAAATGACTTAGCTGTGTGGACATGTAGAGCATATTAGTGTCAAAACACTTGGTTTCAAATCCTGGCTCCACCATTTCCAGTAATATGTCCTTGGATAAGCTACTTAAACCCCCTGAGCTTCAATTTTATTTTCTTTCTCTGAAAAATGAAAATATTAATAATTACTACATCATGGTTTTATTGAAAGAATTAAATTAGATTATTCATGCATAAAATTTACTTCAGACAATGTCATATAGGAAGCATTTAATTTTTTCTATTGTCATTTGCCAAATTATTTGACCAATTAAAATTTTTTTTATTTTTATTTTTAAAGAAGCTTTAGATTACATAAATGTTACATTAAAATATAGGGGATTCCCATATACCCCCCCCCCTCAATCTTCCCTCCTATTAACATCTTTCATTAGTGTGGTACATTTGTTACAACTGATGGACACATATTGAAGCATTGCTACTAACCATGGACTATAGTTCACGTTATAGTTTACACTTTGCCCGACACGATTTTATAGGTTTTGACAAAATAAATGTATAGTGGCCTGTATCCATCATTGCAGTCATGCAGAACAATTCTAATGTCCCAAAAATGCACCCATGTTAAAACTATTCTTTCCTCTCCCTCCCCTAAGAACCTCTGGTGGCCACTGCCTTTATATCAATGATACAAGTTCTTCCATTGCTAGAATAATAATAAGTCTACTTTAGTCCAGAGTTGCATTCACCCCTTATATTTGTTCGTTCCTCAATTTTGAGGGTTTTGGGTTGGTGATGCCTACTCTGTTTCTGATTGAGAGGGAGCTTAGATCCCATGGGGTAGATGGATGGAAGTGTCTTGCTTGCAATTGTATATAGTCTCTGTGTTTTTGGAATGGATGTTGCCCATCATCATCCTTTTGTTAGTAGTCCTGGGTGAATTCCAATGAACTGGAGAGTAAGGGTTGCAACTTTGCTGAAATTCAGGGCTCAACTGGCATATGAACAGACTGAAGATTTAAGTCTCTAGGACATATATTTAACAAGTATAGTGCTAATTATAGGTTCAAATAAAGGGGGCAGAAAAGCCATGTGTAGGGCAATCATAAATGAGTCTAACTCTGTTACATTAGACAGCATGTATTCCAAAGTAAGGCCCACTGACAGGGTGCAGAATTCATGAGATTTTCTGCCCTGTCTATAGTGTATGTGTTTCTAGAGCCCTCATGAGCCCTCCTGTTTGAGTCACTGTTTATTGTGGCAGTCAATGAGATCTGTACACTTATACAGATGTGCATAAGTGTAACCTCTGGAATGACCTCCTGACTCACTTTGAAATCTCTTAGCCATAAAATATCATTTGTACTTAATATTTCCCTCTTTTGGTCAAGATCTTTTTCCAGATGCATCTCTAGTTGGCACTTGGTAATAATCCCTCGGTGCCAGGTAGGCTCATACCCAGAAGTCATGTTCCACACCAGGGGGAAGGTAGTGAGTTCATATGATGAGTTTAGCTTGGAGAGAGGCCACATTTGAGCAACAAGGAGGCTTTCAGGAGATAACTCTTAGGCAATATGTAATACTAGGCTTAATTTCAATTATACAAGAAAAGGCTCATAGGCACAACCATCAATATCAAGGGCCTGGCATAATGGTCTGTCCTTCTTTGCTAAGCACTGTCTATGTACTTGGGAGATTCTTCCTGCTCTATTAGAGACTGTAGCAGGACTCCCCAGGAAGGGAATTCAGTATTCTCTCAGTTATTGTGTGGGTCTCCACCCATCGAGACAACACCCCCTGAACACTTGAACAGTTCACATGCCTTAGAGGCATGCCTGGAGTACAACACTCCCCATACATCCCTCCATCACTGATGTTTCACACTAGAGATCCTTCCCTGCCACAGTTGTGACCCTTCTGTGATCCAAAGCCTCCCCAATAACAAAGCCAAAAAATTAAACAAACAAAACAAAATAAAATAATAATAACAAATAAATAAAATATAATAAAAATTTAAAAATTAATAAAATTAAAAATTAAAAATAATAAAAAATTTTTGTTGTGTCTTTCATCACCACAAGATCTATTATCTTTTATGTACAGTGACAATTTCTTCCATATGTTCTTCCAGTGTCTTATTTTTTTCAATTTAACTTCAAAGAAGCTTTAAGTTACAGAAAAGTATTTGACCACTTTTTCCACATTTCTCATGACTGAAAAAACACGGTGCAATATCCTTTTTCTTTTTTTTAATTTTAATTTTTGGTACTGGGGCTGGGGATTGAACCCGGGACCTTGTATGTGGGAAGCTGGAGCTGAACCACTCAGCCACATCAGCTCCCGGTGCAATATCCTTTGACACTCATTTCTCTTTAGTTTGGGACCAGTGGAATGTAACCTCTGGAAAAATGTTGTACTAGGATTTTTCTCCAGCATCCTTTTTTGATGTAAAAAAAAAAACAAAAAACAAAAAACATATATATATATATATATATATATATTATGATCAAATAGTAATCAAGAGGTGATGGTAGACTGAGAGACAGTATTCTTTGGTGGTATGCTATCGCACACTTTTTGGAGCCAGGGTGTGTGGTATTGAACCTTGACTTTCACTTCCTACTTATGTCCCAGATTATTTAGTTTCTTTGTATTCTGGCTATCTGCCTGTAAAATCATTGAGAATTAGATGAGAAAATATATGTAAGGCTTAGGACAGTGGCTGGACCATAATAAGTACTATGTAGTGTTAGCTTTTTTTAGTTTAAAGCCAGGTCCTGGATAAAATTCTGTTCACCCAATAAGCTATTATTTTTTCGTATGTATTATTACTAACATTGTTGATCATCTAGGGAAGTTATTAAAAATTTTAATGGTTTGCATTAAAAGATTGTGAAGATCATGATTATATCATGGTTGCTTCAAGGATAGTGTCCTCAGATTGAGTTTCCACATCTCCTTTTCTGCAGTGTTTTCTTTCTCTCATTTGGACTATATAATATTTTATCTATATCATTAATTGTCAGTTATGGAATGCTTTGTGAGATCTTTTGAATTATTTGTTATTTTGATTTTTGAATTTTAACTCTACATTTTCAATTAAATATTTGTTGAATGAATGAATGTGAAAATAATTGCATCATTTTGCTGATGGCTTCTAGGAAGATATCCCACTTTAGATGCATCTCTATATTGTCTGACATGATTGTTCTTGCTTTTCATTTTTCCTCCTTATAGTGTTCCACTGTAAAAGTAGCCAAGAACTAAGAAATATAAAACTTCAGAGATGGGAAAATGCCTAAAGATTTTCCATAGGTATGTCTCAGGGGCAATTTTAATATTTAGTGTATGAATAGTATATGAAATTTCCGTGACACTTTTTTCTCTTGAAGGATACTATTCTCAGAAACTCAGGGTTAGAAGACATATCCCTTTATGGTTGGATTAGTTATTTCAAGGGGGTAACATCTTCATTAAAAATACAAGGTAGAATGTCATGCCATGCTGTGTAGAGTATGTGGGAGACAAATGTCCATATTTGCATGCAGGTCACTTAAGGGCATTTGTAGTAGAAACCAAAATATAATTCCAATGCATTTTTTACTTTTCTTTTGGAAGACATTTGAAATGCCCAGTATATCTTGAAAGTGTATTTGGCTGTTCCTTTGGAATCCTCTAATGAGTTTGATTATATTCTGCTTTTAAAATGAATTTTATTTGAATAATAATGAATATGGGGAAGTATATGTGGCTCAAGCATTGGGCTCCTGCCTACCACATGAGAGGTCTGTGGTTTGGTTCCCAGTGCCTCCTAAAGAAGACAGCGAGCTGGCACAACAGGCAGGCATGGCAAGCTGACGCAACAAGATGATGCAACAAGAGACACAAGAAGAAAAACATAACAAGAGACACAACAAAACAGGGAACAGAAGCAATCAGGCGCTTCCCTCCAAAATCGGAGGTCCTGGGTTCAGTTCCCAGTGCCGCCTAAAGAAACAAAGAAGACACAGCAAGTGCAAAACAACAAGGGGGTGGGAAGAGATAAATAAATAAAATCTTTAAAAAAATAATGAATATATTGAGTATCCAATTGCACTGAAAAGTGTGCTGATTCCAAGAATTCACAGGTTATTAGGAATATAATGAATTCTCCAAAGTCACTAAAAAGTGGTATTAGCTTTTTCCTTAAACAATAAATTAGAGTTGATAAAGTAAATATGTTGTGGTCATTTCTGCCTCAATATGTAGAAGTACATGTGTTTTCATAGTGCTGTGGACCAAAAGTGAGTCCTTGCCCAATCCACACAGATTCAATCAGTAGGCAATAGGATTTTGAGAAGAGGAAGAGTTTATTTAGCAAAGTCTAGCCTTGCAAAGTCAGGAGGGCAGTATTTTCCCCCAGATCTGTTTACCTTAACTGGAAAATTAAGGGATATTTATTGTATTAAACAAAGGGAGGTGAGAGTAGGGATATTAGGGCTATTGGCACATTCAGATTAATGATTGCAAATTGGTTATTATCATTGGCTGTGTTCATATTCAAATTAGGGACTGCAAGTTGGTTATTATCATTAGCTGACAGGTTCTGTTATCTTAAGGAGTGGGCTTGTGATGTTACAGGAATAGTTGGACCTCTTGCTTTCTTTCAGGTCCGGTATTCTTCCTATCCACTTTGATTTTGCTTGCAGGGGTCATTTTACTTTATTTTATTTTTAAAATTTATTTATTTCATTTTTAAAATTTATTTATTTTTAAATGATACTTAGATTACATAAAATGTTACATAAAAATATATGAGATTCCCATATGCTCCACTCCCCACACCTCCCACTTTCCCCCAGATTAAAAACTTCTTTCATTAGTGTGGTACATTCATTGCAATTGATGAACACATTTTGGAACATTGCAACTAAGCATGGATTGTAGTTTACACTGTACTTTACACTGTCTCCCACTCAATTCTGTAGGTTATGGCAAGATATATAGTGTGGCCTGTATCTGTCATTGCAATGTCACTCAGGTCAATTCCAAGTCCTGAAAATGCCCCCATATTGCACCTCTTTCCCCCTCTCCCTGACTACAGCATCTCCAGTGGCCACTGCCTCCACATCAATGGTATAATTTCTTCCATTGTTAGAATCACAATAAATCTATATTAGAATATCGTAAGGCTACTCTAGTCCATATTTTATTCCCCAATCCTGAGGATTCTGGGATGGTGATGCCCACTTCACCTCTAATTGAGAGGGGGCTTCGATCCCATATGGCTGATCCCATATGGATGGGACTCTCTTGCTTGCAATTGTAGTCTTTCTCAGTTCCTTGGTGTGATGGTTGTCCATCCTCACCTCCTTGTTAGTTGTCCTAGATGAGTCCAATGAACTGGAGAGTAGATGTAGCATCTCTGCTAAGGTTCAGGGCCCAGCTGGCACATGGATAGCCCAGAGATTAAAGTCTCTTGAACATACACCTACCAACTCCAGCACCAACTATAGGTTCAAATAAAAGGGACAGAAGAGGCATGTGTAGAGAAGTCACATCTGAGTCCAACTCTGTCACATTCAGGAGCACAAACTTCAAAGAATGGTCCACTGACAAGGCACCAAACTCCAGAGCTATCTGCCATGACCATAGGACCTTGGTGTCTCTGGAGCCCTCAGGAGCCCCACTATTTGGGGTAGTATCTACCTTGGCCATCTATGAGATCTTGCTGAGATGTACATAAGCGTTACCTCTCTGATGACCTCCTGACTCACTTTGAAGTCTCTTAGCCATATACACTCATTTGTCTTTACATTTTCCCCCTTTTATTCAAGGTCTTTTTCCAGTAGTATCACCAGCTGGTGGTGCTTGGTAGTAATTCCTTGGTGCCAGGGAGGCCTATCCCCAGGAGTCATGTCCCTCGCTGGAGGGAAGGTAATGCATTTGGTCTCAACTGAGCAATAAGGAGGCTCTCAGGAGGTAACTCCTAGGTGCTCTCCAACACTAGGCTAAGTTGCAAATTCAAGAGCAAAAGGCTCATAAGCATAGTCATCAATATCAAGGGCCCATCAATTGACCATCTTTCTTCACTAGTCATTGCCCCTGTACTTGGGGAATTGTTGCTATTCCATTAGAGAATGTGGCAGAGCTCCCCAGGATGGGAATTCAATCATTTTTCAGTTGTTATGTGATTCTCTACTCACTGTGGTAATGCCCCATGAACATTTGAACATATTTATATACCTTATATATATGTCCAGGTGAACTTCCTCCCATGTATCCCCCATCACTGACACCCCACCCCATTGATACTCCCCTGCCATAGTTGTAGCCCTTCTGTGATCCAAAACTTCTTAAAAATGAAGCCAAGAATATTGCCAAATTTGATTAATAAGGAAATGAAATAATAATGATAGGTTTAAACATAAAAAATAAAATACACAATAATTTAGAGAAACTAAAATAAGGTAAAAAAAATTGGGGTATTTAAAAAAATGAAAAATATTTAAAAAATAAAAATAAATAATTAGGCACGCCTCTTCCGCCCCGGGCCCAGAAGGGTGATGTGGCTGGGGCTCCGCCGGCCTCACTATGTCTGCCATTTTCAATTTTCAGAGTCTGTTGACTGTAATCTTGCTGCTTATATGTACCTGTGCTTATATCTGATCCTTGGCACCCAGCCTCCTGGACAGAAATAAAACTGGACTGTTGGGTATATTTTGGAAGTGTGCCAGAATAGGTGAACGAAAGAGTCCTTATGTTGCTGTATGCTGTATAGTGATGGCCTTCAGTGTCCTGTTTGTACAATAGCTTGGAACAATGCCAGAATTTGATTTCAGTCAGATTTCAAAATGAAAAAGGACTATATACAGAAAATAATGGAAAGAGTGTTTAACCCTTTTATCTCTGAACATTGAGATAAATTTCCAGCTGTTCTCTATTTTTATGTTATTAGACCAATGTTTTATATAAATAATTAAGATGTAACCAAATTCAAAGAGTTTAAAATGTGTGTAACAATCAACCTCAGTACTGTCACTACAATATTACATTCTGCAAATGTCTTCTGTTGTGTCAGATACCAATTTTTAGTGAGGTATCTCTAAGGCACATAGTAGAAAACAATTGGTAAATTACTCAAATTCCTTTCACTGTGATTTGGAAAGATAAATCTTTATGGAATGGAAAAAAAATAAATTTTTGATGCTTTGCCTTTCATCACTGTAATATCAGTTGTCCTGTATGTACATTGGCATTTTCTTCCATTTCTTCCCCAGTGTCTTACTTTTAATATTGTCTTCAAAGAAGTTTTAGGTCACAGTAAAGCTACATACAGAATGTAGGAGACTACCATATACCCAACATCCTCCTCCTTTTCCCCCTTCCTTATTAAAATCTTTTTACATGTGGGTATTACATTTGTTACAACTGATGTATAAATAGTGAAACATAAATACCAACCATGGTCAATGGTTTCCATTATGGTTTATATTTTAGACCATACACTTTTTTTTTTTTTTTAGACCATACACTTTTATAGTTTTTTGATAAAATTTAACATGGCCTGTATCCATCATTGCAAGATCATGCAGAACACTTCCATTGCCCCCTAAATACCCCCTCTTCCATCTTTTCTATACCTCTCTCCCCCTCCCCTCAGAGCCCAAGGTGATCACTAGGCTTTACTCCTTGAAGGACAAGATTCATAGATACTTGCAACAACACTGAGGGCTGGACACATTAGTCTGTCCTCCCTTTTTAGGAACTGTCCATGCTCTCGAGAGTCACTCTCCCCTCTGTTTGAGAACATATTGGGTCTCCCCAGCATGGGAGTCCAACCCCTTCCCACTCATTATATGGGTCTCCCCTCACTGATAGAGCACACTGTGACAAAATGATCACTCGCACATTCGCTGGAAGACTGTCCCAGGTGCACCCTGTCCCAAATGTCCCCCCCATTCAACACCCTAAACCAGTAACCCTTCCTTGTCATATTGCCATAAGAGTTTTCTCAACATTGTAGTTTCACCCACATACCCACCAATCCCCAGTGTTCACCTGCTCCCTCCCCCAACCCTCTTCCCAGTTCCATGGTGCAAGCTTGACAGGGGGGTAGGGTGGGGAGGATGGGTTGGATGGTGCATGGAATAGGGACCATTTTAAGTCCAGGTCTGTTAATTTCTGTGCATGTTTCGCTAGTCTTAGTTAGTTATGTGGGGTAAGAAGAAAGCAGGAACTTGTCCTGGGGTTAGATAAGTCCCTCATTATTCTTAAAGGAGGGAAGTGAAAATTTTAACAAGCTAAGAAAGGAGAAGCTATTCTAGTGAGTTAGTATGTGGTAGTTTCAGTGAATGTGATTTTTTGCTATTATAATTAGGCAAAGTTTTCTCCTGGGTTAGCTTTATTTTTTATTTATTTATTTTTTTCACTTTTTTATTGATCTATATCATTCACACAGGAACATACATAAACAATAAGTATATAGTAAAAGTTGTAAATTTACAAAACAAACATGCATATCATCATACAGGGCTCCCATTCATCACACCACCACCCACACCTTGCATTGTTGTGAAACATTTGTTTTGAATTATGAAAGAGCATTATCAAAATATTACTACTAGCTCTAGCCCATACCTTATATTTGGGGTATTTTTTACCCCAACCCACCTGATTAAGTCACCAACTAATTTAAGTAGATGTCAGATTGCTTAGGGGTTTCCTGGGTAGGGGTAGACTACTGTTTTTCTCTCCAAAGAAATGCAGAAGGGCCGCTTCATAGGCCACAAAGCTATTCATTGATTAAAGTGATTCCTTTTGGGGGTGCTAATTATGATCAGCAATAAAAAGGCTGTTTGGATTCCCTGGAGGTATACTCTCCATTTAACATGGAGAAAATCCAAATATATTCAGATATGTTTACAAAGATATATCACAGATACTGAGTTAATACATTTTAAAGGATAATCCAAGCTTTTGAACAAAACAGTATAGAAAATAGCAAGCATTTTTTAAAAATCAAGAGCCATTTATTGTCCATTGAAAAAACTCAAGAGAATTATTCAGCATTACAGAATGAGAAAAAAGTTCACCCACCCAGATATAAAATTTCAAGCCTTGATGACGAAAACTGACCTTACCCACACAATGAATCATAATTTCCAGGTCAGTTCTGTTGAGAATGTGGCTTACAACCACATTGTATGGTATTTCTGAGGTACTTGTGGAATGAGAATAACACCTACTCTGTAAGAATTTATCCTTGATTAATTTCTTGTGAAAATTTAATAAAATGTTATAATAAAGTTGTGGAGAAAAGAAATGTCAGGAATAAAATAATCAATTTCAAGTATAAGGTACTAAAACTGAGAAAATGAAAATGAGCCTCACAATTTTATGGCTTTTGTCATTTTGTTCTTAAGAATTTAGGAATTAATACATGGTTGAAATAGCATAGGCAAAATGAGAAAAACTGATCTTCTGTTTTCTGCCAAGATGTAGTTAAGATTATAGGTCCAATGCTCTGATCTGGAAACCAGCAGTGAAACTTAAACTTTTCAATATTTTCTCTTAAGGCAATATAAAGATATCTATTAGGAATTTGAATTTCTTTAAACATTTTATAGAGAAGATTATCTATACCCAAATTGCATGAAATTAAAGTTTTTTTTTTTTTGAGATTTATGGAATCAATCTGTGGAATTTAGATAATAGTCACTATACCTTTCTTTGAATGAGATTTCTTAAATATCTTAGTTAAATGTTCTGAAAATTTAATTGGATGTTGTGTTATAATTTATCAACATAAAAGTAGAGCAGCATATACAATTTTTGAAATGCTTTATAGTTACTAAAATATGCATATCTTCCAGAATGAGGCCCAGTACTTTAGAATCTACAACAAAGCCATTGTCTACAAATTTGTACATTTTTTTGATGGCCTTGCTTATTCAACCAGGGGTCCTTTCTTACATGCAGAGATATTTCCCCATTTCTTGAGATTTTATACTATACACATACTATGTATAATACACTTTGTTTAGTTTGCTAAAAGCTGCTGGGAGCAATATATCAGAAATGGGTTGGCTTTTACAATGGGGATTTCACAGCTGAGGCTGTGAAATTGTCCAAATCAGGGCATCATCAGGAGATTCTTTCTTACTGAGTTGCAGCTGTGGGTGGTCAAGCACATGGTGACTTCCACTCAGCTCTCTCCTCTCCTCAGGCCTCACTGCTTTCAGCTCCTGGCAAAAGTGGCTTCCTCTCTGTCTCTGCAGCTTTTTTCTCTATCTGCAGCTTTTTATTCTTCCATTTATAAGGGACTCTAGTAAGAGGATTAAGATCCACCCCTGGGTCCCACAATCTAATCAAAGGCCCTTAAATGAAGTAATTTAATCAAAAGGCCCCACCTACAGTAGTTTGACATGCACAAGAATAGATTAGGTTTGAGAACAGAATTTTCTGTGGTACACAAAAGCTTCAAACTGCCACACACCTCCTTCCAAAAGGTATTTGAGGTGCCTTATATGTAATAGTGTTTGTATGTGTATACCCTCCCACCAACTAAAATCCTCAAATATCTCCATCTTACTTCTCCATTCAGTAAATCTGCCATTGATCTTAATACCATCATAGGGAAACTTCAGAGGGTTGTCTACATGTGCTGTGTCTATTTTTTCATGACAAGCTCAGTCACAGGCCTCTTCTATTTTGTACTTCTATCTTGACTAATCTTATTCCTATAAAAGGTTTCAATAACTACCTGTAAGACAGAATCCCAAATTTATTTATATAGTCTAAATCTCTCCTTTGGGCACTAGACCCATATATCCAAATTTCTATTTGATATCTACAACTGGAGATATCAAAGTCTCCTTAAACATACAAATCCAACTGAGCTCACATATACTTCCCGCCCTGCTCACTGAGCAGGCTTACTGTCATCTACATAGATAAACCACAAACATGGGGTTGATACCACTTTCTTCCTTACTGTCTGTAGCCAATTCTTTGCTAGACTTTCAGTTCTTAACTATATGTTAACTCTGCCTAGCTCTCTCCATCCCTATTAGTCAGCCAAAGGGGTGCTGATGCAAAATACCAGAACTAGGTTGGTCTTTATAAAGGGTATTTATTTGGGGTAGGAGCCCACAGTTACCAGGCCATAAAGCTTAAGTTTCTTCCCTTACCAAAGTCCATTGCCATGTGTTGGAGCAAGACAGCCGCCAACGTTTGCCAGGGTTCAGGTTTCTTGGGTCCCTCTCTTTCCGGGCTGCATTTCTCTCTAGGCTCAGCACCTCTCTTTCCTCCACAAGGTCAGCTGTAGACTATGAGGCTCTCTAGGCTTTGGTTCTCTTCACAAGTCCAGCTGTAAACTCTCAGGCGAACGGCTTGTCTCTATCCCGGGGCCTTCTCTCTTTCTCAGGACCAAGCTCCTCAGTCTGCTCGCCTCCCCGGGCTCCAGCATCAGAACTCCATCATCAGATCTGCTCCCACTGTCCTTTGCTATGCCTTTTATATTCGATTCCCCACCCACCAAGGGGTGGGGCTCAATGCCCTACTGACTTGGCCCAGTCAATGCCCTAATCATAACTTAATCATGCCCAGATGAACAGATCAGTTTACAAGCATAATCCAATATATATTTTTGGAGTTCATAATTACATCAGATTGCCCAAGGGCTACACTAAATTATGTATAATCCTTGTTTAAAAATCCAACTTTTAAGTGATATAACTCAACCTACTCATTCATCAATAATGTCTGTGCTGTAAATTCTAAAGTACTGGGTCACATCTTTGAAGATATGCATTTATAACAACAGTGTATATTATTTTAAGATAAAGATATGTTGTACATTTTCTTATGCTAAAAGCAAAAGTAATTAGCTTTTAGCTCTCTCAAATTCCTAAATATAGGATCCATAAAATTTAACAATTTATTTCTACAGTGTTATGAGTACAATTAAAAAGTAATTTTAATTTTTACTGGGTTTTACTTGGGTAGCTCAGTGGTTAAGAGCCTGCTTCCCGTGTACGTGGTCCTGGGTTCAATCCCTGGTACCTCCTGAAAAAAAAAAAAGAAGAAAGAAAGGTAATGTTAAAAGCATTAAAATACTTTTAACATTTTAGAATTTTCTTTTAGAATTTTCTCAAATCTCCAGATATTCTAGATATTATTATGTAATATAGTTATAATCTTAGTTTATTGATTGTTCACTTATTATGGAATGTTTTTGCTTGTTTTCACTTTTTTTATTTGATAATGGTGCAGTGAATGTTTTTGTGTATAAATATTTGTGTTTTAAAAATATTCTTTAGGATATATTCTTAAAATGTAAACCAGTCTATCAAGGGATTTAAATATCTCGAGATTCTTGATACAGATTAGTTCTTTTTCTACAGGACATTTAATCAATATATAATCCTATCATGTATGTATGAAAGCACTCCCTTACTGTATCCCAAGGTTAACATCATTATATGTATTTTACTTTTTTCTCCTTTAAAAAGGTATGTATTTCTATTAGGGCAATAGGATTATTTTGAATGATCTTGCAATAATGGATACAGACCATTTTAAAAGTCACCAAAACCTATAAAAGGGCACGGTGCAAAATGTAAACCATAATGTAAACCATTGACCATGCTTAGTAGCCATGCTTCAATATTTGTACGTCATTTGTAACAATATACCATCCACATTTAAAATGTTATTAATAGGGGAGAGTGGAAAAAGGGGAGGATGCTGGGTATATGGGAATTTTCTATATTTTCTATGTGACATTTCCGTAACCTAAAACTTCTTTGAAAATGAAAATAAAAATAAGACACTGGGGGAACATAGGGAAAAAATTGTCACTGTACATACAAGATAACAGATCTTACAGTGATGAAAGATGCAATGTCTAAAATTTTTTTATTTCAAATTTTTTTATTTTTGTATTTCATTTGTTATTTTAAAAATTATTATTATTTTATTTTCCTATTAACTTTATTTATTTATTTAATTTTTTGGCTTTGATTTTGGTGAGGTTTTGGATCACAGAAGGGTCACAACTGTGGCAGTGGAAGATCACTGGTGCAGACTGTCTGTGATATGGGGATGTGTGGGGGGTGGTGCACCTGGGGCATGACTCTAAGGCATATGAATATGTTCTAGTGTTCATGGGGCATTGTCTTGGTGGATGGAGACCCACACAACAACTGAAAGAATATTGAATTACCATACTGGGGAGTCCTGCTACATTCTCTAAAAGAACGGCAAGAATTCCCCAAGTACATGCTCAGTGCCTAGTGAAGGCAGATAGACCATTACGTCAGGCCCTTGATATTGAAGGTTGTACTTAAGAACCTTTTCTTGTGAAATTGAAACTTAGCCTACTATTATATATTGCCTAAGAGCTACCTCCTGAAACCTTCCTTGTTGCTCAAATGTGGCCTCTCTCTAAGCCAAACTCAGCCTATAACCACACTACTTCCCCCACCCCTGCCCCTGGTGTGGGACAGGACTCTTAGGAATGAGCCTGCCTGACACCAAGGGATTATTACCAAGCACCAACTAGTGAAGCATTTGAAAAAATACCTTGACCAAAAGGGGAAAATATTTAATACAAATGAGTTTTTATGGCTAAGATATTTCAAAGTGAGTTGGGAGGTCATTCCAGAGTTTACGCTTATGCCCATCTCAGCAGGATCTCATTGACTGCCACAGTAAACAGTGCCTTAAACAGCGGGGCTCCTGAGTGCTCTAAAGACATCTAGACACTATAAGTAGGGTAGGCAGGGGGTCAGGAATTTGGCACCCTGTCAGTGGGCCTTACTTTGGAATTTCTGCTCCCCAGTGTAATAGAGTTAGACTCATTTATAGTTCCCTACACATGATTCTTCTGCCCCTTTTATTTGAACCTAAAATTAGCACTATATTTTAAAAATATATGTCCCAGAGACTTAAATCTTTGGTTTGTTCATGTGCTGGTTGAGCCCTGAATCTCAGCAGAGTTGCAGCACCTACTCTCAAGTTCACTAGATTAACCCAGGACAGCTAACAAGGAGATCATGATGGACAATGCCCATCCCAAGGAACAGAGAGTGTCTGCAACTGCAAGTAAGACAGTTCCATCCATCTGCCCCCCATGGGATCTAAGCCCCCTCTCACTTAGAAACAAAGTGGGCATCGCCATCCCCCTTCCTCAAGATTGGGGAATGAACAATGGACTAAAGTAGACTTATTATTCTAGCAATGGAAGAGCTTGTATCATTGATATAAAGGCAGTGGCCACCATAGGTTCTGAGGGGAGATAGAGGGAAGAATAGGGGCATTTTTGGGACATTGGAAGTGTCCTGCATGATATTACAATGATGGATACAGGCGATTATACATTTTGTCAAAACCTATAAAATCGTGTGGGTCAGAGTGTAAACTATAATGTAAACTATATTCCATGTTTAGTAGCAATGCTTCAATATGTGTTCACCAATTGTAAGAAATGTACCACACTAATGAAATATGTTATTAATGTGGGAAAGTGTGGGAGGGGGACAGGCTGGGGCATATGGGAATCCCCTATATTTTTGATGTAACACTTGTGTAATCCAAAGCATCATTAAAAATTTTTAAAAAGCAAAAAAAGCTATACTTTACTGCTTCCATATTTATTTCCTTGATAACTAGTGAAGTTAACTTTTTCATATGTTAATAATTATATGCATATTTCTTTTATGAAGTATAAGTTTTTATCATTTGCCTTTTTTTACAGTTTTAATGTTTTAATTAGTTATCTCTTAGTATTCCTTATTTCTAGTTATTTCTTGTTAAACTTGAAGCAAATATTTTTTCTTGGATTGTTGTTTGTCTTTTGATTTAGTCATAAAATTTATTTTAGGTAAGAATTATTTTTATTTGTTTCTTTTAAGCAGTCATAGCCAACACTTTTCATTTTGGTTTTCTTCTATTGGCTATATGTTAAGGAGTGCTTCCTAAATCATATTCACTCATAAATATTCAATTTTTTTGGCCTAGGTTCTTGGACTTAACTCTTTATCCATTTATAATTATTTTGATACACAATCTGAATGGAAGATCTAAAATTTAATTTTCCCAGGCATTCAATTACCTTATTATTTATTGAATAGTTAATCTGTCTCTTTTATACCTGTACCTTGTTATACTACTTATCATAGCTTTATGTTTTTATATGTGGTAAATCAAATTGCATGTCCAATATTACTCTTATTCTGTTTATTTAAATTAGCTTTTGTCTGCTTGTGTATTTTTCTAAAGTTATTAAAAACTATATTATAAAATGTCCCTCCAAAATACACCTTGGAATTTTTTTAGCTATTTAATTTTGAACTACTTTCAACTTATAAGACAGTTACAAAAATAATACAAACCCCACACATAGAATTCCAACATCCCCCTAAACTTCCAGATACTGAGATCCACCAATTTTAACATTTTGCCACATTTACTGTATCATTTTATTATATCTATCTATCTTCTGTTTTCTGAGCACTTGAGTGTAGGTTATATGCTCGTTGAATACTTAATACTGCCATGAACATATTCTAAGGACAAGGATATTCACTTAAGCAACCACCTTGAGTGCAGTTATAAAGTTCAAGAAATTTGTTGGAGGGGCAAAGATGGCATTAGTGTAGGAGGGCACACACTGCAAGCTCCCAGAGCAAGGCGGATTGTGGACGGGGTCCTGCCCGGGGGTCTGTGCTGTGCACGCGTGGAGTGAGAAGCTTGGGACATCTATCTGCACGGATCAATGGCGTGGATGGAACGGTAGAGATTCGTGAGTTTTAAGGCTGCCGGTGGTGGTTGGCACAGACTGCTGAGCCCTGCGGTTAGGAAGAAAAAATAAAATAAAATAAAACGGCCACTTGGAGCCGCGAGCAGGGAGAGAAAGTTTTATTTTCTGGGGATCTGGCTGCCTGGAGCTCCTTGGACCTTGTGTGAACAGAACAACCGAGCTAATCGGCACCTGGTGAACTGGAGGGGGGATTCTGGTCGGGGGACGGAGCTGATTTCACTAGAGGCCCAGGGATAAGACCCGGGCTGCTGCGGAGCCAGGAAGAAGGGACACTCCCCAAAAGAGGGAGGGTTCTGTTGGAGGACAGGGAAGGGTCTTTTTTATTTTTAGACATCGATCTGGCTGCCTGCACCGCCCCATAGCTTTGGGGAGCAGATAAGCCGACCTGAAGCAGCATTAGGCTGAGAGCAGGCGCGAATCTGTACTCAAACTGATTTACTGAGCAGTCCGGTGATGCCGGTGCTCGGCTCCAGAAGGGGCAGAATTGGCTGTCTTTAGCACTCTGCACTGACTAACATCAGAACAACAGCTTCCCTGGGGAGTCCAGGAAGTGGGACGAGCTTGATTAATTTCCACAGGCCCAGCTAGGGTCCTTCCGTAAGGGGGTTGGTCTAGAGGAGGAATTATTTTGGGTCCTGTATTTCGCTAAAAAAATAAAAATAAAAAAAAAAAAAAGTGAGAAGGTAACTTCAATAAATGAAAAATAAATTCTTTTTAATTTAGTTTAATAACTAAAAGCTGCTTCAGGACCTGCATATAGAACCCTGCGGGGAAATTTATTGATAAACACAAGCAGGCAGAGAGGATCCACGTGGACCCTAGGGGAATCATTGACTCCCCTTAGCTCTGTTTGACTGCTTGCCTGTGTGGATCTTTGGTTTCTCTCTGTTTCTTTCTGGTCTATTGCTATTATTTCCTCTTTCCTCCCCCCTTTCTTTTTTCTTCCATTTTTTTAAAAATTAGGTGCTGCTAGCTTGTCGCTTCTTTGCTGTGCTTCTTTTTCAGTAATTTCCCACTCGCTGTCTATATTGATTCTGTATTACAAACTATTGCTTATCCTTCCTGCATCTTTCTGCCTTCTGTTTTCTGTTGTAGCTCTTAGATAGAACATTTTTTCATAGGCCCACAACTTAAGGGTGTCAATTTCTATTCCATCTATTTTGTTTTCTTCTTTTTTTAAATTAGTATTAACTTTTTCCTTTCAGACCTTTCTTTACTATTTCTCTCCCTCCTCATAATTCTAGCCTTCTAAATCACTATATATATATTCTTCCATTTGTTTTCCCAGTCCATTGTAGGAACTTCATTTTTTTCCCTAGTACTCTACACTGCTTACACAAGTTAAATATTCATCTCATTAAGTCTCATTTTGATCCTCTTCTAACTTTTATCAATATTTCTATTATCCTTCTGCCTTCCTTACATCTTTTGATTCCTCTGGCCCTAACCTTTTGCCTTCAAGGTAACATAGAAAGAAGTAAGGAAATAAAATAAGAAGAAAAACTGCCAAAGAGAAAACTTAACTCACACGCAGAACCAAAAGCTAAATAAAACTCTAGAGCATAGAGAAAAGCTAATCAACTGAACAAACACATCAAGATAATATGATGACCAGAGGGCAACAAAAAAATACAAATGACTCTGAGAAACAGGGAAACATGGACCAGTCCAATGAACAACAACAACAAAAAAACCAGGAAGGATGCAGAACATCAAACAACTATCAAAGCTATCCAAACAAATATCATGGACCAACTTAAAGAACTGAAGGAAGAGATTAAGGATATAAAGAAGACACTGGGAGAACATACTGAAGAAATAGCAAACATGCCTAAAAAGGTAATGGATATGATGGTGAACAATGGCACAAGCCAAGAAATGAAAAAGACGCTGGACTCACATAACAGCAGATTTGAACAAGCAGAGGAAAGAATTAGTGATATGGAAGACAATACAGCTGAAATCAAAGAGATAGTAGAACAGATAGACAAAAAGCTAGAAAAAATCCAGCATGGACTCAGGGAATTAACCGATAATACAAAATGCACAAACATATACATTATGGGCATCCCAGAAGGAGAAGAGAAGGGAAAGGGAACAGAAGGAGTGTTGAGGGAAATAATGGCTGAAAACTTCACAACTCTATTGAGAGAGATGGATGTGCAGATCCAGGAAGCACAGCACACCCCAAATAATATAAATCCCAACAGGCCAACTCCAAGACATATACTTGTCAAAATGTCCAATGCTCAAGACAAAGAGAAAATATTCAAGGCAGCAAGAGAAAAGAGAACCATCACATACAAGGGAAGCACAATAAGATTAAGTGCTGATTTCTCAGCTGAAACCATGGAGACAAGAAGACAGTGGTATGACATAGTCAAAACACTAAAAGAAAAAAACCTCCAGCTGCGAATTCTCTATCCAGCAAAATTGGCATTCATAAACAATGGAGAGTTCAAAATTTCACAGATAAACAGAAATTAAGAGAGTATGTCAAGAAGAAACTGGCACTTCAAGAAATACTAAAGGAAGTTCTTCAAGTTGAAAGGAAAAATCAAGGGAGAGAGAGTTGGAGAGGAGTTTAAAAACAACTAAAAAGACAAAAACAGAAACAAAACAACATATGACATACATTAACCCAAAGAAAAAATGGCTGAAGTAAGAAATTTGTTACGAGTAATAACACTGAATGTTAATGGATTAAATTCACCATTCAAAAGACACAGATTGGCAGAATGGGTAAGAAAATATGATCCATCTATATGCTGTCTACAAGAAACCCACCTTCGACCCAGGGATTCAAGGAGGCTGAAAGTGAATGGCTGGAAAACCATTTTACAAGCTAACAATAGCCAAAAAAGGGCAGGAGTAGCTATTCTAATATCAGACAAAATAGACTTTAAATGCAAAACTATTGTAAGAGACAAAGATGGACACTACATATTAGTAAAAGGAGTAATCTCTCAAGAAGAGAGAACAATCATCAACATTTATGCACCAAATCGGGGTGCCTCAAAATATGTGCGGCAAACTCTGGAAAAACTAAGAGGAGAAATAAATGCCTCTACAATTATAGCAGGGGACTTCAACATACCACTATCATCATTAGACAGAACAGCTATACAGAGAATCAATAAAGAAACTAAGGCACTTAACAATTAGAAGACCTGGACTTAATAGACATATACAGAAGACTACACCCAAATACAGCGGGATTTACATTGTTCTCGAGTGCACATGGAACATACTCCAAAATAGACCACATGCTAGGCCACAGAACAACATTCAATGAATTCAGAAAGACTGAGATTATACAAAGTAATTTCTCTGACCACAGCGGAATGAAGTTGGAAATCACTAAGGGCCAGAGAAACAGGTTAGGCACAAGGATATGGAAGTTAAACAACACACTCTTAGACAAACAGTGGGTCAAAGAGGAAATCTCAAAAGAAATCAGTAACTACCTTGAAACGAATGAAAATGACAACACAACATATCAAAACATATGGGATGCAGCAAAAGCAGTCCTGAGAGGGAAGTTCATAGCCATAAATTCATATATTAAAAAAGAAGAAAGAGCTAAAATTGAAGACCTAACTGCACACTTGGAGGAATTGGAAAAACAACAACAAACTAAACCTAAAGGAAGTAGAAAGAAGGAAATAACAAAGATTAGAGCAGAAATAAATGAAATAGAGAATAAGAAAGCACTGGAAACAATAAACAAAACCAAAAGCTGGTTCTTTGAGAATATCAATAAAATTGACAAACCCTTAGCCAGACTAACAAAGAAAAAGAGAGAACAGATGCAAATACATAAAATAAGGAATGAGCAAGGTGATATCACTACTGACCTGACAGAAATAAAGAGTATCATAAGAGGATACTCTGCAAAATTATATGCCAACAAGAATGATAATTTAGAGGAAATGGACAAGTTTCTAGAAACCCACAAACAGCCGACATTGATGAAAGAAGAAATAGATGAACTCAACAGTCCAATTACAAGTAAAAAGATAGACTCAGTCATCAAAAACCTCCCAACTAAGAAGAGTCCAGGACCAGATGGCTTCACAGCTGAATTCTACCAAACATTCCGGAAAGAGCTAACACCAATTCTACTTAAGCTCTTCCAAAAAATAGAAGTGGAAGGAATATTGCCTAACTCATTCTATGATGCCAACATTACCCTAATACCAAAACCAAATAAAGATACCACAAGAAAGGAAAATTACAGACCATTTCTCTAATGAACCTAGATGCTAAAATCCTTAACAAAACACTTGCTAAGCGCATTCAACAACATATCAAAAGGATTATACACCATGACCAAGTGGGTTTTATCCCGGGTATGCAAGGATGGTTCAATATAAGAAAATCAATCAATGTAATACACCACATAAACAGATTGAAAGAAAAAAATCACATGATCATCTCTATAGATGCAGAAAAAGCATTCGACAAAATACAGCACTCTTTCCTCATAAAAACACTACAAAAGATAGGAATAGATGGAAACTTTCTGAAAATGATAAAGGGTATATATGAAAAACCCAAAGCTAACATCATTTTCAACAGTGAAATCCTAAAAGCCTTCCCTTTGAGATCGGGAACTAGACAAAGATGCCCACTTTCACCATTCCTATTTAACATTGTCTTAGAAGTACTTGCACGAGCTCTGAGACAAGAAAAGGACATAAAAGGCATCCAGATTGGAAAAGAAGAAGTAAAAATTTCATTATTTGTAGATGACATGATCCTATACATAGAAAGCCCTGAGAAATCTACAACAAGGCTTCTAGAACTTATAAAGGAGTTCAGTAATGTTGCAGGCTATAAGATCAATGCTCAAAAATCAGTAGCATTTCTGTACACCAATAACGACAAAACTGAGGAGGAAATCAGGAAAAAAATACCATTTACAATAGTAAATAAAAGAATCAAATACCTAGGAAGAAATTTAACTAAAGATGTAAAGGACTTATTTACAGAAAACTATACAACACTGTTAAAGGAAATCAAAAAAGACTTAAATAAGTGGAAAAATATTCCCTGTTGATGGATAGGAAGACTAAACATCATCAAGATGTCTATCCTACCCAAACTAATCTACAGATTTAATGCAATCACAATCAAAGTCAACACTGTATTTTTTAAAGGAACTGGAAAAACTAACCACAAAATATATTTGGAGAGGCAAGAGGCCCCGAACTGCCAAAGACATATTGAAAAAGAAAAATGAAGTTGGAGGTATCACACTACCTGACTTTAAAACATACTACAAAGCTACAGTGATCAAAACTGCGTGGTATTGGCACAAGGATAGACCTACTGACCAATGGAACTGAATTGAGAGTTCTGATATAGATCCTTGCATATACAGTCATCTGATATTTGACAAGGCCACGAAGCCCACTCAGTTGGGGGAGAATGGCCTCTTTAACAAGTGGTGCTTGCAGAACTGGATATCTATATCCAAAAGAATGAGAGAAGAATACCATCTCACACCTTATACAAAAATCAACTCAAGATGGATCAAAGATCTAAATATAAGAGCCCAAACCATAAAGACCTTGGAAGATAATGTAGGGAAGCATCTACAGGACCTTGTAATCGCAAATGGTTTCATGAACTTCACAGCCAAAGCACGAGCAGCAAGAGAAAAAATAGATAAATGGGATCTCATCAAAATTAAAAACTTCTGCACCTCAAAGGATGTTATTAAGAAAATAAAAAGGCAGCCTACCCAATGGGAGAAATTATTTGGCAACCATATATCTGATAGGAGCCTAATATCCTGCATATATAAAGAAATCCTCCGCCTTGAAAATAAAAGGACAAACAACCCATTTAAAAAATTGGCAAGTGACCTGAAAAGACACTTCTCCCAGGAAGATATACAAATGGCTAAAAAGCACATGAAAAAATGCTCAACATCACTTGGTATCAGGGAAATGCAAATCAAAACTACAATGAAATGCCATCTTACACCCATCAGAATGGCAGCTATTAAAAAAACAGCAGACACTAAATGTTGGAGAGGATGTGGAGGAATAGGAACCCTCATCCACTGCTAGTGGGTCTGCGGTATGGTCCAGCCACTGTGGAGGACAGTTTGGCGGTTCCTCAGAAAACTAACAATAGATTTTCCGTATGATCCAGCAATTCCACTGCTGGGTATATACCCAGAAGAACTGAAAGCAAAGACACAAACAGATATATGCACACCAATGTTCATAGCGGCATTGTTCGCCATTGCTAAAAGTTGGAATCAGCCCCAGTGCCCATCAACAGACGAATGGATAAGCAAAATATGGTACATACATACAATGGAATATTACTCAGGTGTAAGAAGGAACAAAGTGCTAACACATGGAATAACATGGATGAATCTTGAAGACCTTATGTTGAGGGAAGCAAGCCAGGCACTGAAGGATGAACAGTATATGACCTCACTGATCTGAACTGAGGAAAGTGAGCAGTCTTTGAGAACCATTGTCTGAAAGATAGGTTAACAAGTGAGAGTAAGAGAAGAGCAGGCTTTGAGCCATCACCCATATGGACATAATCTATGCTAAAGGGATAGAGTGTGGTTGCATGTTGGGGGATGGGGCAGAAGGGTGGTGGTGTTCCTGGGTTTGGTGGTGCAGCACTGGCGGGTGGGTGGATTAGGAAGGGCAGGTTCAAATTCCCAGGGCATGTAACTGTGAATCTTGACATTCCATGGGTCGGGATAGGGTGGTATCATGGGCCCTGGGGGGCTGGCGGGAAGGGAACAGTCAAGATCTAATGGGGTATTTGTTGGTCATGGGGAAGGTTTTTCATTACCTTACAGTAATGGACACAGGACATGGTAAATATCATCAAAATTATTTAAAAAAAGGGGGGGGTTAATATGGGGTGGGGAAGGGTGGGGTGGTTTGATATCTGGGAGTCTCCGGCACTCCGTGTGTGACTTTGCTGTGACCTAAAACTTCTTTGAAAATTAAATGAAAAATTGGAGACAATGGGGATTGAGAGGGGGAAGGTGTCACGGCACACCGGACATCCAATAACACAGTGATAAAAGGAAGGAAAAAAAAAAAAAGAATAAATAAATATATATATATATATATAAAGGCATTTCTTTTGCTTTTTTCCCCATTTTTTTGAATGTCCTAATCTGCTAATTATATTTTGTTTTGTTTTGTTTTTTGTTTGATTATTTGTTTTTTTTTCTTGTTTTTTATTTTTCTTTCTCTCTCTTTTTTTTCCCCTGAGTTTCCTTATGTTTGTCTCTTGCATGTAAGCTTATCATAGTTGTTTCTTTTTCCTAGTAAGTGTATTTGATTATTTTATGGACTACATGTTCATGGAGGATTTGGATCACAGAAGGGTTACAATGGGTACTGCAGGGGATTATTGGTGGGGGGTGTCTAGGAGGGGGGTTTCATGGGAATTAATTCATCTGAATATACATGAAAGATATACAAAATTGTTCAAAAGATCAAAAGATGGGGCATGGCCACGAAGGGTGGATAATCACACAATAAATGAGGGAATCTGAATTCCTAGCCTGGAGAGCTCTGCCACAGTCTCCAAGGGAGCAGCAATAGTCCTCTGAGTACAGGGACAGTGTCTGTCAAAAGAGGATGACTCACTTATGTGTTTTTTTTATTGATGACTACCTTTGTGAGTCTTTGCTCTTGTAACTGAGACTTAGCCTGCAGTTGTGGGGTGCCTAAGGGTTGCCACCTGAGAGCCTCCTTGTTGCTCAAATGTGGTGTCTCTCTAAGCCAAACTCAGCATATGATTGCATTACCTTCCCCCCAACGTGGGACATGACTCCAGGGGATGAGCCTCCCTGGCAATGAGGGATTAATACCAAGTGCCAACTGGCAACACAACTGGAAAAAAACCTTGAATAAAAGGGGGAAAATGTAAAGACAAATGAGTTCAAGTGGCTAAGAGACTTCAAAGAGAGTCGGGAGGTCATCCCAGAGGTAACTCTTACGCACACCTCAGTAGGAACTCATAGAACATCTAAGTGCTTATCACCCCACACAGAGGGGCTCCTGAGAGCTCTGGAGACACCCAGGTCCTATATAAGGGGGGATAGCCCCAGAGACTGATGCCTTATCAGTGGGCTCTATTTTGGAATCTGTGTTCCTGAGAGTGACAGAATTGGATTCAAATAAGTCCTCCCTGCACATGGTTCATCAGTCCCTTCTATTCAAACCTATATGTGATGCTGGAGTTTTTAGGTATACTTCCAGAGACTGGAGCCTCTGGCCTACCTATGTGCCAGGTGTGCGTGGAATCTCGGTGGAGCTGCTACTCCTACCCTACAGCTCAATGGACTCATCCAAGTCACCTGGTGAGGAGACAACAATGGGCAACCGCCATCCCAGGGAATGGAGAGGGCCTGCATCTGCAGGCGGGATCATCCCACCCACCATATCCATTGGATATAAGCCCTCTCTCACTTGGAGGTGGAGTGGACATCACCATCCCAGTCCCCTCAGGATTGGGGGAAGAACTATGGACTAGAGTGGACTTGATGGTATTCTATTGTACACATATGGTGATTCTAGCAATGGAAGAAATTATAACAGTGAGGTGGAGCCAGTGGCCACTTGACACTTTTGGGGTAGGGAGGGGATGAGCAGTTGAAATACAGGGGCTTCTTTGGGATTTGGAGGTTGTCCTGAGTACCATTGTGGCAACGGATGTAGGCCATTTTAAATCAGCACACACCACTCAGAACTGTGTGGGAGAGAGTGTGGTCTATGATGTGAATTGTGGTCTATGGTTGGTGGCAAGGCCCCAGGATGTGTAAGTCCATTGAGGGTGGTGGGCCACACTTGTGGGAGATGTTTGTGTGGGATGTGGTGGGAGGTGTGGGAGGTGGGCAACATGGGAATCCCAGTGGGTTCCGTGTAATATTTTAGGTAATCTAAGCACCTCTTAAAACATATTTATATATATATAAATAACAGTTTTGTAAGCAAATGCACATATATGCATATATATTTATATATCATTTTACAAATATTGGTATGTATTGTGAAAATTTTGATTTTTACACACAATAAAAAATAAATAAATTAAAAAAAAAAAAGCTCAAGAAATTTAAGATTGATAAAGCTTACGGTCTATATTCCAATTTTTTCATGTCCCAGTAATGTTCCTTTGTGCCTTTTCTTCTCCCTTGCTAGATTCTATCCAGGGTCCTGTATTGGATTCAGTTGTCATTGTCTCAACAGTTGTTCTTTCTTTTTTTAAAAAATGTGGGGACAAATATACTACATAAACTCTCCCATCTCAACCATTCCCAAGCATGCCATTCAGTGGGATTAATCACATTCATAATATAGCAGTACCTTCACCATCTTCCAATCCTAAAACTTTTCCATCCCTGCAAATAGAAACCCTATGTCCATCATGTACTAACTCCCCATTCCCACTGCCCCCTGTACCTGGTAACCTGTACTCTAATTTCTGTCGCTATGAGCTTACATATTCTTCCCTATTTTCTTTGTAGCTACCATGGGGCTTAAATTGGACATCTTAAGTCTCTAACAATCTTATTTGCCTTGATACCAAATTAACTTTAATATTTTACACAAACTATGTTCCTATGCCCCTCCACACCCACCTTTATGAAGTTCCTATCACAAAATACATGTTTATATATCATGAGTATAAAGCCACTAATTTATCATTACTTTTTATGAATTTGCCTTTTAGATCCAATAAAAAGTAAAAAGTGGAGTTGCAAACCATAAATACAATGGTATTGACATTTATATTCAATCATGTCATTAGCCTCACCAAGTTATTTATTTCTTCATGTGACTTCATTCTATCATCTATTGCCCTTTCTTTTCAACTTCAGAATTCTCTTTAGCATCTCTTACAGGAATGGTCAAGTGGTGAATTACTCCCTCAGCTTTTGTTTATCTGAGAATGTCTTAATCTCTTCCTCATTTTTGAAAGACAGTTTTGCTGGATGTGGAATTTTTGTTTGGCAATTTTTTTTTCCATCACTTTAAATATATGATCCCACTGCCTTCTTGGCTCTATGGTTTCCTTGAGAAATTGGCATTTTATCTTACTGAGGCTCCCTTGTACAGGACACAGTAATTCACTCTTGCAGCTTGGCATCTGACAGTTTGCTTATAATATTTTTTGATGTGGGTCTATTTGGGTTTATCCTGTTTGGAGTTCAGTGAGCCTCTTGGATGTGTATATTTCTGTCTTTTGTTAAATTTGGGAAGTTATAAGCCATTATTTGTTTGAATATTCTCTCTGCCCCCTTTCTCTCTTTCTTCTCCTGCTGGGGACTCCCAAAATGCATATATTGGTATGCTTGATGGTGCTCCACATATTTCTCAGGCTCTGTTCACTTTTTTTCATTCTTTCATTCTTCTGCTCCTCAGATAAGATAATTTCATTGGTCTCATCTATTCTTTCTTCTGTTAGCTCCAATCTGCTTTGGAACCCCTCAAGAGAATTTGAAATTTTTGTTAGTTTAGTTTTTAGGTCTGTTCAGTTCCTTTTTATAATTTCCATCTCCCTATGGTTATTCTCTTTGTGTTCATCTATTGTTTTCTTGATTTCCTTTAGGTCTTTGAGCATATTTCGGACCAGTTTTTTTTTTTTTTTTTTT
>JAKSZT010053929.1:49188419-49265615 GCA_026826555.1 Tolypeutes matacus
GGGGCCTCCCATATGGTAAACGGGAGCCCTACTGATTGAGCCACAGCAGCTTCCCTCGGACCAGTTTTTAAAGTCTTTACCTTGTAAGTCCGAAGTCTGGACATCTTTACTGATGATTTCTGTTTTAGTTTTGTAGGCGGCTTAAGCAAGTGCCATGAAACGGGTTAGGAAAACAATGGGAATTTATTTTCTCACAGTTTTGAGGCTAAAAGAAAGTCCAAATCAAGGTGTCACCAAAGACTGGTGTTCTAGGGCTGGCTGCTGATGATCTTTGGTCCTTGGCTCCTCTGTCATATTGAAATGCACATAACAGACCCTCCTTGCCTGTCCTCTTCCAAGTTCTGTTGCATTTCAGCTTCTTGCTTCTGTGGTTTTCTGTCTGAATTTTACTCCACTTATAAAGATCTCCAGTAATAGGATTAAGACCCATTCTGATTGAGGTGGGCCACACCTTAACTGAAGAAACCTTATCAAAAGGTCTTATTTACAATGGGTTCACACCCACAGGAATGGATTAAATTTAAGAACATGTATTTCTGAAGTACATACAGTTTCAAACTAAACACCCTACCCTCTGGACCCCCAAAAGATGTGTACTTTCTATATGCAAAATACACTCATTCCATCACAATATCCCCAAAGCCTCAAGTCCTTTCAGAAACAATGCTTGGTGAAAGTCTCATCAAAATCAGTTAAGGGTTTGGCCTGCCCTGGGGTATACTTCCCCTTGGTCTGTGGAATTGTGAAATCTAGAAAACAAGTTATCTGCTTCGAATATACAATGGAGGTACAGGCTTAGTGTAAACATTCCCATTTCCATAGGGAGAAATTGGAAGGAAAATAGAGGTCACAGGTCCAAACAATTCTGAAAACCAGCAGGACATACTCCATTAAATTTCAAGGCCTGAGAGTCATCTCTGGAATGATATTTTGTCTTCTGGGCCCAATGAAGTGATAGCCTTACCCCTTTCTAGTGCATGTGCAGCAGCCAGGCTCTCTGTGAATGCTTGAGCAAAGGCCTCAACCTCTCTGAGCAATGGGGTGATGGCCAGACTCTCTACAATCCCCAGGACACAGTTCCCACTTTTTATAAGCATTAAGGTGGCAGCACTCTTCCTAATAACCAGGAGGAAAGTCTGCCCTCTCCAAGCACTGGGGCAAACTCACCTTTTCCACACTCATGGTTGGGCCCACTCTCTTGACCCAAGAAGATGTCTTCCATCCAAATCTCAGCTTCCATGCTTCTGCCCTTGAAGTTATTCTTCTTTCAGTTTGTCCCTTCTCTGACCCTTTTAGTCCAGGCTGGCAGTGGTTCCATTTATGCAAATTATGCCAAAAACTTGTCAGTTTACATGTAGTTCACAGGGGTCTACACCATCAGACAGTAGGACTTTCGACAGATCCTTCCTGGATAACTGCACATCCAATTCTGACTTGCACAGAAATTGCAGAGTGGTTCCATGTTCAGTTAAACCCTCACACCGATCCCTCTTTTCCAGGGACTTGCTTTCTGGACATTTAGAATTTTCCAAACCATTAGTTTCTGGTTTCTTTGTACCCAGGAGTTCCGTTCTCACCTTATCCCTTTCCTCTCTCATTTTATATAATCTGTGAGGAGAAACCAGGAAGCACTTTCCATATTTAGCTTAGAAATCTCTTCAGCTAAACATCCAAGTTCATCTCTTTCAAGTTCTGCCTTCCATCTGACATCAGACTCAATTTTGCCAAGTTCTCTGACATTTTCAAACAAGAATAACCTTTCCTCCAGTTTCCAATAACACATTCATCATTTCCATCTAAGGTCTCAGCAGAAGTACTTTTAGCATGCATATTTCTACCAACAGTCAGTTCAAAGCAATGTAGGCTTTTTATCAAGCACTCCCCAATTCTTCCAGCATTTACCCGTTGCCCAAATACAAAGCTGTTTCTACATTTTTGGTATTTGCAATAGCAGCACCCCACTCTTTGATACCAAAGTCTGTTTTAGTTCCCTAGGCTGGTCTTGCAAATACCACAAAATGGGTTGGGTTGAACAATGGTATTGTATTTGCTCACAGTTTTGAGGCTGAAAAAAAGTCCAGGTCAAGGCATCATCAAAATACTGCTTTGTTCCTGATGGCTGGTGTTCTGGGGCTGGCTGCTGGTGATCCTTGGTCCTTGGCTCCTCTGACACATGGCAATGCACATAGCAGCCTCTCCTGGATTCTCCATTTTCTTCAGGGTTCAATTTAATTTCAGCTTCTTCCTTCTGTGTCTTTCTCTGTCTGAATTTTACTCTGCTTATAATGGACTCCAGTACAGGATTAAGACTCATCTTGACTAAGGTGGACCACTCCTTAACTGAAGCAACTTTTTCATCAAAACTTCCTATGTACAATGGGTTCACACACACAGGAATGGATTAAATTTAAGAACATGATTTTCTGGGATACATACAGGTTCAAACTATCACAATTTCTAATGCTTTAACCTTCTCCTTTGCCTGGGCTATCACTTCCTGTTTCTTTGTATGTTTTGTATCTTTTGTTGAAACCTGAACATTTTGCTATTTTACAGTATTATTTCTGGAATTTAGGCTCAAAAAGCATCTGCTCCTTAAGCTTGTATACAGTTACTGGTTAGTGTTGTGACACAGCTTTCCTTGAATGCCAGGAGCTAACCAACCAACCAACCAAACAAACAAAAAAACAAAAAAAGGAAGGAAAAAAGAAATCACCATTCACATTTCCCAGTCTTTGCAGATTTACCTGTGCAAATGCTCTTCTTCAGGGCTTATCATACAAGGAGTTTGGAGAATAGTTCTATGCCAAAGCATAGGGACCTCCCTGATCCTTTCTGTGCATGTGTCTTTTCTTGGACATGTGCATGTGGCCCTCAGAATCCCCCCATTTACTTGTACACTAATGTCCCCCCTTCCCTGGGAAACAATTTCTTCATGGTCTCGGGCACTGCACTGTATGTCCTACAGCCAGCAATACCTTGTCTCAAGCATCATGACTTAACTGTTCTCCCACATTGTTATGTAGGAGAGCTTGGTGAGCTGCCTTCTACACAATGGACAAGATCTTGGACAGGATGTCTCATCAAACAGTTTGGGTCAGTCATACATGGTCCCCATATGTGTGCAAGGGTTATTGTACTCTCTCTGGAATCAGGACCAGGGATGTGCACTGGGATCACAGGCCAGCTCCACTCTGAGCTGGTGAGGGTTGGGTGAGGGACCAGCCAGGGTGCCATGAGCTTCTATAGCTTTCAAGTAGCCTTTTTTCTTGATTTGGCACTTGCCCTGTTACTGCAGTTCTTTAACTGTTTTCTGGAGCCTTAAGAAAGCTGTTTCTGCCATTATTTTTGGTTGTTCCAAGCTTCTGGGGGGATAGATCCCTGAAGCATCTCACTCCACCATTTTGTGGATAGGGCCTTACACTGGGATTTTGGTTGGGTTCCATTACACCTACAAATTACTTTTGGATGGATCAACATTTGTTGCAAGACTTCTCCAAATATGTTTCCTTTCTATCTTATTCCCATTAGGTTTTTCTCTTCATCCATGTGGTTTCAGGAAAGCTAAGACAATCAGTATTTCCCATCTCCCTTTTCAAGGAGATGGGTGGACCTGTGATCTTAGTTGATTCAATCATAAGGAATCTCAGTAATCCCTGTGATGCTAAGAAAAAATACCTAAATCGTAGTCTTTAGAATTAAGTGGTAGACAGAGAATTGAGATGGAAAGGACAGGTATTTTGTGACATGACTGGACCACTGGATCAGACTTTGCCTGAGATCTCTGGATTTTTTAGTTATGTGAATGTATAAATTCTCTTTGGGCTTGAAGTTGGCTTGAGTTAGATTTCTTACTACTTTAAAGTAAAAGCAATTATATTAATACTGTACCATTATAATATTCTTTTTCATATTCAGAAACATGTATAGCTTTCTAAATTTTCTCAAGACTTCCTTTTATATGTCAACAAAGTTTTATCATTTTCTTCTCATGAATACATTTTTTCTTGGGAATTTCTGGGTGCTTTTATACATTATAAAATATTTCAATCTAAAATCCTTGTTTTACACAAAGCATTATAGGAATATATAATAGATTAAAGTGAATGAATGATTGAAGAAAGAAAGAAAGAAAGAAAGAGAAAAAGAAAGAAAGAAAAAAGAGAAAGAAAGAAAGAAAAAGTAAGTTGATGCTGACAACCACTTTTGTAGTAATTACTATATGACAGATACTATTCTATATATATTGTCATATATAATAACCCCATGATATATAATATCCATATTTATGGATGAGTAAAAGAGGTCACAGAGATTGACTAAAAGTCCAAGTTATGCAACTAGTCATCAATACAACTGGGATTTGAAATCAAGCAATCCAGAGTCTGTGCTCAAAACCACTATATTATACTGTTCCTTAACTATAACTGTACCCTGTATAAGAAAGTATAGCAAAAATGGCTGGGACAGATTCATTGCAAAAATATTTATTAGTTTGTTGTATTATAATTCAAAATAATTCAAAATAATTATAAATAATTTATAATGACTTATAAAGCTCCTCATGAAACAAGTAGGCCAATAGGCAATTTATAAGTGCTGGAGTTTCTGGCCAACTCAGTGTTATAAGTGTGATTTACCCTGGTTTCTGTTTGGGACTCAAGGCAGAAGGAATGATGGTAATTCACATGATGCTTTCTATTTTCAACCAGCTAGTCATATTATTGACCCCCTGCTACTACATATAATGCTGTTTAATAATTATAAAATAATACTTAGGAAAACACAGCTTCAGGTGCTTAAAAAATCAAATAAAAATCTACACAGGCAGATAGATAAACAACCTAACATTTTCCTGAGCAGAGAAGAGTCAAGGACTAGACTTGTTTGCAGTAACTTTAGTCACTTACGTCTGGTCAAAAACTTGTTACAACCTGCTGGAATTAAGATCTTGAAAATTAGAAGGAAGCAACCTAAGCCTCTTCTTTCTGCTATGACTCATGTGTTCAGATACTGTTGGACCTTTGTTCCTTTCAAAAACAGTAGGGGGCATGCTTTCTTTTCTGATCTTATTTTCAGTGTCACTGTTCTTGACATCTGTTGAATTCTCCTCTGTTGTTGCTCTCTTTGCTTTTTGCATAAGCATGCACATGTGTATACACAATTTTGCAAAACCTGGGATGGGCCCCTAAAGGGTGATATACAATCAAAATTTTATGTCTTTGAAATGTCTGAGAAATCAGTAAGTGAATGTTACATATAAAATTCAAATAATAATAATAAAAGAAAGCCTGTTAGTGAATTTCTAGCTTAATTTACAAAGGATGAGTAAACTAGATGTTTAAAATAAAATGGCCACTGGAGACTTTGAGGGCAGGGAGAGGGAAAAACAGTTGTAATACGGGGGCTTTTTTGGGACTTGGAATTATCCTGAATGACATTGCAATTACTGATATAGGTCATTATATATCGTCCCATAACATGCAGAATTGTGTGGGAGAGAGCGTAGACTACAATGTGAACTATGGTCCATGCTCAGTGGCAATGCCCCAAGATGTGTTTATCAGTTGCAATGAATGTGCTACACTAATGAAGGATGTTTATGTGGGAGGATGTGGGAGGTGTGGGGAGTGGGGCATATGAAATCCCTATATTTTTTGTGTAGCATTTATGTAATCTAAGTATCTTTAAAAATATAAATTATAAAAAAAAAGTTCAAAATTTTTTTGTGGTGATTAATGCACAACATTGTGATTGTATTAAAAGCCATTGATTATACACTTTAGATAGATCGTATGGTATGTGAATATATCTCAATAAAACTGCTTAATAAATAAATAAATAATTGCGCAAGAATAGCCAGAAATAGCAGCCAAAAATAGTCTGAAATTTTACATTTCTTAAAAGTCAAAATAGTAGAATATTACATTTTTAGATATATTAAGATTAATTATAATGATTTTTACAGCTGGCTGTACATGTTTATGGCTCTAAATCTTCAAATATAACATGTTTTGTTAGTAAGTACCCATTGAATCACCTTTTTTGATACCACTCATTTTAGCACCTAATCATATGGTTTCTTTTTTCATGTGTGCAGGTGGTCTCACCATCAGGAGTAGCTTCTTGAAAGCAGGACAGGGCATCATTGAGATAACTAGGGCTATGGTAGGAGCCGTTCAAATATTTGTTGAACTGAATGGAGAGGGGACCTGAATATTCGGATTTTTCTACTTATACATTGTTACATCTCCTCCCTGCTCCAAATCACTGGTCCTGTGTTCACTGTGTTTGTGCCACATCTATGCCAAATCTCAGTGGTCAGTACCAAAATTGGAATGGGAAAATAAGGTCATTTATTGATTCTCTCTTAAGCTTTTTTGTGGAAAAAAATTTCAAACTTTAAGATAATAACAATTATCATTTATTATGTGCTAAGTGCTTTACAGATGTTGTTTTACTTAATCATCATTATAACTCTATGAATTAGGTACTATTATTTTTTCATTTTTATAGAAAGCAAGCATTAAAACCTTAAGATAATAAGTGGCAGACCTAGGATTTGCATTATATTCTTATTTATTCTTCCCCCTGTGCCTTCATCCCTTGGTAACCTCTAATCTACTTTCTTTCTTTCTTTTTTTTTTTTTTTTAAAGATTTATTTACTTATCCCCCACCCCCCCCATTGTTTCTGTGCTTGCCATCAGCTCTTTATGTGTTTTTCTGTGTCTGCTTATTTTCTCTTTAGGTGGAACCAGGAACCGATCCTGGGACCCTCTGGAGTGGAGGGAGGCTGCTCAATCTCTTGTGCCACCTCAGCTCCGCAATTTGCTGCATCTCTCATTGTCTCTCTTCTGTGTCTTTTTTTGTTGCATCATCTTGCTGCACCAGTTCACTGTGCGGGCCAGCTCACTGTGTGGGCCAGCTCGCTGCGCGGACCAGCTTGCTTTTTACCAGGAGACCCCAAGAATCGAACCCTGGACCTTCCATATGGTAGACGGGAGAGCAATCACTTGAGCCACATCCACTTCCCTCTAATCTACTTTCTAGATCTGTGGTGTATTATTTTTAAATTTAATTTAATTTAATTTTTGTTATTCTCTTTGTGTTCTGGTTTGTGGTGTATTCTTCATTACTGCTATTTGTGGTCTCTCAGGAATGCAGTTGACACTTCTCAAATTTGGGCAAATTGTTTCAAAAGCATAACATTTTTTCCCCCCAGGAAGTAGGTAATAATTACTATGGTATCAACTCTAAATTAATATCCACATGGTAAATGTTGCTTCTTAGGGTCATTCTTCATTTAGCTCTTATTATTTGAAATAATAAGAAATTAAAGTTTCTTCCTACAAAAACAATTGTGACTGTAAAATGATTCCTATCTTACAATATTTTTCTCCCTTCCTAGAAATAAATATTCTCAGATATTAAATTAGACAAAATTAAGTCTGTGTTGTATTTATGAATCCATAAGTAAATTAAACTTAATTTAAAAGTGACATTTGTTCCTTTACAATAATTTTTTGAAGATTTGGTTCATTTTTGAAATAATGCCATAAACTCTCTTAAATCATTTAAGGCTGGAAATCTCATCTTTGTTGTAGAGTGTCTTCAAGTTGTGCCAATATCTCACAACTCTCAAGATAGGCTTTTTTTCTGGCTGTAGTCAAGTATGACCACCTCCTGTTTTTCCCTCCAAGTGCCTCCCATGGAAATTCTTGAAAAATAAAGCAACGTTTCAACCCACACTTTAACGAGAGAACTGGAATCCCTATCCTTTTAGATATCTCAATAGTGACTCATAGGCTTGTCTAGCCCTTGCTTTCCTAACATTTTCCATTCACTGAAAGTTATTTCTTCATCTTCTTTTGCTGCTCAAAAGTGTTTTTCATGTCTGCCAGCTGAAAAACTAGAAGTAAATAAGACCTATAGTTTCAAATTTAAATGTGCTATTTGAGAATTTTAATGCAGCCCTAGTGATCTGGTGCTTGGCAGAAGTACATCTGAAAATGGGCAGTTCGAATGCAACTAAAAGCTGCATGGCTATAATTTACTAAATGCTATGCCAAACAGTGCAATCTGACCTGCCTATGCCATTTAGTGCACTCTTCTGCCTTTAGTCATTGGTTTTACCATGTGTGAGCTGCTGTGGAGGCACTCTTAGGCCACCCAAGGAATCCAAGCACTTAATTTCAAAGTACAATTAAATAAATGGCTGCTTGGTGGAATAAAGTAGTGTCAGAAATTTATGCCTAATGGAAAATTACGATGCTGTCATAAAATATGTTCATTTGGGTAACTGGAGGAGATAAAAAAAGTCCTGATTAAATGATTCATACAACGAGAAATGTTCATGCCTTAGTCATTCGTTTACTTCATGGAAATAGTCTTTGGCTATAGTTAGTAAAAGAAAAAAATGTGAAAATATTAAAGAAGTCAGTGAAATTAATCTCCAAAAGATATTCTATTTTATCAAAGGAATTCCCTTTTATTTATTTATGTATTTATTTACTTTAACTATGTTCTCTTTTACTTCAAAGGGCCAATGATACAGGTGAGAAATTGCAGTACAAATGTAAGTTGTTATTATCTGGAACTCAAGGAAACTTTTCAAATTGTCTTATCTTTCTCTGGAGGTACAGTCATTGGAAAGACAAGCAGCATTTAGGTGTTAGTGGATCCAGGATTTTAAAAAATAAAATCAAGTTGTGATTTTTACAAGCCTTGGAGAAAATTTCAACATATGGTCTAGCATCAGGGAAGCAGAATCAATTTTTGTCACTGTGGTCTATCTCTTATGACAGCTGCTCACATTCAAGGACAGCAGCCAGTTAAGGGGTTCATTCTGTCTGCACTGAAATTTTCTTTCTTTCTTCCTCCATATAGAATATAGCCTCAAAGAAGAACTCTTTCCTATTCACACATATGCATGCATGTATACTCGCACAATAGTACACTGGAGGCTAACTCAGGGGTGTGCATGTGGATACCATAGGGAAAGGAGCTTCATAATGTAACAAAGAAAAACAAAAGAATCATAAAACAATAAAACAGCTCCTGCAAAGTTCTTGTTGTCCAAGCATGCTTTATATGCTTGTCAGTTCTTGGATTTGTAAGGATCTGCTCTATTTGGCTGCCATATTAAAAAAAAAAAAGTTGTCCTTGATTAGGAACAAATATGAAAAAAATAATTAACAGACTTTGTATTCCAAATAATTGATTACTCATTCTGCTTTGAAAAAAAGTTATGACTATCAAATGAGGTTTGATAAGATCCTTGGGACCGAGAAAATTATGGAGCAGCATGGAAAATCTGATTCAGTAAGCTTCTTTCCTTCTTTTAGAGTGTTTGAAAAATTCTGATATTTTTATATAAAATGAGTAATAGTGCATCATCACTTGTAATTGAAGTAGAAGTTCTTAGCATTCTTAGCTCTTCTGTTAACAGAACCTGTCCTGTACAAAAGTCTATTTCAACATGGCATAATAACTTGAATTATAGTTTACAAGAGCCTTGTTCTTAATGTGTAGAACTGAAATATGTCAGTCAGGAGAGGCTAGGTTATGTTTATTCAGATTTCCATGGCTTAGGACCTCATAGGTTTACTTCCTACTTAGGCTGTGCATCCACTGTGGGTCAGTGTCAATGTCTTGCCCATCAATGTCACTCAGAGACCAAGGCTGTCAGAGGAGCTAACCATCTCAAATATGACAACCTTGTCAGTGGGAAAGACCTCTGTGGGATGTCCTCTCACCTGGGAAGTGACCCACATCACTTTTGCTCACAGTTTTTTGGTCATAATTAGTCACATGCTCTACCCAACAAAAAGAGGGTCAGAAAGTTCAATTTATCAAGTGTTTGGAATGGAAGGGGGATAGAAACAGAAATATTTGGTGAATACCACTAATTAAATACTACCTAAACAGGTGAAGATGACTTTTGAAGAAATTAAAAACCTGACTAAGCTAACTATATGCCAAGTCCTGTGCTAAATGCTTTCTATGCGTTCTTTCATGTAGATCACACAATGAGCCAATGTAGTGAGTAGTATTGTTATGTCTATTTTAAAGATTGGAAAATAGATAAGAGAGGTTAAGTGACGTGCTCAAGGATCAGTGAGTGGTGGTCAAATCTGCCTAAGGACCCAGATTTGCATGATCCCAGAGGTAGCAAATGTCAAGCAATATGCTTCACATGTAAAATGTGTCCATAATTGTTGGTATTCAGTTTTAAGTGACAGACATCAAGATAAAGTTTTATATATTTCCTGTGTCATTGTCACTCTTCTATTTCTAAAAAGAGGAGCCTGATGAAGAAAAGATGACTCATTAAATGAAGATGCATATCCTGAGGGAGCTAGAAAGGAGTCATCTATTCTAAGGAACTTGATTATTGTTCTAACTATTTAGACAAAGCAACATTATTATTTTTAATATGTAATTTTAGTACTTTTTTTTTCAGGTTAATGGTAAATGTGGTTCAGATTAGAGACTGACTCTGGATTCATGTGGTATAATTTGAAGTTGCTAAAGTGATTTTTAGGCCCACATTTTAAAAATAAACTTATAATTTTGCAATAATTTTAGATTTACAGAAAAGTTGAGAAGTTACTATAGCGAGTTCCCATACCCAATTTACTCTATTGTTGCTATCTTACATTAATATGGTACATTTGTCACAATTCATGAATGAATATCGAGATATTATTATTAACTGGAGTTCATACTTTATTCAAACTTCCTTTTGTTTTTTTTTAACCTAATGTCCTTTTTTATTTTATAAGATAGCACAGAACATGTAGCCATCATGTCTCCTTAGGCTCCTTGTGACTGTGAAAGTTTCTAATTTATCTTGTTTTTAATGACTTTGACAGATTTGAAGGGTTCTGGTTAGGTATTTTGTAGAATCCCTCAATTGGTATTGGTCTGATGTTTTTCTCATGATTAGCCTGGGTTTATGGGTTCTTGGGAAGAAGACCACAGAGGTAAAGTTAGGGCCACATTTTCCTCTTTAAAAGAGTGCACCGCTAATTTTTTTCTTTTCCTTTCTTTTTTTCCTTTTCTGTTCTTTCTCCCTCCTTCCTTCTTCCCTTCCTCCTTCCCCCCTCCCCTTCCCTCTCCCATCCTTCCCTCCATCTCGCTCTTTCTCTGTCTTTCTCTCTCTCTCTCTCTTTCAGCATTTCTTTTCCTTGCTTTATTTGCCCTACCCTTCTTTTATTTCCCTTGTTTTCCTTTCCTTTTCTGGTTCCCTATTTTCCCTCTCTCCTTTTTCTCTATTTATTCCCTCCCTCCCTCCTGTATTATTTCTAAAAAACAAGCCAACAGCACTTACTAGAAGTTCAATGGTGTAGTTCCCTACACGAAGACTCTACAGTACTTTATTTCCTCACATTCAACTAAAAATCCTTAACTCTTTTGCTGACACAGGAAGAAAATTTATACATTTGTTAAGTTGAATAGGTAGCCCTTTAATGTTTTCTCTTGGATTTTCTATTCGAAGATATAAGAAAACCATGTTTGCCTAATTTATTACAGTAACCATCATAGACTTTCTAGTTGTTTTTACTCTTGAGATTGATTTTAACAGGGAATATGATGCATGTATTTGTAGTACGTATAATAAATAGTTTGTATTTACTTTAGAATTTACATCATTTTAGTGTTCAAAGATCGGTAGGTACAAAAGCTCTATGGAGTCTAGCAATTACTTAGATTTCACTCACACGTACTAATCTCTTCTTGTTCTCTATATCGCACTCAGAGAGCAAAATCACTGACCTAGAAAAGATGAAGTCCAGACCTCCCCAAGAAAGACATTAAATCAAGCATGGAAGGCTACATATATACATATGATGTGCCTATAAATTAATACACTTTATTTCCATATACTATACATGGAAACAAGTTCATCATTTTATATCCTGTCATATGAAACACCTTAATACTAATATATGTCTTCCATTAGCCTCTCTGCCTACTAATTTTCCTTAGTCTGATCATAGTTTTATTTTTTCCATATTACAAGTACAAAAGTTGGCAGTAAGTGACTGCATCAGACAAGACCTGGAAGCAGATACAGGAGTAGAACTCATGATCCTTATTTCCACATTTCTATTTGTTTAATATATTGTGCTTCTTTTGAAATGTTTAGTAGCATTTTGTCTTTGCACTAACATTCTGGACACAGAGAAACAATTTAAATATTCTAAATGCAATATCATATGCTGCATATTTCCAGAGCTGAATAAATAACTAGTATAAAGTCATGGGAATTATATGTCATTAACTTTTATTTCATCTTTATTATATTTTAATTTTTTAATTATTAATATTGATAATATCAATATGTTTTATAGTGTGGGTCCTACTTCCTGACTCTGACGTGTAAAGGAGGCTTAAGTCAAAGAGCACCAGATCTATCATGGGCATTATTGGCTAATTAGCTACAATCTGTATCTTTCCTTTACTTGGCTTCTGAGCCTCAGTTCTTTGTATTCTAATTCCTCAATGCTTCAGATTCCAATTTTGTTGACCGCAGCATTAGGTCCAACTATCTTCTGGACTCCCTTGCAGCTAACACAGATTTGGCCACTGTGATGGAGTTTAATGAAGATTTTGTGTAGCTTTAACTGGGATTTTTTGGGAAGTCTTGCTTTCATGATGCAAGCACCATCTGTTGTTCCTTGTAACTTTCATATTTTTATTTTCTGGGAAGTGTATGGGGTACTGGACTAGGAGCAACCATCTCATGACCTGAAAGCAATGGGAGATACTGAGGATGTGGTGGTGTTGCTGCACTGGCACTAGATTAGTTATCTCTAAATTTGAAAGCAGAGAAAAAAAATTCTTTATGTGTGTGTATGTGTGTGTGTGTGATGTCATTCTCAACAGATACACTTTCCCTTGTTCTAGTATTGCTGGCAATGGGCAGACCATTCTCTGGTTCTGCTAAGATTTGGTTGGTGGTGGATGAGATAAGCAAATTTAAAGGGCCAGGGATAAAGTGGAAACTTTCTTTTACTGTTTACAATATTTTATGCCCTTGCTGCATATAACTAGGAACTCACTGCTCCCTGCTGTGATATTCTGATTTTTAGACCTTGTTTCTTTTTTTGATGACTTTTGTTTTAGTTTGCTAAAACTGCTGGGAGCAAAAATACCAGAAATGGGTTGGATTTTTTAAAGTGAATTTATTAGGGTAAAAGCTTATGGTTCTGAGGCTATGAAAAATGTCCAAATCAAGCCATCATCAAAGACGTTTTCTCCTCAAAGGTAGGCGGCTGGCAGATCCTGGACTTCTGCTATGTGGTCTTCTCCTCAGGCTCCCTTTATTCCTGAGCTCAGCTGTGGCCCTCAAGCATATGGCTCATCTCTTTGGTCTTTAGACCTTTCTCTCTATCTCTGAGACTCTGGGCTGCAGGCAATGCTGGAGTCGTCTCTCCCATGGCAGGGTAAAATGGCAGCTCTCTTTCTCTGTGTGTTTCTGCTTTCAGTTCTCAGTTTATAAGAAGATTCCAGAAAAGGGTGGAAACCCAACCTGGGACATGCCTCACTGACATAATCCAATCAAAGGCCCTAAAGTGATCTAATCAAAAGATCCCTTTACCAATTCTAACATGATCAAAGGGCCCCACATTTACAGAAATGGATTAGTTCAAAGAACATGATCTTTTTGGGATTCACAAAACTTCAAATGGTACAACTTTTAATGCAGATGCTCTAGTCAATGATCTCCCATTTCTGCTCTCAACTTAGCCAACCTTGTCCATTATTCATTTTTGTATGCCAAGCACACTCCTGCCTCCAGGCCTTTTACCGATCCCTTGCTTAGAAGATTCTTTTCAAAGATACCCACATGTCTCATTCCCTTACTTCCTTTCCATCTCTGCTCAATCCCTTCATCAGTGACACCTTCCCCTTCATCTCTTTCATTCTTTTTAATAGCATTTTATACTTATTAGTTTATTGTTTGATTCTTTCAGAGGAATCTATCCCAGAGGATCAGGGCCTTTGTTTTTCACATTGCTATATCTACTTAGAACAGTCCTGCATATAGTACATACTTGGCAAATATTTGTTGAATGAATGAATGTATTTGCAGACAGTTGAACTTTACTGCCTTTAGAGATGATATTACTGGTAGCCATTTGTATCTTAGGATGTAGTTGTGACACAAAAGGTTAATATGGAACTGAGGTTCTTTGCCTCATTAAGCGAACATAAAGATGATTAGGTGACAATTACCTTCTATTGTCACTACTAGACTGATTCTGTAAGACACTGCCTATCAAGTAGCCAGTAACTCAAAGTCTTTTACTCATAAAAGTAACTTCATTAATTGTAATTTTACACTAAGCAGGCCACCTAGCTGTAGTTATTTTCCTAATTATTCATAATCATGTGACATTTTTGGGTCAGTGGTTTGATGCGTAAAGTCCAAGCTCCTTTTACTTTTACTGCTCATGATACCTATTTTGTTTCAATCCAATATCTCTTCAGATATTTTGTCCAGTTCTATCACTTACTAGTTATATGAGAGGGGGCACATCATTTGATTTAGTTGAACTCCAATTTTTTGTTTGAAAAATGGAAATAATAAAAATAATAATAAAACTCCTACCCTGCCAATCTCTTAGGTTTTTTTTGTAAAGATTAAATTATATAATAATGTAAAATGTGAGAATTTATTATAAACAGTAAAAATATATACTGTTTTGAATTAATTTTTAGACATTCCAATATAAAAAAATAGTATACTTATTAAATAGTGTTAGAATTATTGCTTAATCATGAATTATAATCCTGGGCTTGCTTACATCAAACCAAGACTCACCAGTTTGCTGCAGGGCCTCTCAGATTCCTCCACTTAGCTTCAAGTAAGCAATCTACTTTGATTCAAGTAAATTTTAGACCCAGGTTTTGTTTGCTACCATGCATTGTTGTAGATTATGTGCTGGGCCTTGTCATGCTTAAGTTCCATTATGTGCTCATAGTTCATTCTCAGTATTGAATATTTTCTTTGAACCACTAAGAATGGGGATCGAGTCTCCAAGGAATCTTATTTTAGTGCTAGCACCACAGACTCAATTACCTCATCTGTCACGGTGATGGTTTTACATAGAGTTCCAGGGCATCTTTGATAGTGTGACTTCATCCCAGGAACAACCACATCTTAACTGTGCTGGCTTTATGGCCAATACTTTATGGCCATGCCGCATCCATTACATCTCCACATTTTGTATGGTTTCCTGCTTTCATCTGAATATCTTTTAGATATCTGCTGCTAACATTTTGGGAATGAAGCTATTCTGGAGGGAACTCCCTATTTTTAGTAATAAAGAAAATGTTAAAAAAAAAAAAAAAGAAAGAAAGAAAATGTTTCTGGGGATGCTATTTAACCCCCTGGTCCCATCTACCTTGGAAACTTAAATAGATTCCAGTTTTCCCTGAAGGGAAATGAAAGAACATTTTTTTGCGTGGGTGCCACACCCATATTCAAATGCTGCTGATGGGGACGGGTAGATCACTCTTTTGTCCAATGTATTTGCTCAAGTGATACACTGAGACACTGGCAACTTGCTACTTTAAAATATTTAAATGAGTTAGTAATGAAGAAGATACTGGATCTATGAGTAACTGTATCTGATGACAATATAGAGGAATCTGCTTTGGTTATATTTTAAAATATACTATATTTCCATAGTATTGTATAAAACTTGTGGCTATCTAGGTTCCTCTTGTTTTTAAAATCTAGTATCTTTCCAAACTATGACCTGCAAGTTCCCCCTGTCCCCCATACTATCCTGTGATTCTTAAGTTTAGGAAAAATAGCTAGGTAGGCATTTGTAATATTTATGATGTTTTGCTTTTAAGAAATATGGGAGAGGGGCAAGTATATATGATGATTGAATTGAACTCATAGATAATAATTAACTCAGCCCCTGTGTTTTCAACTGCTCTTTAGCTAGACAAGCCATAATTGCTTACTTGATTTACCTTAATTTCTTTGATGCACTTCACTGACTCTTGGGTCATGTTAAGAAAGAACATTTGATCAACTTGTTCATATGTGTATGTAGCCCTTATAGGTCTATGATTAGAGGGCTTTTTGCTTTGGTTTATGGGATAAATAATATTAATACTATTAATAATTACTACTTTTATTAATCACTTAATAAAAATAATGTCCCCCAAATTTCATAGCTAGTAAGTGGCAGAACTGAGATTCAAAGGCAGATCTATTTCACTTCAAAATCTATTAAAGCTACAATGATTAGCATTCATGAAATATACATTTTCACATAAGAAAAAATTTAAAAATTAGTGCTAATAACTCAGGAATTTAATTTTTAGACGTAATTGAGCAGGAAGTCGAAGTAACAGATGAGATGAGAACGTAAACATTTTGGAAACGACCAGAAAGTATGAAATAAGACAATATGTTGTATAGGAGACAATAAATCCTCTAACTTTTTAGTATATTAAATCTAAGTATGATGCTGTTTTTCCAGAAATAGTATAAAAACACTCATTTGTGTTTAAATATTCTTTTTGAGGTGATTTTTTAAAAATACTAGAACCCTAAGTGAGTCAAACATGTGTAATATGAGTCATAAATGAGCAGTCCTGGAGAAAATGTAAGTGTGGCAATCAGACAATAATTGTGTTCAATATGGTAAGCACATACTTTAAAACTGCAGTATATAGTTAGTAGTCTTTTTGAAATCTGATGTCATTCATAGAACCAGAAAAAATCTTCCAGAATTTTATTTCCTTAACATCAAAGGACTTACTGTAAGTAGGCAACAGGGGCTGAAGCATCTCACCAGACATATCATCCAGTAAATATATGACATTAAACAGCCTGTGGTGGTCATTACACATAGTGAATAAAAGTTCCAACACTCGACCAACCGACTCCTGTACTCCAAGACTGCCCCTGGAGTACAAGCTGCCTAATTTAGAGAAAAAAACATTGGTTGTGACTGAAATAACACTTTGAAATCATAATGCATATAAGAAAGATTACCACAATTTCCTAGCAGCTCTATATGTAACTGATAGGAAGGAATATGTGTCAGTATTTCATCTGAAGCAAAAAGATAATTACTAGCTTGAACCATATGATATTGCTGATATTCAACTATTTTTGGCTAAAAACTTGGTAATTTTTAAAGTTCAACCAAATACAAATACTAAATCATTAGGTCTCTCATGTTGACTTGTTAGACAACAAAGCATGTTGACTTGCTACACAACAATTGTAAACAGTATTGTTATTTAGAAATAAAAAAGTTGGTTATATTCTTATTTATTTGCAGTTAATGGATTAGTTGGTGGTGCTTAGAGGGAAAAACAGAATTTCAAACAGAAGTAAATTAATGGTAATCTGCAAAATTTGTCTCCAAACTCTGGTAATAGCATGAATTCTAAGAGTTTGGGATTTTAGGATTACCATTCTCTTTTATTTGAAAAATAATATAGTTAAAGGGATATTCCATGTTTTAACATATATAAATTCACACACACTTATATATACTGATACACACACACACACACACAGTAAACCTTCACTACGTAATTACTAATATTTTGAAACAAGATGTTAAGATGGCAAATTAGAAAAATGTGCTGCAGATATTTAGAAGGAAACATTTTTCCTCAGAAGAATTTAATGCTAATAAAAACACTTTGCTAAGATTTAAATTATGGGGCTTAGGAATCAAATGCCATACAATTTAATCTCATGATTTCCACGCAAAAGTAGGTAGGTAAGGGTTGTAATAGAAAAATATGTAAATTGAAAGATTATTTTCCTTTTAATCCATCTCAGTTTCACAATTCACTGTATAAAGTTTGATTTACTATAATTCTTTATATATGTGTACATGAGTAAAGCTTGATTTACTATAGCTAAAAGAATTTAAAAAGAATTAAATCATAGAAGAACTTCTCTAGTCAAAGACCTATCTCCTAGAAAGAATTAATTCACTTAGTGGAACAAAAACATGAATAAATTGGGAAAAGTTATGGATTAGGTAAAGATGAAAATAATTATACAAAATCTAAAAAAGTCCGTAGTGCCTATTCAACTACTGCCTAAAGGTCTATCTTTGAATAGTATCGATGCATTTGGTTTTAGCTTTAATTAGCTATATAAATTAACTGTGAGTGCTAGAAATATTTGAAACTATATTGTAAAGCTAGAAAACAGAAGCATTTTTAAGATTACAATACTCCCTATGATGCAATATTTATTATTTTTAGTTTTTGGTATGAGTTAATACCTCCCAATAGTGCTGTTTCCTACAAAGATGATTGAAGGAAAAATAACGTTCATTAAACAATTTATCAAGAAAGCTCTTTGCTTTTGTAGTAAAAATAAAGTTACCTATAATCCTCCTGTGTCTTTTGTCATTTGCTGAGCATTTTGGGGGAATATCTCTGTTTTTAGAGCAGAAGCCGGGGTTGAGCTGAATTGCTCATGTAACAAAGAGCAGTCAGGGTTGTGAAGAGAATGCAAGAGGAAGGAGACCAGCATCCACAAGACTGAATTCAAGGTTAGAAGACAGGGACCTTTGGTTAAAATCTGGGGGAACGGTTGCAGATAACTACCAGTAAAATGCTATGTGCTCTGGGATGTGACCCCCTTCCCTGAAACGTTGCAAATTTCTCATAAAAATACCCAAATTATATTGCTATGACTGTGCATGCTTGTGAAAGGAGATAATTTTGTATTAGACTGAGTAGACAAGAGGTTAATGCACAACTGGGTTATAACTTAATTGTTTTATTAAAATCTCACAGCAATCCTAGGAGTTGTACTTATTATTCTCAATTGCATTTGAGGAAACATAGGGCCCAGGGAAATTGAGTAATAGTCTGTTGAAGGACATAGCCTGTAAAGTGGTAGGGATAATATTTTGAGCCAGATCTTACACATTCAAAGCTTTCTATACTCTCTATACTTTCCATTATAACAATTTGATTTTATCCAAGACTTCATGTACAAAAACATAACATATGTCTGCATTGCTATTGTAAGAAAATAGTGCTTTGATCCATCTAGTTTGAAATCTATCTTTCCTTAGAATACTAAAAAGAAAAGCTATTTGTACCACCTTCTGGTTTGTGGATGGTAGAGGAGAACCACCCTGTCATTTACATTGACATTCTTGACAAAGGAAAAGCTATAATCATTTCACAAAATTGGTGGTCGTGATATACAAAGAGTAAAGATTTTCTTAGTTCCTGAAATATCTATTTGTCTATTTCCACATACTGGTAGAGAATAACATTCAGCTCTCTTCGGGTCCTCCATGAATTTCTTTGTCTGGTTTTGGACTCCACAGCTAAAATATAGAAAACTTGGAATAGAATCAGAAGAAAGCCACTGTGTGATTAAATAGTTGGAAATTGAGATTTTTAAGGAAAGTTTGAAACTATGCAGTCTGCAGAAGAAAATGTGAGGTGTGATTTAATAGCCCTATTCAAGTATGGAATTAATATTTTTCCACATAAGGGAAGGTAATCGTCTGTTTCTTTTAACCACATTGTAGAAAGAATTACTGGAAGTATTTAAGGTTTAGGTTAGCCAAGAAGAATTTCCTGACCGTGAAAATGGTTCGGTATTAGAATTGGTAACTTACCAAATCTATGGAATCTTTCAATGCATTCCATTAAGACAAGGCCCTGGTTTCAGAGAATAACAGAGTTTTAGGGACAAATGATTATCTTATTAATATCCTGTTTTACAGAGAGTCTGAGAGGTTAAGCAACTGGTGAGAAGCAAAATCACATCTAATCCTCAAATCTGATTTACGTTAAAATGTCTTTTTGAGCAAACTCTATACAATTTATCAGTCTTCTCTGATTTGTTTCTCTACGTAAAAGGAATCTTGTTTTAACGGAAAATGAAATGCAAAATGGCCAATAATAGTCACATTTTATTTCCAAATTTCCCTCTTAAAAAGAAGTGATTCATTTTTTGGTTGCCTGGTAATGTGCTTCTCATGTATTCTTTATTGCTCATTCCCAGCAAAACCATATTTTTAATATATTCACTGATAGTTGAGAAATACCATTTGGTTTAAACATTGCATTTTCTCTGAATATTAGACATGCCAAATTCTCATTACTTCTTACCTTTTGGAGCTTGTCTGAAAATTGTTTCTAAGTGAAGAATATGCTGAACAGAATTTGCTCAGATGACTAATGTAAAAATAGCCTGAGGCTCTGGAAATAGTTTAAACTTTTGCCGCATATTCAGTAATCCAGAGAAATGGTGCTGGAACTACTGACAATTTTAGGCAGCAAAGTGAAGTTTTAATCGAAGAAAACAGAATGTCATATCTTAGAAATGAAATAACATTTGTTATTCAATTGTTTCTTGTAGAAACAGTATCAGTTTTCTTAGAATTCTTGGCTTGTTGGTTATGATATTGAAGAGGTCATGGTAATGAAGAGTATCCACTTTAAATATATAAGGAAACTCTCTGACCCAGAGGGGGTGAGAAGAAAACCAGAATTCTCTCTGAATGATATTTGCTGAATATATAAAAATGGTGGATGATAGAATTTTTATTTTGGAAGAAAAACCCTTTAGGCAACCATTTATATATATTTAATGTGTATTTAAATGTGTTTCATTTGTATATGTCTTTCCAAAACAGGTATTTTTGTGCATATTTTTAAATAAATGATAACATTAATTGTACTAGGTTTGTGTGTGTGTGTGTATTTACTAAGCACTGTAGTGTTAAGATTCACCGATGTAGAAACATAGAAATTTGTGAATCTAGTCTGTGTCTTTGAGTGGTTACCTAATATTACACAGTAGGAATACACCATATTTACTTATCCACTTTTTTAGTGACAGATGTCCAGGTTGTCTCTAGGTTCTCAACATTATGTATTAAATTAAAGTAAGCATTTTCAGAGATGTCTTTATGGTAGTGTCCAAGAATATTCATATATACACACACACGTACACGCGCACACACACACACACCTAGGAATAAATTATCTGGATCATAGGTTATCTGTACATTTGATTTGACTAACTAGTGACAGAAAGCTCTTTTGAAGCAATATTTTGTCCTTTTTTATAACAGCTTTATGGAGATGTAATTTACAAACCATAAATTCATCCTTTTTAAGTGTACAGTTCAGTGTTTTTATTATTTTCTGAGTAGTGCAAGCATCACCATCTAATTTTAGAACAATTTCATCACCCTCAAAAGAAATACCATACCCATTAACATCACTTTCTATTTCTCCCCAAAATCCCCAGCTCCAGGTGCCAATCTACTTTCTGAATTAAGGATTTGCTTATTCAGGACATTTCATTTAAACCAAATCATACAAAATATGGTCCTTTGTGACTGGCTTCTTTCACTTAGCATGGTATTTTTAAGATTCATCCATGTTTTAGCATGTATCTGTTCTTCATTTCTCTACATTGCTGAGTAGTTTCCATTGGTATTGGTATATTACATTTTATCTGGTCATCAGATAATAGACATTTGGGTGGTTTTCACCTTTTGACTATTGTGAACAATGCTCCTATGAATATTTGTGTACACATTTTTATGTGAACATAAATTTTCATTTCTTTCTAGTGTATACCTAAGAGTGGAATTGTTGGGTCATATGGTAACTCTTTTTAACGTTTTGAGGAATTACTAGACTGTTTTTCAAAGCAGCTACACAATTTTACATTCCACTAGCAGTGTATGAAGTTTCTGATTTCTCCAATCCTCTCCAACGGTTGTTATTGTTTGACTTTTTAAATTTATTTTTATTTTTTATTTTAGTCATCTTAGTAGTCATCCTAGTCCCTCATGACTAATGATTTTCAGCATCTTATAGTTCATTTGTGTATTTCCAAAAATGTCTCTTCAAATCCTTTGCCTGTTTTTATTGTTGAGGTATAAGAGCTCTTTTGTATATTCTGGATGCAAGTCCCTTGTCAGATATGATTTGCAAAAGTTTTCTCATTCTATGAAGTTTTTTCACTTTCTTGGGGATGTTCTTTTTTTTTTTTTTCATTCTCCAATTTTATTTTGAATATAGTGTCCTATCAAATCAATTTTACCTGTTTTAACAAAGAGATGTATATGATACCATCTTTTGAAATCTTGCATAGTATTCAATACATTATTCAAAACATATCTGTTTTCATGACTCTCATCTTTCCTCAACTCCCCCACATTATGTACACACACATGCATGATTACCAACTTTTCAATATTTTTTCAGTTCCCATAATGCAGCACTTTTGTCTGACTCTGAGTTGTGCTGTTATTTGAAGCACACATATTTTTAATTTTGATGAGATCAAATTTATCTATTTTTTTTGTTGTTGTTCATTTTTCTTTTGGTGTTGTCTAAGAAACCATTGCCTAATCTAAGGTCACTAAGATTTACTATTATGTTTTCTTATAAGAATTTTACAGCTTTTGCCCTTACGTTTAGGTCTGCAATGCATTGTGAGTTTATTTTTGTGAAAACTAAATTAACTTTTAAGGGTAGTTGTTGAACGGGATGACTATATTTTGGGTAATATAGTAAGATATGAATAGTTTAGTTTAGGAGGAGATAATATAAAGTTAATCAGGTGACCAATCTTATGTTAGTGTTGACCTGAAATCAGGGACCTCAGAAAAATGACACCCAAATATCCTTTTTTTTGAAACAAAAAACAAGTTCAAAATACATAGAAGTATAATCTCAAAATACCTTTTCTATTCAAAGAAACTCATAATACAACACCATTACTTGCACACAATAAACTCTGATTCATAGCTACAGACAACATTTAGATATTATCGTGCAAGCAGATGAGATTTGGAGTAGAGTTGGAAAACTTGACAATGAGTACATATCATGTGGGGCCTTCTGCTCATCAGTAATAAATGCAAGTAAATTGAGAACTGAAAAGCCACTCAAACAGACCTACCTTTTTAAAAATTTTTATTTTATTTTTTGCTAGTAATGATGCTATTTTAGGAAGAGAGACTTGGCTATAATTCAGTAAGTGTAAAGATGTCTAGAAGAGGAGGGATAATCTCCAATATGACCAAGATAAACTGGTCATTTACATATTCTGACTCAATTTTGCCTGTTAGAGATTAGTTACTGAAGCTTCTTTTGTTACTGTACATTTCTTTACTTTCCCTCCTGCCAGATTGATCACTTTCCAATAAATAAATCATGCCACCATTTTAAAATCTTACAGTAACTTTCCATTGTTCTTAGGCTAAAACCCATAATTGTTAACTTAGTTTACTTTACCTCCTCAGTCTCCCTACTCTAGTCATGCTAAAACCTTTTTATTTAAAGTTAATAAATATATTTAACATATAGAAAATAATATAGCAACTAGCATACTTTAAATGAACATACTTTAAATATATATGACATTTGCTTGGATTTTTTTCTGGGAAGAATTTTAACATTATAGATATAGCTAAATCATGAACTCTCCACTCCCCAGCCTATCACAGAGATAGCCACTCTCCTAGAATTGGTGGGTATCCCTACATCTGCTTTTTCAATACTTTACTTAATATTATACTAAGATTTTGCAAATTGCAACCAAAAGTGTTTCTATCAATCTGTAGGAAAATTGGCAGGTATAAGAGTTTCTATTTCTTCTTTTCCTTGCTGATATTTAGTATTACCACTCTTTATAATTTTTGTAAATATGATAGTCATGCAATACTTTCTCATCTTGGTTTTAATTTTCCTTTTCTTCACCAGCAGAGAGTGAACATCTTTTGGTGGATTTATTGGTCATTGGATGCTTTCTGTGCCTTGAATGTTTTTATTGATTTTTTGTCAAAGTTTTTAGCTTTTTTAATTTTTAGGAATCCTTTTAATATTCTGGGTGATAACTGTTTGTTTGTGACATGTATGGTCATAACTTCTTCCAGGATATAGGAAGAAGATATCACTCAGTTATAGCTTTTCTCTACAGAAGTTTTAAAGTAGTAACCTTTATCAATGTTTACCTTGATGATTTGTTTAAGGTTGTATGTCTGGTTCAAGGAATTCTTTCCTATTCCAAACACAAAAATGGTCACTTATATTTTATTCAATAAAATTTAAACATTTGTTTTCCACATGTGCTGTAACACATGTGGAATATATATTTGCATATATTATGAGGAAAAGGTAAACTTTGAATTTTAATATGAAAATAAATGGTGCTTCAATAACATTTAGCTCTCTTATGGAGAAGATCAGTCTGAGGCAAATATGAAGTGCAGGGCCCTCTCCTTTTTCTGAGCCTGAATCTGGTCTTGAGCTTGTGCTTGCTAGTGGCCTTAGGAACTCTCTCATCTATAGGAATTTGAATTCCCTCTCTACTCTCTATGAACTATACTTTTTCCTGGGTGATTTATTGCATGACTTTAAGTTGTTAATCCTTTGCCCTAGGTCACTCTAACTTAATTGTTTCTTACAGTACTTTAGCTGTGCTCAAGCTGGTTCTACCTGCAAGAGTGAGCCGGAGACTAGTTTCCTCATTCAATCTTTCAGTTTCCACCTGGTAGATTGGCACTGTCATACAGGCACCCAGTAGGTGCATAAGGATTACTTTGCTCCCTCCAGAACAGGGCCAAGGACCTACAGTGGAAGTGCAGGCTGGCTCTGCAACACACTAGGGAGGGAAGGGGGATAGGGTCAATACAGGCACCATAAGCTTCTCCTAAATTTTTTTTTTTGTCTTCTACCATTTTTAAAACTGCCTTTTCTTGACTTAGCACTTGTCCATTTTACTGCAAACTTTTAACTGTTTCTGGAATTTTGAGGAAGATGGCTGTGCCAGGTCTTGCTCATTGTTCAAAGATTCTGGGGGTAGGGTGGGATGGGGGTGGAACAGATCCCTGGAGCATCTTACATAGCCATCTTGGTCACCCGCTATCAAGCGCATTGGGTATCTTATATTTTCGCTGATCATTTGGTTTCCTCTTTTGATATTGCTTGTTCATACATTTTCCCTATTTTTTTTCATTGAGCTGTTTATATAGTTTTCATATTGAGGCTCTTCATATGACCATTCCTTATTATAACCTTTCCCTCTCCCTCTAGAATTAACTACTATTCTGAATTTTAATGTATATATCTCTTTGCTTTTCTTTATAGTTTTACCATATATATATACATGCCTAATCACTATAGCTTTTCCTGTTCTTAGATTTAATATAAATATAATCATATAGTAAATATACTTCTGGTCTGGCTTTTTTTAACAAATCAATTTTATTGATACATATTAATAAAGCATAAATCCATCCAAAGTGTGCAATCAATGATATTTGGTATAATCACATAGTTGTGCATTCTTTCTTCAATCATTCTTAGAACATTTTCATCATTCCAATAATAATGATAATAATAATAATAATAACACAAATAAAAAACAAAAAATCTCATCACCTCTCAATATCTCTGTGCTTCCCCTGAGGTATATAGCTGTTATTTGGTTTCTGTCTCTCTAGTTTGTTTGTAGTTTTATTTTGTAAATACAGTTTTATATATGTAATATTACCCATATTTGTATTTCTTTTTTTTTTTTTTTTTTTTAAAGATTTTATTTATTTATTCATTTATCCCCCCTTGCTGCTTGTGCTCGCCGGGTCAGCCAACCACGCCGTGCGGCCTCACCAGGAGGCCCCGGGAACCTAACCCGGGGCCTCCCACATGGTAAACAGGAGCCCCACCGACCGAGCCACAGCCGCCTCCCCATATTTGTATTTCACACGAGGTTTCACTATGTTATACAGTCTCATGTTACATTTTTTAGCTTTCCTTCTAGTAATATCCATGACATTAGACTTTCCCCTTCAACCACTCTCATACCCATGTAATAGCTCTGCTAGTTACAAACACTATGATGTGCTTTCACATTTCTATTCACTTCTAAAGATTTATAAACAACATTTTTACCAATTCTGCATAGATGCAGCTTGCCATTCTCTACCCTCATTCCGTTTTCTGGTGACCTATATTCTAATTATTAACTCCATGAGTTTACACAATATATTTAGTTCATAATAGTACAACCATACAGTATTTGTCCTTTTGTGTCTGGCTTGCTTCACTCAACATAATGTCCTCTAGGTTAATCTATGTTGTCCTGTGCTTCACGACTTCCTTTCTTCTTACAGCGGCATAATATTCCATTGTGTGTATATACCACAATTTGTTTATCCATTCATAGGTTGATGGACACCTGGGTTGTTTCCATCTTTTGGCAACTGTAAATAATACCACTGTGAACATTGGTGTGCAGATGTCTGTTCGTGTCACTGTTCTCAGTTCTCCTGGGTAATAGTATTGCCGGGTCACATAACAAGTTCCTTAGGAACTGCAGAACAGTCTTCCACAGTGACTGTACCATTCCCACCAACAGTGATTAAGCATTCCTATCTCTCCACATCCTCTACAACACTTGTAGTTTTCCAGCATTTTAACAGTGGCCATTCTAATAGGTATGAAATGATATCTCATTGTAGTTCAGGTGGTCTGGCTTTTTTTCATCAATGTTATGCTTTTAAGATTTATCTATTGTTGCAAATAACTGTAGTTTGTTCATTTTAATCACTACATCTTTTTGTTTTGTATAAATATGCCACTATTTGTTTATCCATTTTACTATTAATGGGCATTTAAGTTGTTTCTGATATTGGGCTTTTAAAAATACTACTGCTCTGGAACATTCTTGTTTGTATATCTTCTAGCAACATGTATGACCCAAAACCTCCCCTTTCAACCATGTTTGCATATACACTTCAGCACTGTTAATTATTCTCACATTGCTGCGCCACCATCACCTCTGTCCTAGGGGAATTTTTGGTATTTGTAAGAACATTTCTGTTTTGCTGCTCACAATATTGACACTGTCATTTGAGGGTGGAGGCTGGGGATGCTACAGATCCTGCAATGCAGGGAAGAATTGTCTCACACCCTGCATGACTTTTAACAGTCTTGCCAGACATTCATGGGAGTGAAAAATTCATTTGTAATTATTTGAGCCCAGAAACTAACCTCACAGTACATAAAACACAAAATATCTCCGGCACAGTTTTATTATATAATGAATTTCCCTGGAATGTAACTAGCAAGTAAGTTAATATAACTATAATTATTTAATCTTTTTATCTGGAAGTCAAATATGAAAATGTATCTGTAGTAATCATATGAATATTATCTTAAATCCATATTGGTTTACTATGTGTAGATGCAAGACCTTATGGTTTACTATGTCATCTAGTATAATCATGGTTGGACACTTACACAGTGAGATTCATATTATTTTATTTTAAATTCTTTTATTTCTTGTTTTTATTGCAATTAGGATATTATATTGATTTATTTAAAATGTTAATAGGTTATATTTTCTAAGAATTTGATTCCATGATAATAAAAGACTGTTAAAAAATATTTCTTATAAAGTTGTACGCTAAATCAGGGAGGGTTTAGAATTATTAATGTAAATTTTGGGAACCAGTTGGCAAACCATACATGGTAACTTTCTTTCTTAAACAGTTTTAAAGTTTCACCAAATTTACAAATACAATCATATAAGGTTGGCAATAACCTTATTCTCTTGTACAAAAGGATTTGAATAAAATTGATCTTTGTCCTAATAATAGGATGGTTAAATTTTTTTTTTTGTGGTTATTTTGTTATAATGGAAAGATTAAGAAACTGAATTTTCAGAGAGAGAGAAAGGAAAACCTGAAGGTAGAATTTGCACTGGTGGTGTCTTTTTTTTTTTTTTTTTTCTTTTGTGGCTTACATTTGGTCCTGCTAATATTTTCCTTTTCAACTAGTAGTCTAGATAAGAACAGCTCTAAAAGAATGGCATAGGCTTAAATCATATGTAAATAACCTTATTTTATGAGTGAGAATTTGGAATCTTTGAATGAGAATTATTATTTTGAAATGTTTTTTGAATTTGTATTTCATTAGAAATAAAAGATAAACCATTTAACAAATTCTTAGATGATAGTATTGGTAAAACAGAATAATTACCTATATTTTTATGAAGATTACCATTAGCTGTGATGTATATTCTTATTTTTATGCCTTGGAGCTATGTTTGAAAATTCTTTAACTTCGTTCATGCCTCCCTGTATTTGGAATTGCTCACTTATTCCTCTAAGTCTGCCTTTTATATTTTCTGTTTAGTCTGTTGCTACAGCAGTCACTCCTGTGCTTCCTAATACTTGGCTGGAAGGTCAAACTTCTGCTGTAGGTGATAGACATGGCAATTTTGCCTCACCAACTAGCCAAAATAAAGGACGGTGTGAATGAATGGGAGGATCATTACACTCTACCCTAAATTCTGGGTGACTGTGAGCTACATGTCTTACAAATTGAAAGAACAGGAACTGTAAGCTGGATCATGAAGCCAAATTTATAAAGTAGTTACTGACTCTTAGAATTGAGACCAGGAACTAGCCAACAGATGTCTGAATCCTACGCATTATATGATGAAGGGGATAGATTTTGATGATTCACATTTTCTTCTGACCACATGCCAACTGTCTTTTCTGCCTGACTGACCAAATGCCAAATATGCTTTGGAGATTTTACTGGTGTTTTTAGTCATCTGTAAATCTCATTACTTTTCTAACAATATTTCCAGAACTTCTTTTTTATTTACTTTTCCATTATTTTCTGATAGTTTTCCAGGGTGTATTTTACTTAAGGTATTATTTTCTACATGTGCCTGTACATATGAGTTGCTTTGTTTAAAAATATAATTTCAAATATGGATATATAACTGTACTGCTGTATTTTGATATTTTCACCATTAATTCTTATTCATATACATTAATTAAAATTAATAAGAATATTGAATGGTAATGCTGAATGGATTCTGTGTGAATATCTTGATAATGAATTACATCAAAAATATTTTCATTCCTGTAATTATGTATAAGAAAGTATGGATAAAGTGTCATGTTATAGCAATTCTATGAAGTTTTAAAGATAACTATAAAAGTTTTATAATTAAATAAATGTCAAGTATATAGATATACTAATCTTTCAAAGACTTTGAATATCTCCATGTATATCTGACCTGATCTCTTGTTTCTGACAACTTTATATTTAAATCACTGCAAACACACAGTTTTCTGTTTTATTATTTAAAATTTCAGGGAAGGGGGACGGATGTGGCTCAAATGGTTGGGCGTCTGTCTCCCATATGGAGGGACCCAGGTTCGATCCCCGGGACCTCCCGGTAAAAAAAAAAAAAAAAAAAAAATTTCAGGGAAGGAGAATAACAATGCCCATCAGTAACCAAGTCTCATGCTTTTCAAAGTTCACTGGAAGTAAGATTGTCTTTTTATATAACCTGAATTCCTACCATGGTAATGTTATTTCCCCTTTACAGATTGAATTAGAGAACATCTGGTCACCATCTTCTACCTTTCTTTTACTTTTTGCCAAATGCCATTAGCAGAGCCCTCTCCTCTGACCTTTGCTATCCAAGTCTGACTCTTAAAAGCCCCACTTTATTTTTGTCTGTGGTGTGTGGGCATGGTGCACAGACAACAGAGTCTCCGTCATTGGACACCTCATTTTTTGACCTTTGCTAGACTCAGCTCCCAAGAACTGGACCCACTGATTTTCATACCATGAGTTTGAGTCCTGCCCCACTTCCTAGACCAAATAGACACTCAGTAGGTGGTAATACACAGCCTCATCTCCCCACAGAGGCTGACGTTATTAATTACCTTCCAAACCTAGAAATGGGGCTTTCTCACTGGTCACTGGGTTCTCTAAATAGTCTTAGCTGTCAATTAAATTTGGCATTTTCTGGCCACTGGACTCCTACATTGCTCTACAAAGTCTGCCAAAGGGTTTTGAATGTGAAGTCTATGGGTGACTTTCTGGAAGATATGAACTCCCCAAAATTGTTTATAAATATTTTGTATGTATGCATTTTTTTCTCAGTAACTTTACAGCTTTAAGCAGTTTCTCAAAGAGGAATGTAATACAAAAAAAGTTTAAAAACTAATTATCATTTAGAGATGCATACTGAAGTATTTAGGGATATAGTATCATGGTGTCTGTAACCCATATAAAATAAGATTAAAGAAAAAAAGAACACTCTATTTGTTCCCATATGTCCTTATGACCAGCATTGGACATTTTCTTTTGTGCTTGCTAACCTGCATTTTCTGTGTCCTTCCTACATGGATTACTATGTAATAAATGGACCTCCAGCACAGTCACCAACATCCTATGGCCCTTGTATATTCTTCTCAGAAGACAACCATTAGTCTGTCCAGCTTTCTAAACTTACCCCACCTCTCTGCCCTGGTAGGGACTCTCTATCTCCACTCAGAGATGCCATTAACAATGTGGCCTGAATCCTGATTTTGTTTACCAAGTTTAAACTCTGTATGGTCAGTTACCTTAGCCAAATATCTCTCTGTACCTGTGTCTACTTAATGGGTTAATCTTATGTCAGGTTCTAGCTTCTTCCATCACCACATCAGCCTGTGACACCAATTGGTAAGTTCAAAGATGTGAAATATGAAATTTCCCCTGTTTGTTCTTTTCATGCTAAATTTACTATTGGAATTAGGGAAGAAAGACACAAAAATGGAATAATTAAGTATATAGTTAATTATATTCCCTAAAATTAAAAAAAAAGAGATCCAGTTTGACACATGGTCTAAATTTGGGACAAAATAATTGGAATTGAGGCTACCTTGGAAAATTGGTGAAAAATAATTAATATAGCAAAGTGAAACAATCATTCTGTTATTGTTTGAGGTTAAAAATAACATTGGAGGGAGCAGATGTGGCTTAAGCAGTTGGGCACCCTTCTCCCACATTGGAGGTCCCGGGTTTGGTTCCCAGTGCCTCTTAAAGAACATAAACAATGAGCAGACAACGAGCAAAACCAATGAGCAAAAACAGTGAGCAAACAGATGAGGGAGCCATCTCCTGGGGAAAAACAACATTGGAAAACTGGGATGAGTGAATACTATAAGAATATAAATGGAAAACCTTAGAATGGCATATAAAAATTAGTCTTATTTCTTCTTGTATTTTGAGCAGAAATGAATGCACTTTTCTTGCTTCCATAATTGTCTCCTAATGTACTAAATTTTTTTTTTTTTTTTTTTTTTTTGAATGGCAACTGTTCTACCAACAAAGGTATTTCTGGGCTAAAATGACCAAGGGTTCAATGACAGAATATTTGGCTGGGGTGTTTAAAGAGAGACTGGAAGTCACAAGTCATTCCTTTCTTACTCATGCACATTTCACTCTCTGAGCTTCTGATCTGCTGTCTTTGGAAGGATGAAGAGGGAGGGGCAGAGGATAATGTTGGAATTGTCAGAACATAGACTAGAATGTTGGACCTGGAAGGGATCTTGGGGTCCATCTGGTCAAATTTTTCTAGCTGAGGAAACCCAGTCAAGGCTTGGCAAGTGATTTTCCTTGGCTTATTCATCTGTTAATGTCAGTGAGGTTGACACCCAGTTCTCCTAGCCCCTGGATGAATGCTTTTTGCATTCCACAGTGTTGCCTGAACACTCAGCTATGGTCTGGGGCTGCTGCAGCTGCTGACGCCATCCTCTTTTGATTTAAAGAGTAATAAAATTCCAAATATGAATGGAAAAGAATTTTTCCAATACAAAAGTCTCCCTTTTACAAACAGACATAAACACATATCACATTATAATCTTTCATATTGTGATAGTATTTAGTTAAGAAACTATATATTACACTCGTTTGGCAGTCCTAGGACCAGAATTACTATGATAAGCAAAGATAGGACACTTTCATTTTTTACTGAGTTAATTATCTTTGTCTGTTTTCAGTAAAATGATCAGGTGTCTTTAGCTAAGATGTCCTTTTAGAAAAAGATAGTAATTTAAAATTATGTAGAAAGACAATCCTTTAAGTGATTTTGTATGGAAAATTAGACAATGTAAGACAATTATTGGCCCAAATATTTTAGTTTCTAGAAACAAGTGAAAAAAAAAACAGGCTGATGTCAACCTGGCGAAGTATTGTGACATTATCATTTTCATCATTTGGAACTATACTTTTGCATTGATAGATATTATCTTCACAGCAGAAATAATAAAAATTAGCCCAACAGAATTTATTTAGGCATCAAACTTAAATTTATTTCATAACAAAAGAGGCTAGTTGTATTTTAAAAAGAGATAATATTGTATATAGCCAGAAAGGCTTTTGGTTAGGTAAGATAAAATATACTCGTCCCCATTTGGATTTGCATTAAACTTGAAGTTTTGTTCTTAAAATGAATTCTTTGGTAGCTGTTAACGTATGCCCTCCATTATTTGAGGGCAAGGAAAACCATTATCTTAATTTTCTTTCTATTCCCATGAACTGGTCCATTTAGCTGCATATCATATATGTTAAAAACATTTATTGACAATGATGACATTTATTACTGTACATGTGGTAATAAACATTGGATCTAAGTATTATATTTATAGTTTTCCTTTTAAATTATAATTCAGAAAGGTAAAATGTGTTTTACAGCCATGTGCTTTAATTAAATTTGATTATGTTGCAGTTCAGATCATGCTTCTACATTTGGCACACATCATTTTATTGTCCTTCACTTTATTGCACTTTTCACAAATTGAAGGTTTGTGGCAACCCTGTATAGAGCAATTCTATTGGTACCACTTTCCAACAGCATTTGTTTACTTCATGTCTTTGTGGCACATTTTAATTAATGTATGTACATTGCTTTTTAAGACATAATGCTATGTACGTGTAATAGGCTATATATAGTGTAAACATAACTTTTACATGCACTGGAAACCAAAAAAATTGTGTGTCTTGCTTTTATTGTCATTTTTGCTTTATTGTGGAGGTCTAGAAACTGAACTCACAATATCTCTGAGTTATGCCTGTGCTCTGAAATAAATTGCACATCTTATTAATTGTACATCCTAAAATGAAATATTAAATAATTAGTTGCTTCAGGTAGCTTGATGTTTGCATAATCTTTATATTACAGAACTATATGGTTTATTTAAGCTAAGGATCATCATCTAATAATAACCATTCAGTTTTCCACAGTTTGCCAAATTAGAATATTAACTATAAAAGACATCTTCTCAAAACTGAGGAAGCATACTTAAAACTCTAAACACTAGATAACACACTGTGTTGTCAAGTTATGGGACAAGTTGTCTCTCTCATACATTGTTGTACATAAGTTAATACAATCCCTATGAGGACAATTTAGCAATATCTACCAAAATAAAAAATATATAGCCTTTGATTCTTGGTATTTATCCTGCAGATAAACTCATATGTCTGTGATAGGAGGTTTGTACAAGTCATTAGCTGCAGCATTATTTATAATAGTAAATTATTATTATAGTAGTAGAAAACTGCTTAAATATCCAATAGTAGATTGCTTAAATAAATTATGGCGCATCCAAAAAGGGAGTACTATGTAGTTGTAAGAAGACTAAAAAATATTAAGAACACTCTTTGCTGATTTGGAAAGGTCTCCAAATTTTCCTAATGATAAATACCTGAATTAGACCTTCCTCCACCCCCTGGTAGTTACAGAGGACCAGGGACAACTTGCAGCTTGGAGAAGCTGAGAAGAACATGTGTTTTTCATGGTCTCCCAAGAGAGCAGGAAGAGGAATGGACATGGTTCCAGATGCCTGGTTTCTCCTTTGAAATTCACCGATCTGGAAATTCATTTCTCCACCTTAGGGTGAGGAGAGAGACAGTTAGCAATGCTGCTAGTGATCCTCATTACAAGAAGGAAATAGCATGGGGGGCAGAGGAAGTGTCCCCCAACACATACCCCATCTTCTATTTCCAATCCTTTCCCCTTCCAATCTATGTAACATGTTGCCAAAGAACAGTGATCTCATAATGCAGCCCCATGCATTCTGCCTCTTTCCACAAGAACCTTCAGAAATTTCTTGTGGCCAACAAAAAGGAAACAGCAATTCCTTAAACTCACCTTATAGATTTTCTAGACAGGAAGGAATGGACTGAATCTTAATCAGCATTGAAACTTTCATACTCTGTACACTTCCTGGTATACAACAGGCACTCAATAGATACATCAGAGTGTATAGCAAATATATAACAAATAAATGCTGAAAGTCATAATCATTCTTTAATAACCTTTAAAGCCCTGCTTCCTATACCAAACTTCCATTACTCTGGTCATTCCACACTAGTCGCCAGTCCCTGAATCCTTCTGTACTCCAGAGAGTGGAATATCTTTCCATCTCTTTTCTATCACAGTCTTTTTCATCTTTCAAGATAATCAAGCACCACTTCCTCTATGAAACATTCCCTGATGCCATTAATTAAGATAAGTAGTTAGTTCCTGCCTTTACTCTTACAGTATGTTGCAATTCACTTTAGTTCTTACAGCATTCCACCAATGTTACAGTTAGACATTTTCATGTCTATTTTACCCATTAGATTATAAGCACCTAGAGGGAGCTTGTTTTTATTGTATATAGTGCCTAGCATTGGAACCAATCTGTAGTAAGAATTAATAAGTATTTATCAAATCGAATCATGCCCAAATAAAAGAAATGTAACATAAATAATTTATTTAGATGGTAGTGAATTTTCGATGTATAAAGAATTATTTTATTTTGTCAATATAAATTTAGTGTTTTTTTTTTTTTTTGCATGAATATTGGCATTTTTCAAACATTTATCCAAATAATAGTAGGTTTCAGAAAAGAATTTCAACATCAAAGAGATTTTGCAGGGGTTAGGGGTTGGGGAAGAGAGGGTAACTATTTGGGTGGAAAAAAGTAAAAATACAGATGGCATTTAAAAATACCCTATGAATTTTATGGTACGTTGGAAAGTATGCTGAATGATGAACACCAATATGATTGTTTAATGATTAATGGGGGAGTGCAAATTTTTTTTTTGCATGGAAATTATATTTGAATGGCACTATTTAACTATGTTTGGATTTTAATTGTTTATTTTTGAATTAATTTCACCACACAGTCTCTGAATCAACATTTGGAACTTATGTTTGGATCTTGAGACTCACATTAGCTAAAAATCTTTGGATCAGAGGCAAAGGAAGAACAGGACTTGGCTGACTTGGTTTCTGACTGATGGAAGGGGGAGTGGCCTCATGTTTGCCCTTTATGTCCTTAGGGCTACCACTTGGGAAGGGATGTAGGAAAGAGTGTGTAGATACTTTTTGTGTTTGGTGAATAAATTTAACAACTGTTTGTGGGTTGCAGGACACAGGCTAGAATATACAGAACGATTATGGTGTCTGAAATGAAAGAGACATGTACTGATGCTTTCAAATGATAGATTTGTTTTAAGTAGAGGAAGAATCTGTGAAGTGTTTTACCTCCCCAATTGGCCCCAGGTTCACATTTTTCCTGGCACCCCTCAGTAGTGTTTGTTTCAGATACAGTGGAAGCGTGTCTTTTGGCTCCTGGTGAGAGGCAGAGGTAGCCTGACTCTGGCGCAATGTCTGGGGGAATGAACAGTGCCACAAGGAGTGGCTGCAGTTAGAGTGGGGACTGCTGCCAGAAGCCTAAGCAGGAGCACACCCCCCAACCCAGGGAAACTGGCAGCGGGGAATGCTGTCTGTCCCGAGCATGCTCAGACAGGTTTCCCCCTTAGCACCCCTAGGGCTTGGAAATCTTGATGGCACATGTGTTTGGTTGGCTGCTTGCCCAACATTTTAAAGCCCTGCCCAAGAATTTTCAGTGGAACATTGGTGCTGGTTTAGATTATTGTCTATAGCAGCCTTGAGTTTCTAAAGTAAGTATAAGCCAAGCAATATTTATACCCCTTATAACTGCTGTTTGTGAAACATGCCTGCCCACGCAATGAAATGTAATGTGACCCAAGCAGGACAAACAACTATCATCTCTGTTAAACTATATCAGAAATTTAGAAGTTAAAATTACCTTAATTGAGAAGATTTGAGTTTTAATTTTCAGAAAGATTTTGTGAGACTAATAAAATACCAAGAACAATCAACAGCAGACCAAATTGTAAGAATTAAAGATTACTTAATAAGCACCTTTGACGTTACTTCCCTAGAAACAGGTTTCAAGATGGTGAAACATTAGAAGGTAAGTATTGACTACAAGGAGAATCAGTCTATGGGAATCCATTTATAAAATAGTTGGTGAGTTTCCTCTGAGTTATTTGTCATTGAGTGAATGAGTGAATCCTCAAATAGTTGTGCATCAGATTTATTCCTATAAGACATCAATCTTCTGAGAACAGCAGGAGAGTTACAGTGGGAAAGTGACATTCTCCTTGCCCTCATAGAGCTGTGAGGGGAGATTACAGACATCAACTCTTCAAATGCAAGATTGCAAGTGGTAAGGGTCAAGAATGATGCAAATGAAAGCTCAGGTACAGGAAAAATCACATTTGGTGAGGTTTTCAGAGAACTTTTGCCAGATTTAATCTGAACCTAAAATGTGCTAAGTGTTGGGGACACAAAGATAAAGAAACCAAAGACCAGGGGTGAAGTAGGATTTTGATAGATGGAAATTAGGGTGAAAGAGATGGCATGAAGAATGATGTAGTAGAGGTAATATGCAGTATGTGTAGAGTATAAGGAACACTTAACGAATTTGAGGACACACAAAGCTAGGAAGGAGAGCAACAGTCCCAATGATGCATCTGACCTTCCACGTTCTAGAGACACAGTTTATAGCTAACATTTATAGAGGACTTCATAAGTCATTTATGGTGCAAAGTACTTGACATGAATTATTGGCTTTAATTCTCATAGCATCTCTGGGGGTAGGTACTGTGGTTATCTGTACTTTACAGATGAGAAAAATGAATCTAAGAGGGTACAGTAACTTGACCAAGGTCACATAGCTAGTAAGTAGGGACAACAAGACTGGGACAAGGGCAGCCTGACTCCAGAGCCATGTAACCATTAATCCCTTCAGCCATCTTGTCCCTGGCCTGTTGATTATTACTCTGAAATGTTTCTTAAGAATGAGATTCTTTACTCCATCAGCACCTACTGCATTATCTGTTTAGCTATCATCTCGCATCACCATTATTGCAATATTCTCTTTGCTGCCTTCTGTGCCCTCAGACATTTTCTCTTCAAAATTACCCTGCAACTGCATCCAGAATTGCCTTTCTAAAATATATATCTAATCATATCATTCCTTTGTTTAAATAGTACATGATTGTGCCCTGTTGTCTTTAAGAACAAACTCAGGACATATTAGTGTGGCATATGATGGCGTTTATGATCTGGTTCTAGTTCAGCTTTCCTTCATATCCCCACTATCTGCAACTCCTCCCTCTCCTCAACCCTCTTAAATTTCTCAGCCATACTCAGATATGCTTTGATTCCTAAACTCTGGATGAGCTGTAGAATCCCTTTGAAATATTATTTTTTGAAATAGTAGAAAAAAGGCTGGAAAAATAGATTGGAGTTCAAAATAATAAAGGACCTTGAATGACAGGCTAAGGGATTTAGAATTTATTAAATACATAATGAAGAACCACTGAAAACTTTAAAACAAGGGGGGAGTCTCATCATGCTTGTTAATTTGTTGGCGTGGACAAAATCAGATGATAGGAAGACTGATTAGTTTACTGATAATCCCAAGTGCCATAAACACTGCCTGGAGCATAGTAGGTGCTCTATGAATAAATGCTGATTGAATGAATTCCAGAACACCTTCTGGGGATTAATACTTACACAATTTCATTCTCTCTCCCTCACACATACTTACTTTCTCCTTTCAATCTATTCTGACTTCCTTCTTCATTTATTATTATAGCATAACTTTCCAACTTTATTATTCTAATCAAATTCATATTCAAGTATTTACTAAATTACCTATTATGTTACAAGAGCAGGCTAGGGGGGTTTCTCACACTTTATCATGTGTAATTCTCACAAGAATCCTGCGGGATAGATTTCATTGCTCCCATTTTGCACATGGTTGGTGCCCAGAATTCACACATTGAGCAGGGTGGAGAGCCCACATTAGAATTAGGTACTTCTGGCTCTAAATCCCGTTCTTTTTACACTAAAGCAATTGAACAATTCACATTGTGATTTTTAAAATTTGTCTCTGCTAAAACATGGTGTCAGATTTGGCCCCACGTTAGCCACCTTTTCCTAATTAAAATAGAAATTGCAAAGGGTGAAAGGAGTAAAGATCAGATGTTATCTCTTCTGGGGAGCAGGGTTAAGAGATTTATTTTCTCAAAGGACATAGAGATGTGACTATGTTACAGTCTTGGGTGAAGGGAGAAATACTGTAGAGTAGTGTGAGGACAGTTCTGCATCAAGATCATTTAGAGGATGTAGGCAGGGCTGGAATTAAGGGCCGAAGTGGAACCGTGTTAGTCTTAGAAAGGAGGAGGGATACTTCTAAATTTAACGAAGGCAGAAAGTAAAGAAGAAAGTAGAGCTTTGAGATAAATTTTCAAGTAGGAGAGGGAAGGGAATGCAGGATATCATACCAGTAGATTTAGCTACTCTATTGAAGAGTCTAGCTAATTTGTTTGCCAGACACAGAAAATTTGGAGCAGTCGGCTAAAGTAGTAATATCTAGAGATGCTACTGAACTTTTTTTACTTTGTTAAGAGCATGGATTCTGGAGTCATTTAATCCTGGCTCCTCCGTTTACCAACTGCATGACCTTGTCAAGTTACTTAACTTCTCTGTGTTTTAGTCATCACTCATAAAATGAGATAATGTAGTACCAACCTCATAGGTTTGCTATGAGAATTAAATGAGTTATTCTGTGCAAACTGTTCTCTGCACATGGTAAATGGTAGCTGCCAGCAATCTGTATTCCAGTTACCTAGCACCTAAAGTATCTTGAATGTTATTCATTCTTTTCATATAGTATGTATTTTCATTGGAAGATATAATGGCTTAGCTACAGACCAGAAGCAAAATGTGCAGTTCTCTACTTCTGTTTTTCAACCACACCCATGTACATAGAATGACACAGATAACTACACTGGCCTCAATCAAACTGACAGCTTGTGATTGAGTAGTGTTTTTGTTGTTTGTTTTGTTTCCTCTTAATTGAATAATTGAACAGGAGTACTCAATCAAGTATAATCGTAGCTAAAAGGACAACTTCTTTTAAACCTTAATTTCAGGTTTAAGAGTAAAATGGAATAAAATTACAAACACAGTTTTTCATACTTTAAGTATGCTCAGACCCTCTAATGAGTTCTGAATTATTTTTGAATAAACAAACTTTGGATCCTGGATTACCATAGTAAATTATAGCTAATCTACTCCCTATTTATGTATCAGTTGCTGGAGTCTGGCCATAATATGTACAGTAAACCTTAAATGTCAAGGCCAACTGGAGAAAGAATTTAAGCATTAATCATTGCTTACAAACCTTCTTTTCTTTTGATATGACATGTAGACTATCTCTGAATTTTGACTATTTTGGTATGCTTATAATTAGTGATAATAACTAGTATGAAATTTCAGCAGTTATCTTAGGGAATTTCAGCAAAGGGAAAATAATTCTGAGATAATATGACTATTCTATATATTGCTAACTTTATTTCCTGAAAGTTTGTTTTAATAAAACCTTTCTTGGCATGCCAAAGAAAATAAAATTGGCCATTCCCATGACAAATGGTAAAAAAAAAAAAAAAAGTAATTGTACAATTTTGAGTTAAATCAGTGAGTCATTTTTTCCCAAATCCTTTGAAATATTATAACCTCCTCCTTTCATGTTGGAATTACCTTTTAATCTATCCGCCAAAATAGCTTTAAAGATACTTTAAAACTATTTTAATGATGTTGAAACATAACTTGACCAAGTACTAAGTGAACATATTATATATAAAAGTCAGATAGGGCCAGAAACTTGAATTATTACTCAAGTCACAAGGATCTTTCAGAAATTGTTGTACAAGGATATTGAATCATGAATTAGTCAGTTTTGTTGGGCAAGAGTCAATTTGAAAACTATAGTAGAAATGCAAAGGTAGGAAGGAATGGTAAAATCGTCAGGGTTAATTTAAAAAATCACAGATTATAAAAAGCAGAAGGAACTTGAGGTTTTTCAATATAGTTCAGGAACTGAGAAGATTATAGAATTCTATAGAGACTCAAAATTGATGAAATACAGTGTTCACTGAAAGTTTTCCTTATCCATAAATATTTATATAATACACATTCAATAATTCTTTGTCTAATATTAAATTATTTTTCTTTTAAGAAAATAAACTTTCCACTTTTACAGATCTGTTCTTTCACTAATACATCCAGTAGCTGCTGCCAAATACTTTTGAAATAGTTTAAAATATATTTCACCATTCAACATCTGTTTCTTCTCCATTTTTTTTAAAAACATCGAAATAGCTGTAGATAAGGGAAACTTCTCTGAAATGCCAAACTTTGTTGTACAAACATAAATTATGACATACACAGCTATTTCTTGAGAATGAAAACTACTAATCCATGACACTGGAAAAAGTACATGCTATTAGTATACGATGACTTTTGTAGATTGTGTATATATATGTCCTGCTTTTTTAGTATTTTGGAGCTAGTAGTAAGAACTATACTTTTTTAGTGTAGCTAAATATTTTGGGAGTAAAAATATTTTCAAGTGAATTATAATAATTACTTTTGCTCCTAGAAAAATTAGAATATATACTGATTTTAAAGATTTTGAATGTTCATTAAATGTTTTTTTAGAACCTATGATCATGTAAATCATTGTGTTATTTGATATATTGTGGTAATTTTAAAAATTTAAGAACTTTACAACATGATTTTCTAAACTGGTATACCATGTATTCTATGCTTCACGGTGGCAATAGGTATACTGCAAAAAATGTGTTCCATGGGCAAATGAATTTGGTAATGCTGGCTTCTCTTACTGAAGAGTTCTTAAATGTGTTGTGAATCTTGATGATGGCTTTGACTTTATTTTTCAAGAAGTTTTAGATTTACATTTACACATACATAGTTTTCCTTATTATTATTTTTTCTTTTTTTTTTCCTTTATATCTTAGTTTCCCTTATTATTGACATCTTAGATTAGTGTGGTACATTTGTAACAGTTGATAAACCAATATTGAAGTATTGCTTCTAACCAAATCTATAGTTTACATTATGATTTACACTTTGCACTGTACAATTCCATAGGCCTTCATAAATGCATAATGTCATGTGTCCATTATTGCAGTGAGAATAATCTCACTGCTCCAAAAATGCCCTGTGTTCCACCCATTCATCCTTTCCCCTCCCCATGCAAACACTATCTTTATATCAAAGTTTCAAGTTCTTCCATTAGGTTTGTTTTTTCCTTCTCTTTCTTCATTCACTCCATAGCCCTACATCGTTACTTTTGTACCTGACATCTCTTTGGGCTGTTCTCTTCCATCACTCTGTTCTTCACTTTTATGCTACAATGTTTTGTGTTCTCCACCATAGTATCTGTGAAATAGTTCAATAGTACATACCTTGAGCTTCTCCAGCCAGAGGAGTTACACTAAGCACAACTTGTCATGCCATTGATAGGGGAAATACAGCTTCACCTCTGACTCTATCAAAATGGTAAGTTATTGTTTCCAGTAAAATTAATTAAAAATATCCCTTTACTTAAAAATATGAAAGATCAAAACATAGCCAATAGAAGGGGTGGGGAGTAGAATAATCAGAGAGAAATAATACATCTCTAGAGAAATGAGGAAAAAGGCATATGCTTTGGGAACATAATTTTGGAGAAGGTCAATGTCGAAGCACATCAACTGATAAAGAATAAATTTCAAAAATTTTCTTAAAGAATGTCTGAGAATAGCTCTAGTCCTGTGACACAAGTGACATTCCACAAGGCCCATATGGCATCAGATGTGGATGGAGCATATAAGAGCAATTCACCCTGGACTCCCAAAGAGAAAACTCAGCCCTGGCTAAGGGTTGAAATGGCCTTCTTTGATGAAGGGGAAGTGGAAGTTTATAATGGTTCCCAACTATATATAATTTTCCATTGAAATTTAAGTATGCCTAAATGAACTTCATAATAACCATACTATAGTTTGAGCCACATAATTCTCAAACAATCCTTCACTAAATTTGATTAAAGCATCTCTTCTAGGTATAGATTTTATCTAACTTTTGAAATTAAGACTGTGTTTGGAGTGGGTAATACCAAGGAAGTAGAACCTTTATTAAAATATTGCTCTATTGAGATTCATTTTGTCTGTTGAATTATTTGAGTAGAAAATGAAAAGGAGGCATGATCACTGCTTTCAAGTAACTTATAATCCAGTTTGGGAGAGAATACAGAAAAAGGGTAAAACAACTCAGTTATATCAAGTACTAAGCTGTGTCATTTAGAGAACAGCTTTTATTTATTAATGAATACTTTGGAAGCAAATCTTCTGATGGATGGAGTCCTTCCCTTCCCTTTCCTTCCCTTTCCTTCCCTTTCCTTCCCTTTCCTTCCCCTTCCTTCCCCTTCCTTCCCCTTCCTTCCCCTTCCTTCCTTTTCCTTCCCTCTTTCCTTCCCTTTCCTTCCCTTTCCCTTCCCTTCCCTTCCCTTCCCTTCCCTTCCCTTCCCTTCCCTTTCCTCTTTTCTTTTCTCTTCTTTACTTTCTTACCAATGAAAGTAAATTGGAACCATCAAATAAAGCTACGTCAATTCTCTGGCATATCCACCCTCATTTTCCCTTCTTTCCTTTAAATTTCTGATGTTCTTCTGCTCTCCATCCCTTTTATACAAAAAGAAAGAGATCCATTACTTCTCACTAATTTGGCTTCAGCATTCCTAAGCCACTTTTTCCTTTGTCCTCCCCTCCCTTAGTGGTGACATGTCCCTTTTCCATTCAGAAGCTCACTGCTTTGCTATTATCTGCCCTTCTATCCAACTTATCAAAATAGGGCATCTGTTTTTTACTGATCTATCCTAGTGTCCCCATTTGGTGCCCTGATTCCATGAATGTGAGGTGGGACTTAGACTGTACAGGCTGCTCTATCCTACTTCCCCTGGAAGCTACTTAGAACTGAAGTTTATATTACACTTTCCCAGCAACTTCTAGGACCATCTGAAAGGTTCCTCTCCTCAGATCCATTCTTTATTGATTGTTCATTCCTCCCACCGTCAAGTTCATTCTATCCTATTGAGCTATCAAATTTTCCACTTTATATTTTATGTTTGAAAGAATATTTTAAATTATTACATTTAAATTTTCATAATATACTGCAATTTAACATTTTTGGCATTATGGTGATGATGTTTCTCACAAAAATGTGTCTTTGAATGAAAGGCAGCAAAACTTGAGTTCAACCATAAATGGGCAGATGGGATTTCAGGAGGGTCATGATTTGACTGAGCACAGTGTAGTAGGAATGAGTAGGGCATGTATGTGTGTGAGGCATATTATACAGTGAAAAGAAAGACGTATTTGGTGTTGGCTGGAGCTGAATTTGAATCCTGACTGACAATTACTAGCTACATAGCCTTGGGCAAGACAATTTACCTCTCGAAGCTTCAGTTTCCTTACCTACAAAATAAAAATACCTATCTTCCAGGGCTGTCTACAAATATTAATGGTCATCTTTCTAAGTAATTACCTTTGTTTTAAGTGATTTCTGATTATATTTTGCTTCTCATGTATATTTTCCTTGTGAGAGATAGGAATATTCCAGTTCTGTTAAGAACTGAAAGTTTATATATTTGAGCTTTGAATATATACTTCAGTTTTCTGATTCAATGTGCAGGAAAAGTCACATTTCAATAAGCAGGAAAAATGAGGCTGAGAAATGGAGGCCCAGTTCCTAGATAGTGATTAATTCATTAAGATGCTTATACTCAGTGAGATCCCTTTGGAGACATCTTACCGGTTACCTCATTTGCATTTTGAAATATTTGCAAGAAAAAAAGACAACCACCATAATAATCACATATATGACAGGGTAAGTAAGGATTTTAATAATATTGGAGTATGGGGAAATTCTTAAAAAAAAGAGGTGATATTAAGTGATCATTCTGGAAAATAGAAATGAACTTTTATGGTGTGCACACACTTTTTACTCTGAATAGGGATAGTAAAAACTTACAAATGGAGCATATTTTATTCCTTAGTCCCAATGACAATTTCAGTTATGATGGGAGATTGGGATTCTGTAAAAAATCATGATTAAGACCAGTTATTTTCATTTAGTGCAATGAAAACTTTAGATTGGTTCTAATATATATCCTTGAGTAACTTTGTGGAGTTTACATTTATTTGATTCAAAACCGGAACTTGAGATATTCAATGCCAAGGTCATCTAAAGTCCATCAAATATAGAGTTATAATTACTCGGTCACATTTAATTATTTTTTAACTTTCATATATTTCCATGAACAAATGGAGAATTTGTGCTAAATAAGAATGTAGAATTCAGTTCATCATTAAAAACATACATTGTAGATTGTCATTGCAAATTTATTTGGTCCAGTGGTTAGATATAGTGCCAAGATAACTAAAATACAAGCAATTATGCCTAATTTGGCTTTTATCACAAATAATTTGCTCATCATCACAACATCAAACTCATCAGCTTCTGTGAGGTGCACCCCTTTATAACCCTGAGCCTATGTGATTTTTCTGTCCTTCAAATTCCTGTGTCACTCAGTACACATCTGGTATTATCTAAAGTTTTAAATGAGTATCTTTCCTGCCAGAAATATTGAGTTCCCTGCCCACCTGGGAAATTTTATCCTTATAATTTTAGGGTGTGGGTACTTTTTAAAATCTTCCTGGTTTGCACAAATATTTAGGAGGCTTACAAAGTACCCAGCACATAGAAGAAGGATCTCCATTCCACTATGGTCACTGAAGATTTCCTCATTATCCAAACCCTTGAGGTTCCCTGAGGCAGACAACGGTGCTGCCTCTGTGCACAGGCCCAGTGGGACCTCAGTGCAGTGGCTCTGGCCTCCCTTGTTCCACCAAGTAGCCATTCCCTAGAGATCCTGCCACTTCCCCAGCATGCTTAAAGAAGCAGACCATAGACCTTCCCCCTTTCTAGTCTTGGAAAATGTTAACGCCTTAGCCTATTTACCCTCCCAATTCCTCCATCAACCATCTCCCCTTACCCAGGTTTCCCAGATCCTCCCAAAGACTCCCACTTCCCTTCCTTCTCCTAAAATGCTCAGCAAAATCTTCTCAATGAAGAGAGTATCTTCTTGGACTAAGGGAGGGAAAAATAGAACAAAACACAAAGATGTCTCATTCTTTTCAGTAACAAAAGCAAAACATGTTGATGCTGTAATAACTGTCACACAGTCATTAAACATTTTTCATTAATAAATATATGGTTGCATGCTACTTCATTGTATGGGTACCCAACACTAATTAACTAATCCCCTTTTGTTGAACATTTAGGCAATTTCCAAAATTTGCTTACTGTTTGAAGTAATTCTGAATTAATATCATTGTAGCCAAATCTTTTAGCATATGTCACAGCATACAGACATTTCTTTAAAAAGGAGATAATGGGGATTGAGCCCAGGACCTTGTATATGCAAAGCAGGCACTCAACCATTGAGCTACACCTGCTCCCTGGACATCTTTTTTGTGAAGGATGCACATAATTTTTATTCTTAAATGATAGTCAATATAAAAAAATATAAAACTGTTAGGTTTAAATTTTTCCATCATACGATTTTACCCAGCAAAATGGAAGACTGAAGCTTATTGCAGGTAGCCAAAAACTTGTTCTTTATGCATATAATTAGCATCCACATAGGTGAGTATGTAGCTGTCTTTTAAAAGCAATTTAGTAGGTGTTTTTTTCACAGGGTGAGCATTTTTTTTAGGGAGGGGATCAAATGTATTGGGGTGTGGATGAGAGTCCCAGGTTTTCTTTAGGTTACCTTTCAGAAGGGGCCTTTCTTTTTCTTAATTCCATCACTTCATCTTCCTAGCCTTTTTGGTAGAAGGATCATTCAATTACTTAGTACCAGATCTTACTACTTACATATATGCTTTTGTTTACACAGTTATTTGAAATGTGATTACCAATAAATCATGCTCTATAATTTTATCTGTAGTAGAGGAAACAGGGGATTTGGTGTAATGAAAAGCACTACTTATTAAACACTTTTGCTGTGAAGGGAACTAAGTGTTTACACTGTATAATTTAATTTTCACAAAAAATTGCAGATACTTGGCTTAGTTTGCTAAAAGCTGCTGGGAGCAATATACCAGAAATGGGATGGCTTTTATAATGGGAATTTATTAATTTAAAAGTGTACAATTCTCAGGAAGTGGATGTGGCTCAACCAGTTGGGTGCCTGCCTACCGCATGGGAGGTCCTGGGTTCAGGTCCTGGTGTCTTCTAAAGAAGACAAGCAGACACCCACACCTGTTACAATGAGCTAGATGTGTGAATCAGCAGATACCACAAGCCAGCAGATGCCGCAGCCCATGGGGAACAGATGTGGCTCAGACTGTTGGGCACTGACCTACCATGTGGGAGGTCCTGGGTTCGGTTCATGGTGCCTCCTGGAGAAGGTGAGCAAAAAATAAGCAGAAAGAGGAGCCAACCATTGGGGGGAGGGGGGATAAATAAAATAAAAGAAAGAAAGAAAATAAATAAATCTAAAAAAATGTATAGTTCTGAGGCTGTGAAAATGTCTAAATGAAGTCATCATCAGATACTGTCTTATCAAAGGTCAACTGTTGGAGATACTGGACTCCAGCCGTGTGGCAAGACACAATGGAGGTTCTGCCACTCTGAGTCTTTGCCTCCTCCTCTAGGCTTACTTCTTTCTGGAACTCAGCTGTGTATGATCGAGCATATGGCTCGTCTCTTCCCTATCCTCTTGGCCTCTTCTCTTCCAGCCTCTCGGGGTTTCTCTGTCTCTGCCATTTACAAAGAACTCCAGTGTGACAGTTTGAAGTTCTTTTCTTGAAACCCAAAAGATTATGTTCTTAACCTAATCCATTACTGTGAGTGTGGTATCCTTGCTTTAGGATCACTTTGATTAGATCACTTTCTATTAGATTGCTTTAGAGAGTTTGATTGGACCATGTCAGTCAGGTTAGCTCTCCCCTCTTGCTAGATCTTATATAAACTGAGTACAGAGGGAGAAAGGAAGCACAGAGAAAGGAAGCTACCATTTTATCCTGCCATGTGAGAGAGAGGACTGCAGGAAGACAGAGAAGCCCTGAGAGGCTGAGAGAGGTCCCTGAGCCTGGAATCAGCAAGGCACAGAGGCCTGGAAAGAGGCCTAGGCTGGGCCCACAGAGCAGCTCATTGCTGAAGAGATGAGTCATATGCCTGATTGCCCACAGTTGGGCTCTAGGAGATGGTGAGGGGAAGACAGGGACCTCCAGAGAGATGGACCGAGTTGTGGCAGGACACCAGGATCACTAGTAGCTGACTTTGAGGAGAAAACATCTCTGCTGATGCCTTGCTTTGGACATTTCATGGCCTTGGAACTGTAAGATTTCCCCCTACATAAAATTTCCATTATAAAAGCCAACCCATTTCTGCACAATGCATCAACAGACCTGTGGGAAACTAAGACATCCAGCAAGAGAACCAAGGCCCACCCTGGGTCACGCCTCATTGAAGTACTCCAATCAAAGCCCCCTCCTAATCTAATCAAAAGGTTCCACTCCCACAGGGATGGATTAGCTCCAAGAACATGACCTTTTCTGGGATCCACAAAAAAGCTTCAAACTGTCAAGTATGTTATTATTATTCTCCCAGTTTTATAGAGGAGGAGACAGATGTGCAGAGAGAATATATAACTTGTCCAAAGTCAGACAACATAGAAGCAGAAGTGGAAATTGAACTCAGGCAGTTTTCCTACAGAGTTTGTGCCCTGGAGCCAGAGACCCCAGATGTGGTAGAGGTCTTTAACGTTAGAATAATATTAGAGACTATTTCAAGAAAGAGATGTTTTTTTTGCCATTTTGCAGTTGGTCCAGCTGTGTCAGTTTGCTATGAATATTTTTCTACATCCTTAGCTTCTCATCAACTGCACCTTGGGCCACATCCCAGACCAGCTCTTGTTGCATCAAGGGTCCTGAGAAGCCTAGCCACTGCTCCCTCATCTGTGCAATTCTCAACAGCTGCCCTTGTAAGATTCTGGTTCCTGAAGCTCCTGTTATCATCAGTCTCACAAAACCAACTCTTTCTGCCACTCTATGAAGATTGCTGATAGTCAAGTTTGAGACACAGGTGGTATGTGTTGTTTTGGGTAACAACACTGGTTATTAATATCTAAAGGTCCTTGTCAATTTGATGAATGTAAAATGCTATCTCATTATATTGGTATGCCTTGAGGTTGATTCATTTTTTAAAAATTTGTATTTCTTCTTTTATGGCATGCCTATTTTGTGTACTTTGTCTATATTTCTGTTGAAATGTTTTTATTGATTTGTGAGAATTCTTGAAAACTCATGCATAAATCTTTGCCTTTTATATAAGTTGAAATATGTTTTCCCAAGTCCCTTTGTTAATTTTCTCATTTCATTTATAGTCTTTTTGGATGCAAGAAGTTCTTGATTTTTCAAGTAAAATATTTTCAGTCTTATCCCTTATGGTTTCCTTTGCTTTGGCATCAAGCATAGAATAGTGGTCCTTGTTTCAAAGTTTCTAGGTTTTTTATTTTTTTTTATTTTTTATTTTTTTAATGTGGATTCCTCTTTTATAGCTTATCTTTCCAAAATTTCTGGGGAGATTATTATATGGTGTGAGACAGGAGGTAACATCAGCTTTTAGAGGTTATCCAGGGACACTAATACCATTTATTTTTATTCCTTGTTTTTGATTTTTACATGCATTTTTTCATTGGAGGAGAAACTTGATTTTGATATATTTGATTTGATCTTTGATCTTCTATAAACATTTTGTTGTGGATTTTCCCTCAGCCCTTTCTCTTCCCCCCATGAAGGGACGGGCAATTCTTTTACGAGAAAGTTCTTCCATCTTTTTCCTTTTCTTTCTTAGCCTACCCTGGCCCTTTTCATATATAATTTGTGTAACAGCACACATAATGAATTTTCTCTAAGTGACCAGATCCAAGTAGCCTGGACCCAGACAAGTAAATAGAATATTAAGAGTAATCCAGAAGGTCCCCTTGTGCCTACCTACAGTCAATACCTGTTCCCCAAGTTAAACATTATCAGGATAATGTTTAACTTGGGGAAAATGGATTCACTTTTCCTGATTTTGAACTTTATGTAGATAGAAATTTACAGTAAGTACCAACAATATTCTTCTTACAGAGTCAAGTGTAACTATATTGATGTGTGACTATAGCCCCAATTTATTTATTTATTTTGCTCTTGATATACATTTGGGTGGTTGCTAATTTTGGCTCTTTGGAATATTGCTGGTACAAATATTCATGTACTTGTCTTTTGGTGAATTCATGCACACATTCCTTATAATCTGATAAACTTTCTTTAGAACTCCTGGTTTACTTCTGACCTTCCAACTCCCTAGCTTGGTCTAGTATTTACAGAGATCCAGGGATTGAAGAGAATATCTGAATTTTGAAAAACAGCAAAGGGCTATGGATTAAACAAGCATAGGTCAGGTCAGACTGGTTAAATGCATAAGACACTTTTCAAACATATAGTTTTGTCAAGCTAAATCTTGTGAGATAGATTGGATCAAGAAAAAAATATTAAATTTGGATGAGAAAGATGTTTTATTCAACATGGCTTCATTTAGTACTTCTTTTGGGAGGAGGTTTCTTATGTGTTATGTTATATTTGAAGATATAAATGCAAGATAATAAGATATTTCAGTATAAAGCCAATTTATATGGAACTACATTTATAGCTGGACTGACTTGGATAGGCACAAACAGGATATTTGGACTTTGTAATTGAAATTCAGAATTTATTTATAGTCCTTGAATCATTAGCCATAAAATTTTTCTGACATAAATCCTGGAAAAACTGTGCTGGGTGAAAGAGAATTTCTCAACAAAGGGTACTAGACCAACCTTAAGTGTAGGAACTCATAGGACCAATGCTGACCTACTCTCGCATCCTGAGATCTATTTTTCATATGCTTAGTGAGTGCTGCGTTTGGCCTGTGGCAGAGCTGTACTGTTGGAATTCTGGGAGGCTTTCTATTGGGCATCAGAGATTTCCTTTCCTAAACTACAAACACAATTGCCCCTTCTAAGGAGGAAAGCAGACAGGTTTGCCTTGGCCAAAGTCCAATGGCCTAGTGTCAAGCCCTTAAGTGCATTTTCAAGTGCCCAGACTAGGTTCTCTGAGGATCAGTCTGCTTGGTAGCCTAAGAAGGAAATTACCCCATCATTTCTGTTCTGGCATGTACTGTTACACAGCTGTCTCTTTCAACCATGGGAGAAACAGACTGAACTGGCACCTTTCCTGGTTAGGAGGATACAATTGGAAAGCTATATACAATATTTTTCATTGACTTACAAGAGTTGGAGAATACATTATGAAAACTTATACTTGATAATATTTTTATCCATCAAATATTCCATTTCTTTGCTGCATAATAGCATTTCTCACATGATTTCTAACACTAACAAAAGCTTGAACTTCACAGGTATGGGTTCCAATATTTCTTAATATGTGGATCACACCCCCAGTTCTGTTGAATTAAAATCTCTGGGGAAGGGGCCTAAGTATCTCCATTTTTATCAATCATCTCAGATGTTTCTGATGCACAAACATTTGTGAACATCTGACAAACTCTAAATTACTCTCAGCTGAATTTACTAGTTGGAATCCATTTGAGATTAAGAGGAAGTTCAAATGGCAACAAAATGATATTGACTTACCTGGATCAACTGAAATAGTGAGGCATTATTTTAAGTGCCCTAGAATTTTTTTCAAGGCCTTAAGGTCCCAGGTTGTAGGGTAACTAACTGACGAATACTTTGTATTTCAGAAGTTAAATGCCCTTTGCGTTGAGGCCAGAATAGTTTGACTACATAGAAAATTCCATTCAGTAGAAAATAAAGTTATAGTGCAGTTCCAGCATTGTTAATATATTAAATTTTAGTTCAACTTTTATTACATTGCCATGCATTATTTTTCATTCTTGCTGCCAGTGAGGGGCAGGGAGGAAGAGAACAAAAAAAAAATGAATGAATTATTTTTAATGACCTGATCTATTAATTAATGTGAAACCCTTGTTTACAAGAGTCAAGAGCTATTTCTATCTAAACCCCATGTGTCTTCTCTCTCTCTCTCTCTCTTTTTTTTTTTTTCAGCCCAAATTTAAGTTTACTAAATTACATTTCTTCAATAAATACCTTTTGGTAATAAAGTTGTAATGTTTGGACATAAGCTTCATACCAAACATGAACTTTAAGTGTTAACGATGGCATGACTATTATTTATTTCTTCTTAGCGTTTCTTGTCATTTCCCACCCTACCTCCAGTTTCCCAAGGATTCAAGTTCCTGTGTCCCAGTAAATGATAAGATATTAATTATGCCCAGGGTCAGCAAAACAGAAAGCAAATTTTATTACTAGCACACGATGCTATTCTCTATGTCTTTCTCCATTTTGAAAAAGAATTACTTTAATTTTTCTAACTTTCCTTGGCCTTTTAAGATAACCTTTATACTATAGCAAAAGCTAATTATAAGTAGATTTAATCATCCAAAAAGTGAAGCAAAATTATTTTTTCATAATTAGAGGTGTTTATTATAATCTAAGATTTTTTAAGAGCCTTATTATCTCCATTTTGATTTTGTTGTGATATTACAGCTCTTGTCTTTTGCTAATTATGTTAATGTGAATTTATGGACTGTATATTTTTATTCACAATTTTAGAAAGTTTAAAAAATAAATTTCTAAGGACTTAATTATTCATTAATTACTTCAACAGGTAATTTTTTAGGACATATTATGTGTGAGCCACTCTTCTTCACACTGGGGATACAAAAGTGAGCAAAACTGACAAAAAACCATGACCTCAAAGAGCTTATATTGTAAAGGGAGGGGATAGGCAATAAAAATAATTTATAAGAACAGTATATTAAAAAAGCGATAAATGCTGTGGAAAAAAATTATCAGGGTAAGAGGGCTGGGTAGAGCTGGACAATGATCCTTGGGTTGGTTTATGATCATGTTTATGTGCTACTGAGTGTCAGAAATGATATTGGGATGCTGAAGTATTGTTTGCTTTGGGCCTTTCGATTTATGTACAGCAGGTGCCAGTGATTTATTTTCTAATCTATAACCCAGATTACTGATGTGTTTCTATAACTCCCAAATTCAAGATCTAACTGAAATATGTCCTTATCTGAAAACAATCTGTCTAGAGTGTATGTCTAAGTGATATTTGGTTCAAATGAATTAGACTGAAAAAGATCTCAGTATTTGGCTAAAGTGAGAATGACTGACACAGTAACACCTCAGTAGAAAATTAGTACTTGTCTTTTTTAATGCATTGCATTTATGTTAAAGTTTTAAATTTAAAATGAAATTAAAGTAATTCTGAAGAAATAATTTTCATACAAATTTAAGTTCTCTCACTAAGATCGCAAGCCTGGGAAGCCTGAACTAGTTCCACAGCACCTTGTAGGCTTGGCAGAGGCTTTTTTGGGCTGACACTATAGTTCAGACCCATTCTTCTGCTTACTAGTTGTGTAACCCAAGCAAGTCGGTTACTTTTTCTAAATCTCAAAATCATTACTCTGTAATAAGAAGTTTAAATGACATCATTTTCAGGTTCGTTTATAGCTCTAATATACTATAATATGAACAACTCTCTTTTTAACTCTCAAAACTATATCCCACCTCATAAGGGCACCTTCCCACTTAAAGCATCATGAATATGATGATTTTTTTCACCCACTTAGACTTTGCCCTTATCAGTGGATAGTTCCAGATTTTGTGGGGCCTGAAACTTGTGCAATTTGGGAGGCCTTCTGTAAGAAAAAGACTGCAAAATTACAAATACAAATTAGGTATTAAAGTGAACATTTGTTTGGAATAAGGAAAAAAAATAAATTTAAACTTAAAAACCTGACAGATACCATAAATAAAAAAGATATAGCCAAGAGCAATTTAAATGCGTTTTAAAAATGGCTGCTATTTTTGTATTCAGCTACTTTTTTGCACATGTGTAGTAGCTTTGATATTGCAACATTAGCCTTTTCAGGCCATTTTGCTGCATTAGCAACAGTTTTGCCTGTTGTTTGGTCTGAAAGCACCGGATTTGTCAGGATAAGATAAATCAGGTACATTAAAATATACTGCTGCATCAAAATGCATAAAACAAGCATTTTCACACGTAGAAGTACTTCCTGGTTTAGTACTACCATGGGTTTATATCTTACAAATAGAAGTATCTGATAAATTCTATTTCTTGTGCTTCTCATAAAAAAATAAAAGAAGATATGATGCATTTGAAATTGTGTGCGCCGAATTATCAAATATATTACTGACAGGAGAGAACAGAGCTTACATTTTGACTAGACATCAATGAGAACCGAATGCTCTAACTCAGTTATACACAACTGACGATTGGAAGAATGAAACCAGAATGTTCTGGCTTCATACATTTCAAATCATGTATTTTCTCCATTACCCACATTACCCTTGCAAGTTGCATAGAATGTACCCAGATTAATATGTAAATTGTAGTCCTGAGCCTGCAATTGTGTGTTATGATGCTGGGTCAGTCAGCACAATGGTTAGAATTTTATCTGGAAGCTATTCCTATACTTGCCCAGTTAGCAGTAACTTACTACTGTATATGTGGAGTGGATTGTGAAATACATAAATATATTCCACTAAACCAAAAGTAAATGTTTCCCTGACTCAACTTCTGAGCTGACTCCCCAAATTGACTGGGGCTACTCCAGCACTACTGGACCATAAGGGAAAGTGTGATAGAGGGAAGTCAGAGTGTAAAGTGGTTCTAATTGATTATAGTTCAAATATTTACTTTTGCAAATTTTACAAAAACATATTATGTTCACACATAGCTAAGGCACAACCGAGAGCTCAGAAGGGTAAATCCATGCTGCTCTTCACTATTTACAGACACCATCTTCTTTAAGAAATTTCTGACCTCCAGTCCAAGAGTCTTTCTATGGCAACTGGCTGATGACATTCTTATTTAAGCAAGGAAATTAATACTGTGCAGCTGTCCCAAATTATTTGAAAATAATGATTTTTTTAAAAGAAAGGAGCAGAGTGGTTTTGTTTTTAGAGAATCATTCTTTTAAATCAGACAAGCCCAACACAATATTGTCACACAGATGCTTGTTGTCATCCTCTTGCCTTCTTTTTACTCTCTTTCAAGGATTCTCTTCACAAAAATTTGCAATTTCTTCATATTGGCCCTCATTACCCAACAAAGTATTCAAGAACCAGGTCTACCTCATGCCTTTCCCTTCAGCAAATTTAGGTTTCATTACATACGTTCAATAATAATAACACACATCTTTGAGTATATGGAACTTTACATGAATTAGTTTATTTAACCATCAATAATATGCTATGAGCTGGTGTTACTATTTTCCATATATAAAGAAATAGAGACTCAAAACGTCTAGGTAATTTACTGAAGTAGTAGTTAGTGGCAAAGTACAGAATTAGGACTTAGGTTTATTTTTCTTTTAGTTGTATCCTCGTATCTGTTCTCCAATGTGATTGCTATGTAATCTGATTAATTAATCCTAGTGACATGAATAACTTTTACCATGGAACAAATCATATTTATAGTATATTTCTTATTTACACACTGGATCTTGATATTCCAAGGCAGCAGGGACCTAGTTTTTTTTTTCCATTGTTGAATTCTTATTCTCTAGCTCCTAAAAAAAAAAAAAAAAAAAAAAAAAAAAAAAAAAGAATGCTAAATGAATGGATGAATTCAATGAAAGAATTATTTAGTTGATGAATTAATTTAACAGCAACCAACAGAGATTAATGACTTCACCAAACTGATAACACCCAAGATGGAAATTCTATGCCAGCTTGGGATAAATTTAGGGACAGATGAAGCTGTGGATCATCAATATAATTCTGCAAATTATCCTACACAGCTTTGTTATTATTTAGTACCAGTCATGAGAAGAAAAGTGATTATTTTCCTTTTGCAAATGATTGTTTTGAAACTTCCACAATTAATTTGACTTGCTAAAAATGTAGGCAAAGCAGTGTTAGTTACAGGGGTTGCACACCATTAAAACAATTATCCTTTATTTTATGGGAGAAAATGAGATCCTTTCTGAATATCATGTTCAATCTCTTGCTACCCCAGGTGAGCTAAGTAACTGAGCTATGCAGGCTAAGTGAGGAAGAACTGAGAGAAGAAGGAAATTCTAGATCTATGAGAGTCTTTTCTATGTCATCTACATTGCAGTAGCACTTAAATTTCAAGTGCTTTCCTGATAGAGGGTGTGGTGGTTTGAAGCTTTGTACCCCAGAAAAACATGTTCTTAAACTTAATCTATTCCGGTGGGTATGAACTCTTAATGACATTACTTCAGTTAGGGAGTGACCCATCTGAATCAGTATGGGTCTTAATTCTATTACTAGAGTCCTTAAAGATAAGGTCATAGAGAGCTAGAGAAAAAGAGAAAGCAGCCAGAAGCTGAATGTCAAAGGAACCTAGAAAAGAAGGGAGAAGCCAGGAGAGGCTGCCATGTGCATTGCCAGGTGACAGAAACATCAAAGATCAAGGATCTCTGGCAGCCAGCACCAGAATGCCACAGTTTTCTGGGAGAAAGCATCACCTTGATGGTGCCTTGATTTTGGACTTTTCCTTTCCTCAAAACCATGAACCCATAAATTACTGTGGTTTAAGGCAAACCATATATTTGTTTTTAGCAGCCAGGAAACTAAAACAGGATTCCTTAGAGTTCTAGGTGATCAGCCCTCACTTTTGCTGGCTTTTGATTTAGAAGAAGGACAAAGTAAAAGAGTTATAATTGAATTTTGGTGAAATTTTTGGTTACTAAATGTTTAGAAACTAAATGTTTAGATTCTCCCAGAAATGTTTTAAAGTGATATACATTTAATATATATTTATTCTAGAGGAACATCCTCCAGTAGATACATAATGTGAGCTATGGGTGCAAACCACATATGCAATTTTAAATTTTCTGGTAACCACATAAAAATGTAAAAAGAAACACGTGAAATTAAATTAATTTTAAAAAAAGATTTATTTTATTTATTTATTACCCTTACCTCGTTGTTTGCACTCGCTGTCTGCTCTCTGAGTCCATTCGCTGTGTACTCTTTCTGTGTTAAAATAATAATTTTTATATTAGAGAAATATATTATAGATATTATATAAATATAGTATATAAGTATATTTAGTCATTAATATTATTTTGATATAGTTTTATATTTGTTTATATATAATATAAAATATAAAAATATATTGTTAAAATATATTTAACTTAATCTGGTATATCCAAAATATTCTTATTTCAATATATAATCAATAAAAATCATTAATGAGACATTTTATATATTTTTTTGGTATGAGTTCTTGGTAAAATCTGGTATATATTTTACTCTTACAACACATTTTAATTCAGACTAACTACATTTCAAGTTCTTAGTAGACACATGAATGTGTAGGGGGATTCCCATATACCCCACCCCCACCCCCTCCCACACTTTTCCCCATTAACAATATCTTTCATTAGTGTGGTACATTTGTTACAATTGATGAACACATATTGAAGCATTGCTGCTAACCATGGACTATAGTTTACATTATAGTTTACATTTTTTTTTTTCTTTTTTAAAGATTTTATTTATTTATTTATTCATTTATCCCCCCCTTGCTGCTTGTGCTCGCTGGGTCAGCTAACCACGCCGTGCGGGCGGGCTTGCCTTCACCAGGAGGCCCCGGGAACCGAACCCGGGGCCTCCCATATGGTAAATATATTCTCTTGTTTTTGAGATGGGAGTTGTCTATCATTGTCATTTTGTTAGTTGCCCTGGATGAGTCATAACTGGAGAGTGGTTGTTGGCTGCAAGTCTGCTGAGATTCAGGGCTTAACGGGCATATGAATAGACTGAAGATTTAAGTCTGGTACATATATTTAACGGGTATAATGCTAATTATAGGTTCAAATAAAAGGGACAGAAGAGCCATGTGTAGGGAAATTATAAACGTGTCTAACTCTGTTACACTGGGGAAAACATATTTCAAGGTAAGGCCCACTGGCAGGGTGCTGAATTCCTGAAGTTGTCTGCCCTGTCTATAGTGTCTAGATGTCTCTAGAGTGATGGCTACTGTGTTTTGGACAGCACTGTACTTAGGGTGATTAACTTTCCCAGTTTCTTGAAGATTGAGATTGTTCCCAGGGCATGGATTTTCAGTTTTAAAACTTGGACGGTCACAGGCAAATCAGGTTAGTTGGTCACACTGGATGACCTAGTTTTTCCTTTATAGCGTATGGAAACTATTTTTTCCCCCTGTAGCCTGAAGCATTCAATTGATACTGAGTCAGAAGAGCTAGGTTCAAATTCTGGATCTGCTATTTACTAGCTGTTTGTCAATAAGAAATTTCATTAATTCTTTGAGCCTGAACTATCTCAGTATTACACTGAAGATAATAGTATCTAACTCACAGGAAATTTTTGAGGACTATAATAAAATTATATAAGGAAAAGTACCTAGATCATGTCCTGTCAAAAGCAGGTAATAGTAGGTATGAGTTGAAGAGTTTTCAAGTGTGTCGTATATTTATAGGAGATCTTTATATTATGCATATAATAGAAAAAAGTGCCTTTAACAAATTTCTAAACTATTCTTGAAATCTACCCATTCACATGTGGGAACTAGTCACATTGGTTAATAAAGCTTTGATATTGCTACGTGTTCCTTTGTCTAGCCTTGTCTTGCCTCTTCCCTGCCTATCCTACTTTTGGGACAAAAATGGGAGAAATAACTTTTAACTGCCTTTTGTTAATTAAATAGGCACTCCTTTTATATCTGATAAATATTAGAAAAAAAGAAGTAAATTTTAATAAGTCGCTCCATAATGCCACCTCCCAGAAAGAGTGTTTTTAAACATTCGGTCATTTCTTCCTGGAATATGTTGCACGCAACATTTTGTTTAACATGAAAAATTCTCCATGCCATTAATTATAGAGCTGAGTTTCATTTTTTTAAATAAGTTTTTAAATAGAAGTTATAGGTTTACAGAAAAATAATGCTGAAAATTCAGAGCCTCCATATACCCCCACCCATGATTAACACTTTGCATTAATATAGTACCTTTGTTACAATTGATGAAAGAACAGTATTAAATTGTGCTATTAATTATAGTCCATAGTTGGGTTCACTGTTTGTGTTGCAGAGTCCTTTGGGTTTTTTTCAATTTTTATTCTAATAACATAAATACAACATGAAATTTCCCCTTTTAACCACAAATATGTAATTCAGCGGTTATCATTCCGTTCATGAGGCTGTGGTACCATCCATTACAAAAACTTTTCCATCACCCCAAACAGAAATTCTATACCAATTAAGCATTAACTCCTCATTCTCTATCCCACACCAGTGCCTGGTAACCTGTATTCTAGTTTCTGATTCTATGAATTTTTTAATACTAATTATTTCAAATCAGTGAGATCATACAATATTTGTCTTTTTTTGTGTCTGACTTATTTCACTCAACATTTTGTCCATGTATTTACATGTATCAGAACTTCATTCCCTTTCACAGCTGAATAATATTTCTTTGTATGCATGTACCACATTTTCTTTATCTATTTGTCTGTTGATGGACAGCTAGGTTGCTTCCATCTTTTTGCTATTGTGAATAATGCTACTATGAACCTCAGTTTTCAAACAGCTGTTCAAGTACTTGTTTTCAATACTTTTGGGTTTATGCCTAGAAGTGGGATTGCTGGATCATATGGTAGGCAATTCTATACTTAACTTTCTGAGGAACTGCTTAACTGTTTTCCACAGAGCCTGCCCCATTCTATACTGCCACCAACAAGGAACATGTGTTCCTATTTCTCCACATCCTCTCCAACACTTGTCATTTTCTATTTTTTAAATAGTGGTCATTCTAGTAAGTGTGAAATGGTATCTCATTGTGGTTTTGATTTGCCTTTCCTTAATGGCTAATGATGTTGAGCATCTTTTCATGTGCTCTTAGCTATTTATATATATATTTTTGAAAAATGTCTATTTGCCCATTTTTTAATTGGGTTGTCTTTTTGTTGTTTAGTTGTAGAATTTCTTTATATATTCTGGATATTAAACACTTAATGGATATGTGGTTTCTAAATATTTTCTTTCATTTTCTAGGTTGTCTTCTTACTTTCATGATGAATTCCTTTGATGCACAAAAGCTTTTAATTTTGATGAAGTTCCAATTATCTATTTTTTTTTGTTTATTTTGTTGCTCTTACTAGAGCTAAAAAATCACTGCCTACCACAAGGCTTTAAAGATTCTCCTCTATATTTTCTTCTAGGTGTTTTATAGTACTGGTTCCTAAATTTAGGTGCTTGATCCATTTTGAGTTAATTTTTGTATGTTAGGTAGGAGAACCCCTTCATTCTTTTGCATGTGGATATACAGTTTTCCCAGCACCATTTGTTTAAGAGGCTATTCTTTCCCAATTGAATCGATCTGACACTCTTGTCAAAAATCAATTGGCCATAGATGTGAGGGTTTATTTCTGAATTCTCAGTTTGATTACATTTGTCTATATGTCTGTTCTTGTACTAGTCCCAGTTGTTTGGATTACTGTAGCTTTGTAATAACTTTTAACATGGAGACGTGTGAGTCCTTTAATTTCATATATACCTTTTGTCATGTTGAGGAAGTGTCCCTTGTAACATTTTTTAACATAAATTCTATTTATTCTGATATATCTACCCCAGTTCTCATTTTGGTTACTATTTCCATGGTATATTTTCCCCCATCCTTTCACTTTCACCCTATTTCAGTATTTGAATTTAAGGTGAGTCTCTTGTAAACTGCATATAGTTGGGCCATGCTGTTTTATCCATTTGGCCAATATTTGCCTTTTGGCTGATAGATTTACTCTGTTTACATTGAAAATAACTACTTATAATGTAGGGCTTTCTTCTGCCATTTTGCTACATGATCTTTGTAAATCTTATACCTATTTTGTTCCTCACTTCTTCTGTTAATGCCTACTTTCATATTTATTTTAATTTTTGTAGTGTACCATTTTGAGTCTCTTCCAATATATTTTAGTGTATATTTTCTTTCTGCTTACCTTAGGGCTAAGATTTAATATCCTAAATATATAACAATCACATTTGATTTCACACCAACTTAACGTTAGTGTGATAACATACTGCTCTGTCCCCCCACCTTTTTGTTGTACTTGTTACAAATTATATCTTTTTACGTTTTATGTCCCAAACCATAGATTTATCTTTACTTTTTATGCATTTGCATTTTAGAATCTGTAAGAAGCAAATGTGGAATTACAAACCCAAAATAGAATACAATAATACTGGCATTTTTAACTACCCATATGTTACCTTTACCAGAGGTCTTTACTTCTTTATGCTGCTTCAGTCCATTGCCTAGGGTTCTTTTCTTTCAGTTTGAAGAACTCCCTTTAGCATTGCTTGTAGGGCAAATCACGTGGTCACAAACCTTCTCTGCTTTTGTTTATTTGGGAATATCTTAATATCTCCCTCTTTTTTAAAAGACAGTCTCACCAGACGTAAAATTCTTGGTTACTGCCTAATTGCCTCCATGTTTTTTTATGAGAAATTGGCACTTAATCTACTTGGACTTCCTTGTACATAACACATTGCTTTTCTCTTGTGACTTTCAGAACTCTCTCCTTTTCCTTGGCCTTTGACAGTTTGACTACAATATGTAGGGGCATGTTTCTTTTTGAGTTTATCCTGTTTGGGGTTCATCAGTTTCCTTGAATATGCATATTTATTTCTTCAGTTAAATTTGGGAAGTTTTCTGCCATTAATTGTTTAATATTCCTTCTGTCTCTTTCTTTCTTTTTCCTGGGACTACATAGTGAGTATATTGGTATGCTTGATGGTATACCACAGGTCTCTTAGTCTCTGTTCACGTTTCGTCATTCGTTCGTTCTTTCTGCTTCTTAACCTGAATCATTTGGGTTGTTTTGTCTTCCAGTTCACTGATTCTTTCTTTTGTGAGCTCTAATATACTGTTGAAAGTATCTTGGGAATTTTTCATTTAAGTTATTGTGGTCTGCACCTCCAGGTTCCTTTTAAAAATTTCTGTTTTTTTATTGAGATTCTCATATTGTTCATTCATTGTTTTCCTGTTATCCTTTTGTTCTTTCTCTGTGTTTTTCTGTTTGCTCTTGGGCATATTTAGGTTCACTTTTTTTTTTTTTTTTTTTTAAGTCTTTGACTGATATGTCTAAAGTCTGATCTTTTTTTTTTTCTATTTGTTTTATTTTTAGTTTTTAAAGATACTTAGATTATACAAATGTCACATAAAAAATATAGGGGATTCCTACATGATCTTCTTCATTGATGGTTTCTAGATTTTTATCTTGTTCCTTTGGAAGGGCCATCATTTCTTGTTTGTTTATTTTGTAATCTCTAGTGGCACACTTTATGTTTTAATATTTTAAAGTGATAATTCTTGAATTTAGTTCCAAGCTGTTTCTTCCCTAGATTTCTGTTGGGCTTATGATATAACAGAGATTAGCTTGAGTGCCAGGTGCTAACAAAAACAAACAAACCAATCCAAAAAACACCTTTCAAAGTCTTTGCAAGTTGGCTCTACATAGGATGGTGCTTCCCTTCAGAGTTTAGCTCTTCTATCAAGAAGATAAGCCTGAGGTGAATGGGAAGTGAAGGATGCTTTCTGTCTTTTCTGACCCTGTATCTGTGCCTGAGCTTGTGATTTTTCAAGGTTTAAGGAATTCCCCTGTTTACAGGAATTTGAATGCCCCCTCTACTCCTTATAAAGTAAAATTTCCCCTCCTTCCCAGTGTTCTATAGTATGACTTAAAGCAGGTAATCTTTTGCCCCAGGCTGCTTTGACTTAATTGTTTCCTACATTGCTTTAGCTCTAGGCAAACTTCTTCTGACTGCAGGGCAAGTTCTGGGAGGGCAAGCCAGAGATGAGTTTCCTAGTTCAGTGTTTTAGGCTGTCACCCAATTGATTGACACCAATATACAGGCACCCCAGTATGTGCATGGGAGTTACTCTACTCCTTGTGGAACAGGGCCAGAACCCACAATGGGAGGGCAGGCTGGTACAATACTGCCTTGAGGAGGAGGTAGTGAAGGGGCCAGTAAGGGCATCATGAGTTCTCCTACTGTTTTCCAAAGCTGCATTTTCTTGATTTGGCACTGGCTCTGTCATTGTACCTCTGTTTTTGGAGTTTTGAGGAAGGTGGCTCTGCCAGATTTTGCTAGTTGTGCAAATAGGCCCGGCACCCTCGAACATCTTACACTACCATCTTGATACTCAAACTTCATTTTTAATGGCTATATCAGTTCATTGAATGTATGCTCCATAATTTATTCAACCACTATTGTTGACCATTTAGATTATTTCTAGTTTTGGGAGATTACATATAATAATGTAGCTGTTTTTATGGGCTTCCAGTTTTTTTTTTAGGATAGGCTCCTAGAGAAGGAACGTCTGAGTAAATGTTCATGTTTATTTTTTAGGCTTTTGATATGTTTAACATGTTATTTTCCACTTTTTTTTCAATGATTTATAACCCTAAATTATATAGAAGCATAGAAGTAAGTGTGCCAGCTTTCTTCACATCTTTGTCTAGTCTAAGTATTGTCATTAAAAACAATTTATTATAAAATATAACCCAAATATAAAAAACCACATATGCAAAAATTCATATATTATATATGTATATACATGTATATATATAATATATGAATTTTATATATATATATAAATAAAACAAGGCAAACACCCTTGTAACCACAAACCAGGTCTCAGATCAAGAGCGAGAACATTGCCTGCCACCCCAGAAGCCCCTTTTTGTGCCTTATCCTAAACTCCTTTCCCACCTCCCTCCAAAAAACCCACTCTCCTGACCTTTATATTGACCACATTTTTGCATTTTTCTATGGTTTCATCACCAATCTTTGCATCCTTAGTTGTTATAGTTTAGTTTTACTCATTATTTTAATGTGATATGCCTTTTATGTCTTTTAATCTCCAAGTTCCCTCTCTGTGCCCTTCTTTTTCTTTTCATTACAATTTAAGGCACCCAAGCCATTTGATCTTAATGGTTTCCCACAGTCTGGACTTTGGTGATTGCATAGTTATGATGCAGTTCCACTTTCCTCTATATTTCTGGCAAATTGGTAGTTAGGTCCAGAGACTTGATAAATTCACCATAGCAAGATCACAGGTGATATTGTGTTCTCTCTTCAGAAACACAGAATTTCTGGCTATCTCTTTCCGATGTTAGAAGTATCATTGTTCAATGTCTAGACCCAGCAATACTTTGTGGATTGCCAAATTGTGGTATTCTTTGTTTTTATTTATTAACTGAAATAATTTTAAAAGAATATGTTTCTCCTTGTCTACTACTTGGTTATCAAGAGGTATAGTTCATAAAAGAATGATAGGATAAATGCCTGATTTCTCACACGTACTCAGTTTTCAAGATGACCAATTTAATTAAATATCACTATAAAATCATATATTTAGACATATTTGTGTATCTCAAACCATTGCAAATCTTATTTCTATTGAAACTCAAATTGTTCCATCTTTGGCCAACAGAAAACTTTTGGCATTACCTTAGTGATCTCTGATTACTTCCTTGCCATTGGTATGTCAAGATGTTCTAGCTTCATCTTTTTTCTTTCTTGCCCCAAACCTGGAATCAGCTGGTTTTCCAAGAATCCTTGGTTTCTTTTAATAGGAAATGATGTTTCAATACCACAATCTGGGTGTCAGACATCCTCATTGCTACTGGATTCATCATTGTTTCTCAATGACTATATCATTTTGCCAATGTCTTTCAGTTTATTTCAAAGTAGTATATTATATTTTTGATCAGCTTTTTGAGCTTGCCTTTCTGATATGCTTTAAGTGTCTGGAGGGATATTATTCAGCTCCATATTCTCTTTTTCTTAAAATAACTTTGCATAGGATTTAACCTCGAAACTTATCTCTTACTCATTTTTATGGTGAATTTTGTTTTCCTGAACTCTTAAAAGGAAGCTTCATTCATATAACTTTTCTAACTTTATCGAGCTCTCCCTGCCAGGGTAGGGGTGGCAGTGAAAGCAGTTCACTGAAGGTATAGGGAAGAAGGGGGGCACATTGTCTTAGAGAATTAAAAAACAAAACAAAACAACAACAACAAAAAAACCCAACTAGTAGTCAGTCTGCTTTATATTATCAGCCTGCAGTGGCAATTTCAAATAATATCAGTGGTAAAATATCCTCCCCACCTGAGTGGATCACTCTTACTGAGCCAGCTCCCTCTCTGAGCAATTAATCTCAAATATGTCTACTGAACATTACAGTGATTGCTTGCTGGCAGGTATTTTGGGGTTGACTTATTCTTTCTCAAATTCATCAGATCCCTCTTTGTTTCCCTTGGTTTTCTCCTGCATAGCTTCTCATGCTTTGCAGGTTTGAGGCTATTGGTAGTTTGTCCCCACATACAAGTATTAGGGGTTTGCAAAGATACATACCTTGTCATTTAATTTTGTTGTAAATGTTATTCAAGGATTTTTTATTTTCCTCTCTAGTTTGTCTGTTTTTATGAGAGGTTATCGAAGATCTGAAAACTATGCTGTTCCCACCTCCATAATCTTGTCAGAATCCCCTGGATCTTTTCATTTTTTAATCTTTGTCAATTGGAAACATGAGAAATATAAACAAGTATATTGTTTTTAAAATTTTCATTACTTGATTTTTAGTACACCTCATAATTTGTTCTTTTAATGTATTTTGGCCATTTGTATTTCTTCTTTTGTATATGACCTGTTCATTTTTTGCCTTATTTTTCTGTTGGAGTGTTTGCTTTTCTATTAATGATATTAAGAATTCTTCTTAAGACATAAACCTCAACTCTTTGTTTATCATATAATGTTGTCATATCATATAATAATAACAATTATTTTTAACAGAGTGTCATTTGTCAGCTGAATATTTTGACATAAAATAGTTTTAAACTTTGAGTGAGTCAATTTCTCAATTTTTTTTCTATGTGGATTTTGTTTATATTTAGAAAGACCCACCTACTTGTTTAAGAGTTTGGTAAGTTTTACTGATAAACAGTATTTAATTGTCACTACAAGATAAAGAACAATTGAATCTTGGAAAACAGCATGATTTCTTAATTCTAAATGATACTATACAGTGTTACTTTCATTTGTAGATGGTCTCTACACGCCCCAGACTGTTAAACAAATAATGTCTATGGTTTGTGCAGTGGCTCACAATTTACAGACTTCTTTCTCTTTATCATCAATTTGGATCTCACAATAGTTCACGTACTTAGAAAATTAACTTCTTAAAATCAGCGGCAATGGATTTCTTTTCTGGGTGAAGTCTATGTAATTTTAAATCTCTCTCTCATTGCCAAGGGATCTGAAGGTCAGTATAAGCAGCTACAATAGGAAAAAAAAATTCCCGAGCAAACCAGTTAGCAGACATTTGCCAGGAAATGAATTGTTTGCAGATTACTTGGCATAGATCCCTATAAAGAAGCAAACCTCCTGTCTCCACCCCTTTACTCCGCTTTTTCTTGCCTGCTCTGTTCCAAAGAAGCAAATGTTTAGATATATTTGAGCCATCAAAACCAGTAGTTTACACTAATCTGAACAAAGTAAGTTTTAAAGGCCAGATAATGCTCAAATATTACCAATTTTTCTACAGCTCAGAAGAACTTTATAATTTTGAAAATATCATAGAAGATCATCCTTTTTCAGGGTATCCTTTGGGATTAAGTTAAAAGTTTAAGAAAGTCTGGAAGACACTTTTATGGGATTTGGGAAATTATTTCTTGAATAGAATTTTTAAACTGTCTCTTTAAATCAAAGTTATTAGTTTCTATGATGCTACAATTCTGGTTAGTGAGATATTTACCATATTTGGCCTTTTTATTTTCCACCTTCAAAGACGTCCTTGTCTTTAAAAAAACAAAACAAAACTATTATTTAAACTCAACAAATGTAAAATATTTTAATCAAGTGAAAACAGACGAAAATGTGACTCATTGCACTGGGCTAAGGATTGGTTTGCTGATGTCATTCCTGTCTCTGCTGCCAAACCCTTCTGAAAAGTATAATCAGTCTACGGGGATCCTGCATTTCACTTTAGGAAATAAGCATTTTCTTTTAAAACTCTATCTTTCTTTTCTCCCTCCTGTATGTTCCCTTCAAAAAAACCCACTCTTGAATAGTGTCATAATTTTCTTATGTGTCATACCATATATATTTCCTTTCACCCATGTCTCCATTCTATTGCTTAATACATGTTTCTTCTGAAAACGTGTTTGCTATTCTTTAAGTAGAAAAAAAACACATGAACATTTATATCTAACAGCTTGAAAACTATGCCCTCTCTCTTGCCCCAGCTCACTTTTCAGAGCTGGCATCATCATCTGCTTCCTTGGCTTTATCTATCATCTTTTTTTCTGAGGGCTCTTAAATCTTTATCTCCAATATCAACCTTTTTAAAAGACCCAACTCATATCCAACTTTCAACTGTCATGACTCCTCAAATGTCCTAGAAAGCATCTTTAATTCAAAATATTCAAAACTGAATTAATTATTCCTACTGGTACCCAAACCTGATCTTGTTTTGTTTTCTATCTTTGGTTAATAACCTCATCATCCTCCAATTATCAAAACTAAGAGCCTCTGAGTTGTTTTTCTTTTTTGACTCCTTCCTTTCAATGATCCTTTCTGTTGAATTAGCATCCAGATACTACTGCTTTTCCTTTCAGACGTAACTCAAGAATTCAACCCCTTTGTAGTTGTTTGAAGGAAGGATTTTGGAACCAGAAGACTGTGGTTTAGATCCTTTTTCTACCACTACCAGCTATAAGACTTGGCCCATTACTTAAAACTTCTCTTGACCTCTCTTTCCTTACCTAGAAAATGGAAATACGCATAGTATCTATTCATAGGGCTTATGGACTTAGAACATTGCAAGTGCTCCGTAAGTATTAGCTCCCATCACTTTTACCATTACCATCATCACTCATATAGCCTCTGACTTACTTCATCTCTTGCCTGGAATACTGAAGCAGTCTTTTAGCTGGTCCTCTAGCTCTAGTTCTTCTATTCCATTTTCTAATCCACAGTAAAGCCCTTATATCTGTCAGATTCCAGTCAGAACAACAGAAACCACTTTAAGTATTTTAATAGGGAGAACTGAAGAGGCTGTTGTTATAGGACTGAAAAAAGCCAAGTGAAACTTGAAATAACGAAAGGAGTAATTGCCGAAGTCACCATCACTTCCAGGGCAGAGGGAACAGAGGAATGAAGCTGTGGTGATCAGAAACTTGAAAGCTAAAGGAAAGGTCCACAGACCTAGGACTCAGATATTAGAGCGGGGCCACTGTCTGGATGCTTCTGGTTCCTCCATGAGGCCTAATGAAGTAAGTGCCAAGAGTGCCAAAAGAAGGTCAAGTGGCATGCAGGATGCGGCTGACAAAAAACAAACAAACAAACAAACAAACAAACAAACAATCAAATAGACAGGAAAGAGTCTCTTTTCCCTTTTACTGGCCTTCCAATTTCCCTCTAGAGTACCCCATTGACAGAATCTAATAGGGGACCAGCTGGCAAAAGAGAAATGTGATTGCAGAGTCCCAGTGCCAACTTGCCAGAACAGGGTATAAAAAGGTGGATTTGGAGATTAGAATAAATAGCTTAATAACCAGTATTCTATACTTGCTAAAACACAGATCATCTCTTCTCCTTCACTTGGAAACATTCAGTGGCTCCTCATTGCCCTATGGGATTAAGTTCAGACTCCTCATACTCTGGTCAAAATCTACCTTTTCAGCTCTTTCCGCAGTACTCCATTCCCTCCCTTACCTACTCCCCTACCCCACTTCCTAACTTCCAGTCCCTGCTTCACCATGACCTTTGTTCTGCAGTCCTTGCTTCCTTCTCCTGAAACACTGAGTACCTCCATTGTTTTGCCGCTATTGCCTCCTCTGCTTTCCTTTATATCCTGACAAAATCTTGTTCATCCATTAAGAGAACCTCATTAAATCTAGCGTTCTAAACCAAATTGATGACCCTTGCTCTGTGTTTCCATAGGTTGCTTGCTCATTCATTCAAATAAAGTATGTGTTTATTCCTTATTATGTTGTAGACATTGTGAAAGGCACTGGATATACAAGGAAAAACAAAATATCATGGCCTCTGCTATATGGAGTTTTCTGAGGAAGTGACTTTTGAACTGTGATTGCAAGCGGTAATTATGCAAAGGGAGAGGGTGGGTTGGAGAAGAGTAATGAATTTGGTTTTAGATAAATTGAAGTTCCTTTTAGACATCGAAGAGGGGCATCAAGAGGACTGTTGTATAAATGAGTCTGTGGCTCAGAAGAAAGGATTAACAGGCGAAACACATTGAGAGACTTTAGCATACACATTCTATCAGATATCCTGGGGAGAGAGGAGATTTTTTTTTTTTTTAATAAAAGAGGATTTGGGGTAATTTTTTAATAATCTCAACAATTAAAGTCTGAGTCAAAGAGGATGACCCAAAAAGGAAAGAAAGAAGGAGTGGTCAGAGAGGCAGCAGATAAAAACTGAAAACAGTGAGAACATTTCAAAATGATAGAGTAACAGTGTTGAATGCTGCTGAGATTTAGTAGATAAGTATGAAGACTTTTGCACTGTATTTAGTGACCTCATAAGTTATCATATGGGAATCCCATTTGGTGGACTGGTGGCATTGCCACATGAAGTAGGGTGAAGAATGAAAGAGAGAAAATAGAGACAGCTAATACAGAGAACTTGTTCAAGAAATCTGACTGGAAGAAGGAGAGACCTGGGGCACTTATTTCATTGTAGTATAGTTATTTATCAGCTTTTTTAACCAATTATATTGTGCACTTCCCAGTGTAACCTTAGCACTTAACCCAGAAACTGACATCTAGTGGATGCTTGATAAAGGAGTTGTGTATCTGATATACATTATTAAAGGGAATTAATTGAAACTGTAAAATTACAGAGCTAGATCTTTGTGGTCTTAGCTTTAATAGAAATGAAGCTGGTGTGTTTGCTAATTTAGATATTTTGGACTAATTTTAAAAATATGCTTCAATGGCACAAAATATTTTGCATACTAAAAATTTTAAAAAGAAGTTAGAGGAATCAGAAAATACAGCTAGTTTTGAAAAATAATACAATATGATAAACTTTAAAACTTTAACACATTCTTGCTTAAGTTTGAAAAGTCCTACTTAATGCTGGTTTAATTTTAATTTTACATATACACAGAGAAAGCTAAGCTTTTCATTTGATCTGCAAACATATTGCTAATTATTTTTAACATTTATTCTTCAATTTTGTGGGAGCAAACAAGACAATTTTTCAGTCTGTATTGCAAAAAATCCAAATTATATATACAAAATCACATTAGCTATTTTTAAAAAAGTATAAATTTGCATGATTTATAAAAAAATATCTGCAATATTAGGCTTCCAAGTTTAATATTACCTAGACATTCATGTTTAAATTGCTGCTCACAGTGCAGTTGAAAACAAATTCACTTTGGGCTCAATCCTACACTAACCTTACAGGTATGTGACATTGTTATCAAAGTCTTCCTCTCAAATTATAACATAGAAGCAGCTACTATTTCTGCCTCTGCAGAGGTATGTTCAACATGAAACCATATGTGCCCTCTGATGAGCTGAATATAGTGCTTAAAATTCTGATTGTTGGAACATGTAAGGACAACAGAATTGGGTCTTGTTTCTCTACTCCTTTGCATTTACCTTCAGAAGCTCCTTTCAGTGCTTGGCTCCATGTTGGCTGCTCTTGCCATTGCCATTTATTTCTGTGGCTACAGTCACTTCTCTGGCGTTGACACATTTCTAACCACCTGCCTGTCATATAGACTCTATCAGTAAAACCTGAACTCACCTCAGCCTGCTCTTTTTCTCCAGTTTCTTATTCCTGCTCATCCCTATCAGGGGCCCATTATCTCCACTGGACCCTGTCCCCATTCCCTACTTAGTTCCTCCACTCCTCATCAGTTATGTGACATAAGCACTTAGTAATTGTTGAAATACTTATTGTAGACTGAAGAGATGCTAAAAGCAGTTTGTTAAAGAAAGAATAATTGCTTTTTTACTTTAAACAGTTCATTTGGAGAAATTAGGATTTTGGTGGAGTACTATGAAATTGGCCCTATAATTACTTAAAAACCTCCACCAGTTTTTCTAATAACTGTGATATACTGTTTATAATATGATATACACTATAAAATGTTAATTACTTTTGCTTCTCTAATGAGCTGTAGATTTTTTTTAAACCTAAAGCACCAGCATCTGATTACTTATAAGAACCACAAGAGATTAAAAGATGATAGTAACCATAAGGAGAGTAGGCAATCAAAAATGACTGATATCTCCTACGGGCCAGTTGTTTTATATGCAATTATTTCACTTAATCCTCATAGTAATTTCACCATTTAGGGAGCATTAACTTAATTTTACACATGTGGGAAGAGTGGTTCAGAGAGATGTAATTAGGTCACACTAGGGCATGGTTATAGACTTTAACCCAAGGCCAACCTGAAATTGCTGTTTCTGAACATTACCATTCAGTTCAGTTATTTTCCGAGTAACTAAAGGTGGCCCATTGTCCCAATTAGAGAAACAGCCTCTCATTGCAGTTAAGAACATGGGATTTGGAATTAGATTTATTAGATTCACAACCCAGGATTCACATCTGCTACTCGCCAAAGCAGAAGTACTGAGCATATTACTTAACATCATTTTGTCATCTCTAATTTAGGGATGATGATGGTGAAAATAGTGATAGTTCCTTTCTTCCATGATTGTCCATGCTAAATGAGATTATCCATGTAAGTTACTTAGAGCAGTGACTGGCATATAGTTAGTACAAAATAATTGCTCTTTCATTAATTCAGTCATTCTGTCCTTTTGGCTAGTAAATTAAGAAACAGAATAAGCTATCTGTTTAAGGCATAGGTCCCCATGTTCCTGTGAGAAGAACTTGAATATCTTTTGCTTCTCTATTGATGCCTCCAACATGAAGGTGAGAGGTAGAGGTAATTCTTTAGTAAAATCCTTAACTGAAGCAAGGAAAGGATGTGACTCTTGGTAGGATTCTCCTTCCCCTTTTTAAGGTATGAAAAACTACAGAGATTGGGAAATGATGTAGAAAGATGTGTGGTGACTTTAACTAGCTTAGAGTTCTGGGAGGTAAGACTTTAGGATCTATCAGTTGATCCCAAGACCTGGGGTAGCCGATAAATGGCAAGCATTCTACCACCTTGCACTCCACCATTCCAAGCCCACAGAAGACATAATTAAGCCAACATGACATTCCTTCCTGCTGAATGAAGAACGGTGTTCTCAAGCTCTTCTCAGTGCAATGTTGCAAGCAGTCAGTACAAATCAACCAGGAGTCAGCCCGCTAGATGAAACCTCTTTGTAGTCTTTGAGTGAGTGGTCATTTTTGTGCAGTAGTAGGACTAGATATTGAAAGTAAAAATAGAATAAAGTACTAATATCATTGTGAGCTGGGATTAAAGTTCAAAGAAGAAAAGGACTTGAAAGTTTGAAAGTAAGTCTAAGTCAGTTCAATAAGTACTTAAACAAAAATAGGTCTCAAACTTTCTATTAGATCCCTGCCACAAGGAACTCTAAATCAATAGGAAAGAGATACACATTATTTAGAAACAAGGCAAGATGCAGCAGGCTGTGATTAATTAGTCCAGAAAGAAGTCCTGAAAATTTCCAAGAGTGGGACAGGTGAGGAACTAAGGGGGCATTCATTCATTATTCAGTCAGCAAACAACTTTGGGCAAAGCTCCGCTTGGTGAATGAAATGGTGTTTCTTTTTCATTTTCATTTTTGAAATGTTCGGGAGACCTAAGCTTTTCTGTAAATTAGCCTACTTTACTAAATTGGGAAATGTATTAGGGTTCTCTAGGGAAACAGAATCAACAGGAGATATCTGTAAATAGTATGAGATTTTATAAGATTCTCTCACGTGACCATGGGAATGCACGAGCCCAGGTTCCCCAGGCAGGCTACAAACCAAGGGCTCCGATGAAAGTCCACTGAAGGTACTTGAGGAGTTTCGGGAGATGTTGGCTGTCCAAAGATGAGCTGGGAAATTCTCTCTGAATGCTGAAATCACTTCCCCTTTTAAGGCATTCAACTGATTGGATAAAACGTGACTCATTGCTGACGGCAATCTCCCTGGTTGATCATAGATGTAATCAGCCATCTATGCAGTAAACTCACTGATGACTAAAGCCCATAAATGTCCTTGTATTACAGTTAGCCAGTGTTTGCTTGACCAAACAACTGGGCACAATTACTTGGCTGAGTTAACACATTAGCCTCAAATTAGCAATAATTTTGAAGTATTACTTCTCTGAATTTGAATGTGAGGTATTTCGCTTTTACTGAAATTCTCACACTTATATAACTAATTATATATTTAATTAAGTCTCTGTTTTAGGCTAAAGCATCATTAGCTCCTTTGCAGATTTTCTGTGTTATACTTATTGAAAATAGTAAAAAAATCCCAAATAGGAAAAGAACTGAATCATGTAAGTAAGATGTGATCCTCAAAATTGAAGCTGGAAGTATTATGCTACAACTGACAAGGTGACAAAAATGTTTAATATGGGTCACTTATTCTATAAAAATATAAATAATACTCTAAATGTCATTCCCTTTTCTAAACTTGCTGATACATCACAACTTTGAATACACTTTTAGGTCTATTTCAGCAGTTTTAGAAAGTAAAATATTCAGCATACAGCTGTGTTCCTATTTGCGCAGACTCTACATCTGCCAAAGAAAATACTGGTCTGTACTCTGTAATTCTACCATGCCACCAGAGTTTCTCCTGTATTTATGGAATGGGTGTGTTGATTGTAAGTTAGAGCTCTGGTGTTTGGTTCTTGACTATATTGTATTTAAGTTCATTCTACGATTTTGGTTAGGACTTGAAAGCAGTGCCTCTTTTAGATTTGGGAGGGTGCAAAGAAATAAGGCAGGACAATTATATTATGGCTATGATATGTATTTCCTTGATTTTGACATATGTATGAAAGACTCATACTTACACTTTTTCCCAGAATATTCTTTAAAGGATTCCATTATAGATTTATGCTTTATCCATACCAATGGGAATGTAATGAACTTGAATGTTTTTCTTATCATTTTTAATGCATTTCCATGCTACTAGAGAAAAAAAAATATTTAGCACAAGAGGGACTTGAATTGTATCAGTAATACTATTGTTCAGTGAATTGGGCTGTCAAGCAAAACTCTTTTGAAGACTAAAAAATTTAAGTTAAACATTGGTAAGTTTCAGTGTAATGCATAGTGAAACATAATTGAAATTGATTTCTAGAAAAGGTTAGTAAATAAGCGTTATGTCTCTGATCCTACTTTTCCTTCCCTTCATTCTTAACCGTACTCTCTGGCTAAGTTTTGAACAAAGATAATGATTATAATGATATTTTACTAATTCATTGTGTCCATAGAGAACATATCATCTTTGTGAAAGTGAATTATAGAATCTCACTCTCTAATCTGTTCCCTCCAATTCACCCTTCATGTTTCTATAGTATTTTACCATTTCTTTCTTCTGCTTTCAATAGCTCTAAATTTTCTACCACATCAATACTAAATCTGGAGAAATTAATTTCTACTGCTTCACCTCACCGCTCTCCCATTCATTTCATCAAGACCCAGTCTGCTAATCTTTAGCTTTTAACTGACAAAAATTAGTTTATTTACATTTACTATGACAGTTTTTAATATGGAATTTCATTTTAAAAAATATGTCCTGCATTTTTTGTTTTATTTTCTCCTTTCTTGCTTTATTTAGGGTATCTAGTGAATTTTTGGTTTCTGTTCACATTCTACTTTCCTTCACTAGATTGTATGTTTTGGTTTCTATTCTTTTAATGATAATCCTAGATAATCCTTAGAATGCTTTACTGCCAACCACTCTCTTCTTTCTGAATACACACTTATACACACACACACACATATCCTTATGTCCTTTGGGCTTAGATTTACATATATTGTTCTTTACTTGACTTTTCCTTTTTGTACCTCAGAAATTTTTTCTAAGATAACTTTTGTGTTCTTAATTTACATCCCTTGGGGATTTCAAGGTCTTCTGGTTTCTGTTGCTGTTGTTAAGAGGTCAGCTTTTAGCTTTTTTTTTGTTTTATTTTTTTTCATAGTAATTTGCCTTTCTTTCCTTATGTTGCTTTTATGCTTTTGTCTTTGGTGTTCTACAATACAATGTGCCTATTTGTGGGTTTCTTTTTATTTATTTTGCTTAGGTTGTTTTTTTGTTGTTGTTGTTTTGTTTTTTCATCTTTCCAACCTTGAGAATCAGAGTAATTTTTCAATTTTGATAAATTATTTTCCATTGTTTCTTCTCTGTTAAATATTGCCTAGAATATTGGTTCTTCCCCATTCTATTTGCTTTTCCTTCTGGGTCTCTGTTAGAATTTCTCACTCTAATATCCATACCTTTTATTAATGTCATGTTCATATTTCCTTTCTTGTTATTTTTCTTGCGGCCTTCTGGATACTTTATTCAGTTCTATTTTTCATTCACAAATTCTCTCTTCAGCTGTGTCTAGTCTTCTGCTTAACCCATCCATTTTGTTTCTAATTTTAATTAAGTTTTTATTTCTGGAAGTTACATTTGGTTATTTTTAAAATAAATAATCATAGTTTACTCAACCTCTTTCAAATCTTTTAACTTATTATATATACTTATTTCTTATGGGCCTGTGTCTGCCATTATTTTTGACTTTACCTTATACTAATGTGGTGATTTCTTTTGGATGCTTTGAAATTTTGCTTGTGAGCTCATGTGACTTGTTACTTTATCTGTGTGGTGTTTATTTACTTATTTATTTATTTGAGGCCTGGGTTCAAAGTGTGTTTGTATAAAGAGGCTTTGTACTTGTTTCTGATAGGTCTTTTGGGAACCACTAAACCAATACCATTTAAAATTAGTTTTCCATTTGTAGTCTTGCCACAGAGATCTGTGAATACCAGCCCCAAACCTGTATTATGGAGACTTATGCTTAACAAATATCAGGGAAGCATTTCCCCCCTCTCTACTCAGAGATGAGTCCATGATTCTAAGTAGCTCCTCTTTTCTCCTCTGATGGCTGTTTTAGTTTTCTTAATATATATAATTTAGGATCCTAGAATTATTGATTGGGATTTTATATTGACCTTCTACTTAGTGTGAGTCCTAGGTTTTGTCAATTATTTCCCACATAAAAGCACCTTTAAAATCCAATCTCTAGATCACCATGGACAGGCTGGTGACAGCATTTGTATCAGTTCTGTATTCATAATTTTTTGTAATTTCTGTCTTCCAAAGTTGTTCTTTGTTTTAATAAGCTCATCTACACATTTATAAAGATTTTTTTTTTTTTAATTTTACTGGGAGGTCCCAGGGATCGAACCCAGGTCCCTCCATATGGGAGACAGATGCCCAACCATTTGAGCCACATCCATCCCCTATAAAGATTTTAAAAATTATTTTATCTAGCACTTTGGTTATTTATTCTCTGAATCTCCAACCCACCCAAAATACCCCAAATCTATTACATATACATTGCATTATTATATATATAATAATACATATATTATTGTATATATATATATACATAATAATATTGTATATTATTATACAATAATATAATAATTGTATATTATTACACATAATAAGATATGGATTATGTATACAATACATAATATATTGCATTGTATGTATATTAACTCATTTAATTTTTCTAAAACCTTTCTAAAGAAGTTTTTTTTTTTTTCTTCTTCTTCTTTTTAATTCTCATTTTATTGCCAAAGTTCAGAAAGATTAAGTGAATTGCCATGGGTCAGAAATCAAGAAAGAGGCAGAGTTAAACTCAGGTATCTTTGTCTACAGAATTTATATTCTTTCCTCCTTTCTATACCACCAACAGACGTATCAGTGTAATGGGTATCACAGGCATTTTTTCAATCCTTGTACTAGTTCTTTTAAATCAGAACTTAATGAAGATAGCATTATTATTAATATTATTAATTTAATGATTGAAAATCATTGTCATTTGGAGTATTATGTGTCAAGCACTGTGCTAATTATCTTAGATAATCTTATCTTAGATAATTTAACTATTAAACAAAACTATAATTATTTTTTGTTTTATTGATGAGGAAAATGTTGCTTATAGAAATTGATTTATTAAGTTTTCTATGATAGCTTAACTAGGAAGAGTCACAGACTGTGCTGAAACCCTCTCTTTTTTATTATTAAGAATAATGGCTTTGTTGCTCATAAAAACCTTAAGCAATATAGAAAATTTTAGTAAGAAAGATAAGAAAATTATGCTATACTCACCACTAAAAATTAACCTTCTTAAATATAATAAATATCATTTAAGACAAATAGGAGGAGAGCTAGGTAAATGAATAAATAGAAAGAACGGAATCATATTCACTTCCCTCAATAAAATATTTAATTAGAAGTTATTTGAACTTAATAAAAGGGAAACAAATTGATGTGGAATTGAAGGAATTACTGAATTTCATGTGAGAGTTTATTACTGCATGAAATATTATTCTGAAATAATATTTCAAAAGAAAAATATGAAACTTATTAGTGGATTAGTGTCATGAGGCTCTTTCTAAATCCATACTTATATATTTAAAGTGGGCCTCTTATAGACAGCAAAGAATTAGTTTTTTTGTTGTTGTTGTTTTGTTTTTTTCTTGCATCTAACTTGGCAATCTCTGGTTCTTAATTGGCATGTTTAGACCATTTACATTTAATTACTTTCTATTTGTTGTTTATATAGTTGTTTCCTATTTGTTTCATGTACTGTTTTTACCTTTTTTCCTTTTTTCTGGAAGCTTTTGGATTGACTGAGTTTGGGCTTGCAATTTGCTGTTGGTTGCTCTAGGATATATTATATTATATTATATTATATTATATTATATTATATTATATTA